>PVIJ01001439.1:0-199773 GCA_004024925.1 Scalopus aquaticus | reverse complement strand
GGAAGTGTGTGTGTGTGTGTGTGTGTGTGTGTGTGTGTGTGTGTGTGTTGGGGGGTGGGCTGGAGAGCTATAGAGAAAGCTCATCATGGTCCCAGAACCATGGCAAAGGTAAGGAGATGACGCCTCTCTGAAAGCAGAGATTCAGATGGGACTGCAAACAGAACTGATTGAAAGCTGCATTTATCAGAACTCTTCTCTCAGTCTACGCAGTAGGACTACACTATCCTCCCTCACCTCCAAAGACACAAAGTTTACTCTCTGGAGAGGATGCCCAGGTGCTCTGAGACAATCAGAGGCAGAGCTGTACGTGAAGTTGAGGAAGGTACTGAAAATAGGGGGATTCAGATATTTAATAATCTTTATCCTGAGATATCGGCTAGGAGCCAGTGACAAGTCCACTATGCCCAAGCAGGAGACCGGGGACTATTTGAAGGGGTCACTGGCCAAACTGAAAATAGAATCATCCCCCGCCCCTCACCAACAATTACCCTACTGGAGACCAGTGGTCAAGATGCTTTGTGATCTTACTTAGAGTTTCCATTCCCCTTTATAATATCTTGCTCTTGGTTATGAATGAACCAAATATCAAACCTTGGAAGAAAGGCCTCAGTATGCGTAAAAAAAAAAAAAAGTCAAATAAATTTTAAGAAATTGTGACAGTACAGAAAACCCAAAAATTAATATCTTAAGAGAAAAATATTACAGTTATGGAATTAAAATAGGGACCTATAAGGGGGTGCAGGAAAAGACAACTCTTAGGAATTTGAAATTCTGACAAAAAATATATGGGTTTGAAGGGAAATGGCAGAAAAACTCAAGACAGTAAAACAAAAAGAGACAGAAATAGTAGTGAAAAAAATGAGCAGAGAAGAAAGCACTAACCAGATATATGACAAACCAGAGAACCAGAAAAAGGGAGAAAATATCAAAGTGAAAATAAGTCACTTCTCAGAATTGAGTCTTCTCATCTCCCCTTTTACAGCTTCCTAATTTAATTCCATAATGAGTCCTTCATAACAAAGGTTTGTACAAGAAATAGGGCAAAACAAATAAATAAGACCCACACCCAGGCACATGACAGCAATATTTGAAAAATGCCAAAGAAGAACAGTTCTTAACATTAAATTAAAAAACAAAAATCACAGATAAAGACAAAATGACATCAGCAATCAAAACAGCAATGCTGGGAGCCAGAGACAACCAACCAATGTCTTTAAAAACTCTCAAGGAAATGCTTTTCATAGATGAATAACTATACCCAGCTAAACAATTAAATGCTAATAAAGACATTCTAAAGACCTTTTCAAGTTGGCAAGATCTCAAGAAAGTGTTTTTCCCTAAAAGGATTCATGCTTTCTTGTTGTCAAACGTTTCCATAGGTTGGTCTTTACTTCGATTACTTCGCAGTCTCTTTTCTCCGCTTTCTACTTTTTGCTTCTTAAACTCATCTCCATCTGTCAACCTTGCCAAGTTTAGTTTTAGGCCATCAACTCTTCCGGAAAGAATTTTATTTTTCTGCCAGCAGGGTGCAGTCTTTTCGTCTGAAAATTCATATACCTGTCCATTCACCTAGAGTATACCTAGCTCTTAGCATGATTTAAGGTCAAGATTGTTTTCCCCTAAACTAGCAACTTTTTTCTTTAATCAGAATATATTTTAATATGGGCAAAAGCAGAAGATGCCTACTATTTCACAAGCAAGTATTACTTTTAACTCTTTTCAACAAATTGATATTTTCTTTCACATGAGCCTGTATTTATTTATATTTATTTATCTGATTTTATATATATTTTACATCATTCTCCCTTTTTGTACAATGTATGCTTTCTCCTCTTAGGTGTAACCCCCGTAAAACTCCCACCAACAATTCACCCGTGTACCATCACCATAAACCCTTGTGCTCGTCCCTCCCGTTTAGAACCCTCTCCCTCCATCTCCCCTGCAGAATGTCTCTGATTTACTTGTTGCTTGTAATTTTTTTTAAATTTTATATTTATATTATATTATTTTTATATTATAATTATATTTTTCCTGATCCCTTATTTGGTTCCCCAACATTCCTCCTATAAGTGAAACCATCCGATACTTTCCTATTTGTTTATGGCTTATTTCACAGAGCATAATCCTTCTCAGCTCCATCCATGTTGCTGCGTATGGCATGAGTTTATCTTTTTTGGTCACTGAGTAATGTTCCATTCTGTATATATAACACATCTTCTTTTTTTTTTTAAACGTTTTATTTATTTATGCATACAAAAGTGGGGTGCAGGCCAGAGGTGCAGGGGTGAGAGGATTCACCAGAGACAGAGTAGGGAGCAGAACAGGCAGATCCACTGAAATACACTGCTGAGGGGAGCAGCGGCGAGACAGGAGAGGTCTGCTGCACCCTGTGGGAAGCTCCCTGGTCGGGGATCGAACTCGCGCTGCAGTGGCTGCAGATAGCTTCATAGTGCTGAGACAGCCCCTTGTGCCACCAGGGAGGCCCCTCAAATTTTTATTCTTTAATGATTTAGTCCTTAGCATTTATCATTCCACGGGTGAGTAAGTGCCCAGGGGATGGCGGGGTGTAACACATCTTCTTGATCCAGTCATCTATTTTTGGGCATCTGGGTTGTTTCCATATCTTACCTATTGTAAATAGTGCTGCAATAAACATAGGGATGCAGGTATTCTCTTGAATTAATGTTTTTGTGTCCTTTGGGTAGATTCCTAGGAGTGGAATTGCTGGGTCATATGGTAGCTCCATTTTTAGTAGTCTAAGGAACCTCACACAGCTTTCCATAGTGGTTGGACCAGTGTGCATTCCCACCAGCAGTGTAGGAGAGTTCCTTTTTCTCCACATCCTCACCAATATTTCAAACTAGCAACTTTCTGCAAGCAAAAGATCTGCCTGTTTCTTTATGGCTCTGGTCTGGTACTGTTGCTTTAATACAGCAGACATTCACCCATGAGAGAACAATCAACTTAAAATTTAGACTTAATCCATTCTACTAAAAATACAACACTGAACATATTCATCTCTGCTTCATTCCATTCCACATCCAGATTTCCAAGCTCAGACAGATATAGGGCAGAAGGAATCATTTTTGAGGAGAGAGAAAAGAAAAAATGCTTCCAATTAAGAAAAGATGACCAAGGCCTCCCTGGTGGCGCAGCGGTTAAGCGCTGCACTGTGGAGCTGTCGGCAGCAGTGACGGAGTTCAACGCCAGGCGGAGGAGATTCCCACATGGCGCGGCAACCTCTCCTGCCTCACCCGCTGCTTCCCTCAGCAGTGTGTTTCCGTTGATCTGCCTGTTCTGCTCCCCACTCTGTCTCTGGTGAACCCTCTCGCTGCCCCATGTCTCTGGCCTGTACCCAGCTTGTATGCATAAATAAATAAATCTTTAAAAAAAAAAAAAGAAAGAAAAGATGACCTTAGGACTCAATTTCACTCCTAGATACATACATATAAGAAATGAAAACACTTTAATGCAAGGATTTGTACAAGAATGTTCCTAACAGAATTATTCATAATAGCTAATATATGGGAACAACTTAATATCCACCAGCTGATAAACAGATACATGCAAGGTGATTATATATGCATTATGTATATGTGTGTGTGCAATAAAATATTATTTTGTCAATAAAAAGGAATGAAGTACTGATATATGCTATAATATGAACACTGGGAACATTCCATAAATGAAAGTAGTCCTAACAGACCATCCATAGTATGATTGCACTTACATGCAATATCCAGAATAGAAAAATCTATTCAGACAGTAAGTTGAATAGTGGTTACCTGGGGCTGAGCGGGTCATGGGGAATTGTACTGACTGCTGATTTAGAACATGGAATTTCTTTTAGGTGCAATGAAAATGTTCTAAAATTGATTAATGTGATAACTATACAAATCTGTGAGCATACACCTTATATGAGTGATTCTTTTAAAGATTTATTTTAATTTATTTATGCATAGAAGAACTGGGCTATAGACCAGAGGTGAAGAGAGTGAGAGGATTCACCAGATACAGAGTGGGCAGCAGAGCAGGCAAATCTACTGAAATACACTGCTAAGGGGAGCAGAGGATAAAACAGGAGTGGTCTGCCATGTGTGGGTTAGCTTCCTGGTCAAGGATCAATCTCAGGCTGTAGCTCTAATATTGTGATAGCACTGAGACTAAACCCCTACGCCACCAAGGAGGCTCAAATGAGTGATTATATTAGCACAGTTGCTATTTTAAAAAGATCAATGTGGGAATAAATGAAATCCCTACATGACTTGTCCTTAAGGCAACATCAAAGAACAGGAGCTTTTAAAAGCAGGATTTGCAAAGTAGGGCAAACTGAACAAGATCTAATATGCATCTGGGTCCAGAAAATACCACATTAAAAAAGAAGTTCATGTCAGTTGATATTTATCTGCCTCAAAGTTAATATATAATCTGTTTCCTGCAGAGTTTACTAGTTTAAGAGATGCTATAAGAAAGTGCTAGAGCAAAGTATAGGGTTTCATTGGAAGCGCAGAATCCTGAGTTATATAACCTTTTGTAGGTCACTTAATTTCAAAATGCAAAGTCTCCAGGTTCATTCCCTGCCAATCACCTTATTTCAAAGATGTAATCTTAAGGCAATTAAGGGATAATGTAGTTCATATTCAGAGAGGGCCAGGAAGTGAGATCACAGCTGAGGTTTACTCCAGGTATTTGCACAGACATATTATATGTGATCTATAGGGCCAGTGAGTGAAAACACCTACTCAAAGTTTTCCTGCTGGAGGGATGCTATGATGGTTACAAAATAAATGTTGAGAACTTCTGATTCATCAAGATGGATGTGCAAAGTGTTCCAAACTATCTAAAATTAAACAACGAATGCATATATTTTTAAACTTTAAGGTATCATTTTGAAATAGGTTCCACAAAGGCACAATTATAGGATTGTGGTGGAGAACAAAAGTAACCTAATGAACAAGCCATCCACAGGCTTTCTTTGGCACTCCTCTCAAAGACATTGGAATTAATAAACCAGACCTACCAACCATGATTTTAACATAAACTTAAATCCTACTACTTTTATCTTCTCAAATTCTTACTTAGCCTAGTATAACTCATTTGAATACATCAAAGGCTTAAGACATTGACCTAATTTTAACAAAGAAAAATGGATGTAAATATTCTCATTAAACATAGAAAATAGGCCTTCACTTATTTTACCTTCATTTTAAATGATCTTTCTTTCCTCTTCTACTTCACTTGCAATTATAAACTTTTTAGTCTGTATGACAATACAAAGCTGATTTGATTCAGGATCAATATTTTGGTCCATGCTGGGTTGAAAAACAGCTAAAAGTACTATGCAGCCGTTCACTTAACTCAGCACACAGTCATGGACAAAATGTCCCAGTCAGGTAACGAAAGGGCTTTGAAAAGCATGGGTTGTAAGATGCTGTGATATGAATCTGAGAAACGTTTTAATTTTGGTATGTGAAAATCACAGGAATAAATTAGTGCAAATAGAACACTCTTATTTCTGGAATACAAACTGTTATTTTTTTCCTTGACTTTTTTTGCACCCTGATGCAAAATATAGAACACAGAATTCAGATTCTAAATTGCACAATATATTAGCTACCTGGCAAACTGGGCAACTACATTTATATGCCACATATCCACAATCTACTTTTCTTTATTATTTAATTTCAACTTCACTTTTTTTTTTTATTGTAGTAAGAACAAGAGAGCTACACACCTTTTACCACACTGTTATGGACACAGTACAGTACTGTTAACTATGGCACAATGGTGTCCTGTAACTCTTTAGAATGTGTTCATCTTGCATAACTGAAACTTAATGTCTGTTAAAGAGCAACTCCCCATTCCCTCCACCTCCAGTCTCTGGCAACCACAATTCTACTCTCTGCCTCTGCTTCTGTGCATATGACTACTTTAGATACTTCGAGTGGAATCATGCACTATCTGTTCTTCTGTGATTGCTTATTTCATGTAGCCTGACATTCTCCAGGCCCATCCATGCTGTTGCATCACAACGTTTTAAATGGTTAAATTTGTTAGATTAGTTGATGGCAACTGTACCACACCTTGCTGTATCAGCATCTTGCTCCAGCTGTTTAACAGCCGTCTTGCAGTCAAGACGGAGTTGGACCCAGAGATCACTTCCCTACCAGCTGAGGTAAGGACACTGTTTTGAAGTATGGTAAAACTGCTTTTTAAAAAGCCAAGGTCTTCTGGCAGGCCCTCTGTAACCTACTAGGCATCTGAGCTAGAGGTCACGCATATTACATAAGGCTGTCAAAGCATTCAAACTAGGATCTTCAAGACATGATTCCCATAGCAACACACAGAGATTTTACTGATCATAGAGATAAAACCATCGGAAGTGTCTAACGCCACCCTTGATTTTTTTAGGCAAGATAAACACAGTACTCATTTTTTTCAAAGCAGCAATTTCTTTCAAAAGAAAACCAACAATGTGTTAAAAGTTACCAAATATCACACAAATCAAGGTACCTTAAACATGTACAATCATCTCTGAAATAGCTATGCTATTTAACTAACTCATGATTCACAGCAAACAGTCATGGTCAAAATACCCCAACCAGATAACTAAAGGCTTAGAAATAGCTGCTGTTTGAGTGACTACATGGGAAAAAAACACTTGAATTATTATAATTAGTGAAAGGAAACAGTCTCAGCTAAATTCTGTACCAATATATTTCATATCTAATTTCCAGTCATCCTCTCTACATACATATTCTATTATTATGAGAAGTGTTCCAAGGGGAAGGAACTTTTTATTTTGTTGCTCTATTTTTGAGAAGCAGAATGCAATGCATTCTTTAAATGTAAGAAAGCACTATTACAAAACAACTCTTAAGTAAAATCTGGGGAGACAGATTTTTCAGGTCTAAGGAAAAAACCCATTTCCTTGAAGAAATATTTTTTAAACAAGGAAATGGTTTACTGGAAAAATGAAGTTAAAATTATTTTATATTAGATGAAGTTTTTTTCTCCATATTCAGGGGACCTTTTTCTTTGTGTCTAAATAAACTATCCACCAACAGAGACAAGTTGCCTGGAATCTAAAACAACATAAAAGGCGAGACCACCCTTACAAATTACACATCCTTTTTTCTACCAAGAGTAGAAAATACACTCCATTTCTGTACCTTTTTTAAGCCAGATAATGAAATGGAATAGAACAAACAGAACCTTCAAGAGCAACTTCCATAGGCGGTCCATGAGGACCCAGCACAACTGGCAAAGACAGAGCTTGGCAGGGAAGACATGGTCTTACCTTTGCTTTTTCCAACTGGGCCTGGGCCTGTCGCTCTGCTTCTCTGCGCACTGCCTCCCGATCTTCCTCCAAAGAAACATCTGAATCGGACGGACGGCTGGTGTAGGAGTCTGCCGAACCCTGGAGAGGAAAATCTGTATTTTAAAATAGATTCCTTCTATGATGTTTGCGTTGGAAAACTCTCATTGACATGGCAGTTAGTTTCCTAGAATGTGCTATAAATTCCTGAAAAGAGCAAAAAAATAATCCATTTGGTAGCAAACCAGCTAGAAAAATCATGTTCCGATCTGTAGACCATTCACTAGGATAGCTATGTCCACCAACTTATCCTCATTCCCAAGGTTTATATTCAATTGCTATCCTTTCTGGAAGCTAGAACAAGTTTCTTTAGAATTAAAATATCTCCGTGGTGCAGTGCAGAGCTGAAGGGCATAGATGGGTTTGAAGGATAGCTTCAAGAACCATCTACACACTAGAACAAGTATTGACACCTAAGAAGATACAATAACAATAATAAAAAACCCCATAAGTCTGAGTTATAAACTTAAACTCCCCCAAATGTCACAATCATGAGCTGACTCCCACTTTAGCTTAAGCATCCTTTTGTACCTATTTATTCACCTGATACCTCCTCTGACAAAACTGTAAGACACCAGCAGTCTGCCTCACTCAGTCTTTAAACACCACATTTTAAAATATCTTTAAATACATATTTAATAAAAGCTGTCTACAGAAAACACCTGTCTGAGATCTCTTCTACAGCAATAAATCACATCATTGGAAAAGGAGCTCAGGAAATTACAGGAATTTCCCCAGCTCCTTCTCGCAATCAGGATCGCGTTACTAAATCAACGGAGTAGCTGCCCGCACTCACCGCAACAACAGCAGAAGCAAAGACAAAACAACGGCTCCCCCCAAACGAAAGCCCTTGAGCTTACACAGATATCCGAATTCTTCAGCCTTCCTCCCTTGGCTCTTTTCAGAAGCCTGATCCAGGTGGCCTTCATTAGCCAAACAGCGCCTTTCTCGTCCGCAGCTGCAGCCCCGGGAACCGATCCTCAGTGAGCACTGAGCCCCGAGGAACCCCTGTTCCTTTCCTATCCATGCTCTGGGCAAGCCCCTCTTCTCTGTCCCTGTCTGCCTCCTGGGCTTTCACTCCCTAGCCCGGAGGACTCCAATCCAAGGAGAATCTTAATTTCCCATTCCAAGGGAGAGAAAACAAACACGCCTATGCTTTGTATTGCTTTAAAAAAGAAAGAACACTTCAAGTGCATTCAGACAGGCATCAACTCAATCTAAACTTAAAGCATCTTAGTACCCTGAAAATTCTCTTCCCGGTTCATATTGTTAAAGGAAATTAGTTGTAAGAGAACCTTTAAAAAAAAAAAAAAGCCTAGGGCAAACGTATGCAGTGACATTTGCAAGTGCAAAGTTCAAGTCTTATCTTCAGAGATCTGGGGAGGGAGGGGGGCGGAGGACTCATTCACCACACTGGGCATGCTCCTAAGTAGCCTTTTTACGCAGATGCTCACATCACACTGTTAGTCTCTATCAAATTGCCATTTTACATGTGAAGTGTAAACAGCTGTAAAGGGCATTTTGGTTCTATAGTAACTGGCACATGATATGTTTGTTTCAGATGAAACATTCTCTCAAAGAAAAAGCATGTAATCTTTCCATTTATTGATCCCTTTGCATATCCTTGCTACAGAAAGAGTATCCTATGCAGTAAAACAATTCCTCAATGATAAATATTATTAAACACATTATTGGATAGAAAAAAAAAAGGAAAATACTGCTTTTGATTGCCTGTGACTTCCCAAGTAAGAAGAGAGCTTTGCTCATTTAAGTAGGAGTTGAAAGTAACTAATCACAGCTCTAAGCAGTGAGTTTAACCGAGCTTCAAATGATTTAGAAATGCTTCTCCAACTTGGAAAATACTGTTGGAAATAAAGTCACTGGTATAAATAACAGTACAAATTGTTATAACAATAATTATGAAGAAATTTCAAAGCTTGGTTGATTTTTTTAGCTTGAGTTTAGATTCATAGAACTATTTAGTCCAAATTCTCATGAAAGAAGTTTGAGAAGGAAAAACAATTATAATGCCTTGTACTAATGAAACTGCTTTTTCAGGTTCCTTAAACATACAGTTCCATCACTGAATCCCAAACTACATTTCTGTTTGAGTGTGATGGGGAGATTGTATTGTGAACTGATGAAAATGAAAGAAATTAAAATTTTCCTATGGTGGAGCGTTTTGGTGATGGACATGATGTATATGCTGCACACATGTGAAGAGGTGAGAACCTTGTAGGGTAAATGAAGATGGTCAGGCTTTTACATGGCTAACCTCTGTGGGTATCACCTGCAGCCTTGGTCATGCTAATGCAGGAGGCTCTTGGGAACATGGGCAGGAGGCATGCATGTCTGATGGTGGACACCTGTAGTATGGTGTGGGCATGCATAAGTGGGCACACCTGAGCCTGAAGGCTGAGGCTATAATGGCGACATCACTCAGAGAGAACTGCTAATTGGAGCAGCTAACCACTAGAAAACACCAGAGAGCCCAAAGAGAAAGAGTAAAGATTCCCTGCAGGCTGGTAGGCCTGCCAGCCCCTAGGGAATCTTTACTCAAGGCTTGCTCCACAACAAGTGGTGTATAGAGAGCATTAAAGTCTGAAAAAGTCACTGAGAGGTCCAGGACCTTCCTTTAACCAGTTGCCCGAATTAATAAGAGAGCCTGTGCTTGCTGGCACTGCAACCTACATCCCTTAAGTCATACATAGTGTTGTAAACCAACTTTACCGCAATAAAATAAAATAAAATCTTCCTTACTTCTCTTCCTTTCTCTTTTTTCAACTCTGAGCTAAGTCCAATTTCTGACAAAAATAAAAAAAGCTAGAAAACAACATAGGATAGTATTTTAGAATAAAAATTATAGAATGAATGCATCTTAATTGTGGTACTATAACAGATTATTCACGTTGCTATGAAGTGAAAATTAAGATGCATGGAGGATAGAAAATGTTTTTTTTTTTGTTGTTGTTGTTGTTCAAGTGAAGTTCAGAAGGTGAGGAGTCTTTCTATACAGACATTAGGGGATTCCTAAACTTCCGGAAGATTTCCTAGAGCAGGTGTAGCACAGTAAGAAAGTTATCCAGAAGCACAATTATATCAACAAAGGACCTCAGCAACCACATTCACAAGTGTTAGCATTTTAGATCCAAACACTATCAGAGATTCAGGTCACAGCTCTGTGAACAAACAAAATTTCTGTCATTTAGAAACCCACAATGACAGGAAAAGCAGCGTGTGTGCATGCACACACACACACACACACACACACACACACACACAAATTGCATGCCATGTAATTCTCTTTTCAACAAAATAAGAATTTAAAAGTCCTTTGCTAACAGACAGATGTAACTTACAATTGCAGTTATGTTCAGATGTGTTTCCAGGTTTAAGTAATTAAGCAACTACAATTTTAAAAACACTACTTACTAGCTTTTGATTATTTTACAGATTGAGATGTTACAATGAACAAGTGTAAACTACAGGAGTCACCGTTTCCCTGCTTGTATGTGTAAAAAAAAATTATTATGGGGGTTACATGTATCCTTTCTAGAAAGAGACAGAAATTACCATCACCTTAAATTTTCCTGCACAAAGATAGTAGTGATAAAACAGTAGCATGTTTTACCTTCCAGAGTTCTTTCATTTTTGAAAGTCACTCTCTCAACATGTGCATTACAATTAATTTCCTTCCTTCTGGGAATGGGAAGTTAGACGTAGTATAGCTAATTAAGCTTTTGCCTTTGTACCATATGGACTTTCTGGGTCATTCTGCCTCAAGTAGTCTTCAGATAGGAAGAGCTGGCAGTCATTTCCATAATCTCCAGAAAAGGTTCATTACAAGATGTACTTTTGATCTCTTGGGTTCCTACACTGTGATAAACTTGTCTTTTATAGTATTTGTGCTTGCAGGTACCTTACATGTTCAGCTCTCCATATCTCCCTTTCCATATCCTAATATTGCCATTCCTCAATGTACAGTTCTCACAAAAACTTGCACCTAAAATTTATAATATCTTATCCTCAGAACTTTCACTCAAATGTTTTTTTTTACACATGGGAAAAATTTAGTTTAATTGCATTAATGCTTTTCTCTACCTCTTCAATTTCTGTTTTTTCCTACTATATCTCAAATATTTGCACAAAAAGCATAATCCTTTTCCTTCAGTACATTTTTTTGTTTGTTTGTTTATGAAGTTGGCTTTTTTTTGACAGTGTAATCTATTCTTTCACTGTAAAATATATTTCTGGGATCAGTTTTCTTGAGTATTCTTATATTTTCTCTTTTAAAATCAAAGGATAAGATTCATAAGCCTACTCAAACAGTTGACCCCAAATGGTCAACAATTTCTGCAGGCAATCTTTTTATGACATATAAAAGCAAAGCTGGTGGACAAAATCAATTTTTCATAGTATACACTAAGGAACTGATTGTAGATAAAACTATCACCTATCCAAAATCTTCAAGACTTTAAACCACATCCTTGTATAGGGGATTATGCTACGTCAATGGCTAATTTCAACTTTAACAGTTTCCTCCTAGCAGTTATAGGATAGGCAGGCATCTCATGGGCCATACTGATCAGGACACCCATTTTGGAAAAAAAGAAAACTGGATAGACTTCTGAGGTCAAGAACCAGAAAAAGGATTCTGTCTTAAATTCCCAGCTAGTATTGCCTGGAGAAGGTTTTTTGTTTGTTTTTAATGTCATCTTTTTTCATAGTTCAAAAGAATTAAACTTTTTCTATGAAATGATTTGGATCTCACTGAGAAAATGAATTGTTTTCCCCTTCTTTGCCGATATCTTCAGCGACAAAATAAAAAATAATTCTTGATAATGAGAGTTTCTGATTGAAGAATTTACAAAATGATGTAGGGTACTGAGGTGAATCACATGTTCATGAGTATTGTACACTTTAGTTTGCAAATGTCATATAATCATTATTCAAATTCATAGAATATTGAAAATTCCAAACGTAACTGGCCTACCATTTGGTTTGGTTTAAGTGTAAAAATGTTATTAGCAAAAGTAATGGAAATAAAGTTATGCAAGCTCATCCCTGTCTGATACTTTCATGATTATGTAGAATCTAAAAATATTAATTTCTATTTTCCCATAGGCACAGGAAAAGTTGTAAACTAGGTACAACTATCATATGTACTGATGAAAAGATCATATTTAGTGCCAACAAAACCAAAAACAAACCACCAAACAAACCCCAAACCAACTGCACGCATTTACTGAGTACCATTAATGCTGTAACTAAGTTAAATACCGGGAATATAACTGTGAAAAAGATAAAAGCTTTGTTTTCATCATGAAGCTCGATATTCTAAAATTATCAGAAAAATAAGTATAATGAGGAAAAAAAAACGGCTGAGGTAATAAAATGATAGTGGGAAGATGCTACTTTAGTTAGGATAATGGATAATCTATGATGATATTTAAGCTGAAATATCCCAAAAGATGAAGTAAAAAGGTTATACCTGGGATATGTTGAAAGAAGAAATGTTCAGGAAAAAAGAACAATATATGTTAAGTCACTGAGGACAAGAAATGCTTAGCAGTTTGAAGAACTGAAAAAAAAATCCTAAGTTAATATGTCCCTTTTCAAGAGGCTTTCTTTAAGCTTTTTCACCTCTCCTCGTTCTTTCACTCTGCAAATACATACATGATCAGACACACTTGGGATGTGAATTTTGGGAAGTCTTTTCACTTACACACATTATCTCACAGAAAAAAACCTCATACATCTGATTTTCTTAATCTGATGCAGCATTTAAATTGTCAGTAAATTCCACACTATTGGGAAAATCATGTCATCTGATATTGTTCTCTGGTTTTCTTCTTAGCCCTACTTAAAGGCTAAAGCCAGCATATTTTCAGACTATTCTAAAAATTTGTACTAATGGGATCAATCCATCTATAAGATTAGATTATGTAGATGAATAATTATTGTTAATTTTTAGCGATGTTTTTCACTGTGCTAGGCACTGTGTTGATTCACAAGCATTACATTAGTTAAACTCTGATTATCTACATTTTTACTGATGCAAAACTGAGGCATTGGTGTGATAAAATTAATAATCAGTGGAGGTAGGAGTTATCTCTTAGCAATTTGTATCAGTTCATTAAAATAAAAATTAGATTACTTCCCTATATGCAACAGTGTTTCTATCAGTCAAAAACATACTTTTGTTCTGTTTGCCAGGCATCCACACAGCTTTTCAAATGGTTATAAAGTGTCATGATGACTTCCAAATTCCAAAATTTTAAACCCACCCCCAAGCCATGGCTTCCACCCCCCACAAATTCAGATACTCAAAGCTTATCTTGCCAAAAAGGTAGCATGAGGAAAAGTGCAAAGAGGGTTCAATGAAACCTGATAATGACTGTTTCTCCTTGATCAATGTAATGCTGTTTGTGGAAAGGATTTGAAGAGTTGGATAGTACCCTGAGATTTTCCTCACTTCAGTGTAGCTCAAAATTATAAAACATTCTTTTCATTATTATCCTGCAATGGAAAGTAGATAACTAGACTAGGAAAACAATGGAAGTCAAGAAACCAGCTATTTAAATTTTTCTCTCTTCCCTGAAAATGAACATAACTTTGGCAAGCTGGCCTTCAGTAGCCTCTTTGGCAGCTAATCTTGCCTGAAGTTGGCTGGAAATCAAACATCTTCTGAGTAACCTTTAGTTCAATAAAACAGTTGCTAGTTTTCAGCACTGGAGTTGAAATTATTAAAAAGAATAAATGGCAGGTACAAAGCTCAGAGACTTGATTAACACATATATCTCTGCATATATTTAAGATGAAGATATTAAAACACTGCCATCACCAAATTATTCCTTCAAGCGAGGGCGTGACGGCTGCTTAAATTTCATAGAAAAGCCTCTGTCCAATATTTGAAAAATTTGACATTACTAAAAAGAAACATTTTGAAAAATCAGATGGCTAATTTTAATATCATTTTGAGTTTTGATCTCAAGCACAGGATAAACAATTTCCCTTCATAATTACATTACAACATGGTGTGTAGGAGGGATTTTTAGGCTTAATATATGTTTACTGATGGTGATAGATGCCAAGAATTTTTCTTATGAAAACCTTCACCTTTCTGTTAAAGTTGAACTGAAATGAGAGGCAAGAAGCAGATAGATAGTGCCTGGGAGAGTTGAACTTTCTCAAAATATTGCTGAAAATAATTAAATGAAGGGGAAGGAGTTAATGAGCTACACACAGGAAATTTCGGTGTAGGAATTTATGGTCAGTATAGATAGTACCAGAAACTTTGCAAGGACATCACTACCTTTGAATCTTTCTACTGAATCATTCCAATTAGCATACACATATGCTGCAAAATATCTTTTGACTCCATTTTCTCTGCCAGCTTGCACCCCATTTCTTTGTTCTTCCTTCTTTGCAGAAAACAATGCCTACCCGAAATTGCTTATACTCACTTTAATTATTCTCCTTCAGTTTTCTCTTAAATCCACTCTTTGTCTCCACTCCACCAAAACCACTCATTTAGATCAGGTCACCAGTGACATGGCTAAATCCAACGTTCAATTCTCAGTGCTAACCCTACCGAGCCTACCAGTAGCACTTAGCATGGTCATTTAATAATCACTCTTTATCCTTTATTGGTTTTCTCAACTTAGCTTCCCAGAAATCACTCTCAGTCTTTAACTTGACTGCTTCTTCCAAGTTTCTTTTCTCAGATCTTCTTTTACCCATCTCTTGTATTATACTCTCCCCTCACACACACAACCTTCTTTTATTCCAACCCCATCGGTCTCCCTGATGTTCCTCATAGGCACCTCCCTATATTTCCTTTATCACTCTTCCAAGTTGCTGCTCAAACGTCATCTTTTCAATTCAGTCTTTCATGATCATCCAATTTAAAATTGTAATCCCCATTTCTAAGCTTACCATGTTCTAATTTTTTTAAAAAGTTCCTTTATCGTCTAAAATACAATATAATTTACTTAATATGTTTGCTGTTTCATGTCTGTATCTTTGCAATAGAAATATGAAGGCAGAGTGTTTTCTATTTCATTCACTTATTTGTTGCAAGTCCCTAGAACAGAGCCTAATAGAGAATACTCACTCTGTGAACATGTGTTGAATCAAAGAATAAGAATTACTAGGGAGAAAAGCCTATTTTACCTCACATTCTATATCTCGAAACTTTCCACTGTACAGAATCCTTGTTAGCGTCATATTCAAAATGCTCTTAAACATTCCTAAATGTTCTCATGCCTTTTCATAGTAAAATACATTTACTAAAGCTAACCTACCTAACCCTGAGGCTTAGCCTAGCCTAGCTCAAATTTGCTCCAAACATTTATGTTAGCCTACAACTGGGCATAATCATTTAGCACAAACCCTATTTTATAATAACATGTTGAATTATCTCACGGAATTTATTACATATTGTATGGAAAGCCAAAAAAAAAAAAAAAGATGTGTCAGGATGCAAAATATTCAAAATAAAAACTATTCAAAATAAAAACTATTCAAAATAACACTGGCAAGCGGGTACTCGGTAGAATCTCGACTTTTCACTCCGGTGATCACTGGGCAGACCGAGAGCCTCAGTCACTGCCCAGTTCACGAGAGAGCATCTTTCCACACACCACTAGCCTGGGGAATGGTCAAAACTCAAAATCTGAAATAGTTTTTACTGATGTGTATACCTTTCACAACACCATAAAATTAGAAAAAAAAAATCATGAAGTCAAAACATCCTAAGTCAGAGACCATCCTTATTCACACTTCTTCATTCCAGGGACTTAAAGTTCCAATCCTAAAACTGCTAGTGACTCACTGTGCAGCCATGTAGAGTCCTGTGAATGTTCCCCAAGCTAACTGTGCCTTTGTAAAATAAGTCTTTGCTAAATTGAAGCTACTAGAAAAAAATTTCCTGAAAATGTTTCTGCAGAGGTTGAAAATACATTTAAATATGACATATTGCGTGACTATTTACTGCTACATCTTAAGCACCACCCGTGCCATTCCTATGTGGATCGTTTAAATTCACAGCAGAAAATGTGACTATACATTTAAATTCTAGTACGACAGAACCTTTGAAATATCAAGCCAGCATAGGAGGAAGGTGGAAAACATATTTAAAAGGATTGCAGCTGGCTAACTGGACAAATGAAAAACTCTGGAAGATCATAATGGGCTCTCTACTACTAAATAAAGGTCACATCAAAAGATGACAAGTCTAGTGGAAACCACCTTTGATTGACAGCACAATCAAACAATGACTCTTGACTCCTGCCTTCCCAGACCAATCCACCCTGGTGGTAACAAATAATCAATCCACATTCTGTAAGGAGAGTCAACATTTTTGTCCTCCAGGGACTTGCTAGCTGTGAAGGGCATATGGCTTCAGTCCTTACAGAGCTGACCCTCTCAAATTTTCTTTGTATATACAGGAGTAAGATTAATTGACAAGAAAAGAGCAAGAGATCACTAGCTATATATAGACAATGACAATGAATAGAAAATGTACCCAAAACATTAACTAGTCACAAGCATCTGGAAAAAATATTCAATGTTACTAAACATAGTATCATTTCCTCATTACATTTGTACTCTTTGCAAAGCACCAATTCACGATGTTGAGAGGATACATTAAAACTGGTGCTTTTACAACTCCTTAGGTAAACAATGCTCTTTTGGTTTGTATCTAGATACGTATCAAGACGATATATCTAGACTAATAAATTTACTTCTAGGACCTATCTTAAGACAATTCTAAAAAATTGTCCAATGTAGTTACTAGACTATTATACTGCCTGAAAAATAGTTAAAAAGATTAAGAATATTGTAGACAAATATTTATGCCTACATTATGGTGATCACATTTAGTAAAAATTTGAAAACCCCAAATCTTTTAAATAAATACATATACTCAAAAGCAAAAAATATTGGGAGTACACAAAAATAGCAAGGAGATAGTATTAAATTCCTTATTGTTTCAAATTTGGAGGTCTAATTTAAAATTTTTCTGGAATATTAATTATGTTTGTGAATAGGAGAAGCAAATCCTTCCAACTGCAATTGAAATGTCTAATCAAACACCCTGTAAATAATTTTGGTGTCACAAGAAAGGTGGTTTGCACTTTTTATTTTCTCTAATTGGCTGATTTAACCTTGATAATTTTTTGCACATGAGAAAGAGATGCAAACTTTGGGTGTCCCGTAAGACTTTCTTTTTTAAATGTGTATAAAGGAAAATGTTGATGCAGTCATTTTTATTAAGAAACAAGAATTAAAAGTACTTAGATATTCAATCTGAACATTTTAAGCTAGTACTTTCTCCCACAGAAAATATATTTAAATTACTATTTTAAATTTCCACTGAAACATTCAGATTTTTCCATATAACTGTTTAGATTAACTTTTGGTACTAGGTTAGATACTTAAGCAGGACAAATGACTCAGTAACTTGGTAGTAAATTAATATACTGCTCTAAAAGTCTAACCTTTCAAAAAGATACAGGTTTGGTTTAGAGAGATTTAATATTAAAAATAGGCTGCTCGATCAGGGATTTGGTTGGAAAAATGCCAGTGGCAGGAAGCATTTAGTAATAAAGCACAGCTAAGTACCCTACTGACCTAAAATAAAATAGTTAATGCATCCCTTAAGCAGCTAACCTACCTTCATGAGGTGATTTAAGAACTAAAAACAATCTGTTCATACAAATCTATATTTAGAAATAGGTTGCAAATTTTAGATTGTTTAGCTGGAAATGTGCTATTGGTTATAACGATATAATAGTAATGTTAGAAAATCCAGACTATATTAAGAATGTTTAACAAAACATAGGACAGTCAGTAGGTAAACAGCAATTCATATAGTATTTCCTGTCTCACAAATAGGAAAGCTTTAGTGTTGCAAATATTCAATACATAGTAAGAGGTAAAAGAACAATGTTCCAAGGCAGAGGAACCAACTTAGAGAGAATGTTGTCAGAATGTCTATGGAGCCAGAGCTTAAGGAGGCAGATGCTGAATTGGATGTGCCTTTTGTCATCCAGTACTTCAAGTAAAAGTTGATTCAATTACAATTCAGTTAAGGTGATACCACTAATTCCTTAACTTCTTATCACTGATTATCCATGTTCATCATCTAGCATTATTTCAACAGATCTTATCACATGTCAGGCATTGAGGATCTAAGAACACGTAAGACATATTCTTTGTATTCAAGTAACTCACAGCACCCAGATCAATTACCAATTAATATTTTAAAAGCTCAAGATGTAAAGAATCCATACATTTTACCACATGAAACTGAAAAAAGTCATGAACAAGATGAAAGACCAGCAATAACATCAGCAAAAAGAATTACCAATAATAAAGGGTTGATTTCTTTTAGATTTTGATTAATTGATTTCCACAGGTCTTAGAAATCAATGTAAAATAATCTGGTTTAAAAAATTAGGAAAAAAATAAGGAGAGATATAACATAGCTCCCCATCCTAAGGGACTAATTAATGTTGCATCTAGTTGATGGCATATTATTCAGATATTAAAAATAACATGGTAAATATGCTAAAAGTACAATCTCCAAAATATATTTTGCAGGGGAAAAAAAGGAAGCAAAACACTGGATACTTAATGTTCTGCTATCATTTATAAAAATATACTGCTGTAAAGAATGCACACATATGTCAGTATTTAGGCTATCTCCAGAACAGTTAGGAGACTACACAATAAAATAACCAGGGAAAATATTTAACATCACTTATTATCAGGGAAATGCATATTAAAACTATAATGAGATAACACCTCACTCCTGTGACAATGTCCCATATCAAAAACAGACAAAAAAAAATGGAAACAACAAAGGATGGGGAGGGTGTTGAGAAAAAAGTAACCCTCAGACTCTGTTGGTAGTAAAATAGACTGGTCCAGCCTCTATGGAAACAATATGGTGCTTCCTCAAAACATTAAAAATAGATCTACCATATGGCCCAGCAATTCCTCTTCTTGGTATCTATCCAGAGAACACAAGATTATTAATTTGAAGGGATATATACACTCCTATGTTCACTGCAGCCCTATTAACCACAACTAAGTTATGAACACAATCAAGATAGAGCAGTGGATAAAGAAATGTGGTACATATGGAATACTATTCAGCTATGAAAAAAGATGAACTCTTGCCATTTGTGAAAACATGGATGGAACTGGAGGGGATTAAGTTAAGGGAAATAAGTCAGGAGGAGAAAAACAAATGCCAGATGATTTCCTTCATGTGGAGAGTACAGAAATAACAAGCAGACAATAACAATGGTAGCAATAACAATGGCAGCAAACACAAAGGAACTTACATTTACTGGAGTTTCCTGACCAAACAGCATCAGCCTGTTTTTAGGGCCACTTCTCAGGTTCATCTTTCCTTTTTTTTTTTTTTTTTTTAAGATTTATTTACTTATGCATACAGAGCTGGGGTATATGCAAAATAAACCCCAGAAATAAGACTGCAGAATTGAAGCCACTAAAGGGGAAGGGAGAGTGGGAACAAAGCTGGGAGGGAACACCATGTTCTATGGCAAAGGACTATAGGTGCTTGGATGGTGGGTTGGGACAGTGACAAACATCTGTGGCAGTCTGAACCTATTTCCCTAAATCATACACAGTGCTATAAGCCAATGTTACCTCAATAAAGGAAAAAAAATTAACCTAACCTAAAATAATCGGGTTGATATTAAAAATTTCTATGCCTGGGTCATAACCCAAATTCACGGAATCAGAAATTGAGGGTTAGGACAGTGTTCCATATCCAAGCTCATGCACACGATAGCCTCTGCCCTACATATTTGAAATACAGCTATTGCATTTAAGGAAGTGGCTTTTAAATTTTACTAAATGTTGACTAGTTAAAATATAAATAGCCATATATGGTGAGAGCTGCCATATTACATAGGGTAGCTTTAGATGGTCTGGGTACTGGAGTTTCCTGGCCAAAAAGCATCAGACTGTTTTTTAGGCCACTTCTCAGGTTCATCCTTCCTATTTTCTTAAAGATTTATTTATTTATGCATACAAGAGCTGGGGTGTAGGCCAGAGGTGTATGGGGTGTGTGTGCGTGTGTGAGGATTCACCAGAGACAGAGGGGGGAGTAGAGGAGGCAGACTAACTGAAATACACTGCTGAGGGGAGCAGCAGGTGAGACAGGAGAGATCTGCTGCGCCATGTGAGCAGCTTCCTGGCCGGGCATCGAACACATGCTGCAGTGGCTGCGGACAGCTTCATAGTGCTGAGACGTAATGCCTTGCACTACCAGGGAGGTCCCAACATTCATTCTTCTTAAGATATACTTCCCATCCAGTGTACTCCGTCCTAGACCCAGGTAGGGGAAAGATATTGTCCAGTACCTATTTCTGTCTGTGTGAGCCATGTATTTCATGAACACAAAGCTTATTAGTATAATTCTAGCCCTTCACATTCCAACCTCTGTCATTAATTAAATCACAGCAAAACTAACATTCTATTAGGTAGGAGAGGTGGGGGCTCCTACCTGTTATTACTGACAACAGAACCAAAGGGTAACAGCCAGGAGTATAATTTTCCCAGCTGGCACTGTGTCTGAAGACTTGGTCTCAGCCGTGAGGATTAATAATTCTGTTGACTTTACTGCTTTTTACTTTCAGAAAATCCACTGTTCTCCTTCTTCAGATGGCTCCTGGGGGTGCTTACAGCAAGGCAGCCCACTACACAGGGAGGGCACTACAGGTTTCCTCAAACAGGAGAAAAAGTACTGGGAAAATGTAATATGAAATTTGGATTGCAGTGGGACTGTGTGGAGAAAAGCCTACATATTTTTAAGAAGCAGGATCCCTCAGTTAGGATATTATTTGTTTTCCTATTCATATTTTTTTTCAGTGATGTGACAATTTTGAGAATATTCTGATGCATCTCTCTCTAAAAATAATCTGCAAAAATTAGTTTTTCTAATTAATAATTTCTCATGTACTTTAGAAAGTACTTTAAAGCAGAATCATATTCAAAATATGTCCTCACCCCCACTAAGTGTACAATTTGGTTCTCACAGACCGTAATATTCAAGGGTTCTCAGCCAAAAAACCTTTCATTTTTTGACTAAGATACAAACAAAATGAAAATGTCACTGATTCTGTCAACATTAAACAAAGTATTTAAAGGCATTAGGCGCACCACTGTTCTTGAGATAAAGAGCCTTAAACCTAATTGAAAATTTAAAATGTCAATTAAAAAATTTAAAAGAAAGTTTCTTGTGAACCTGGAAAAAATTATGCTATGTGAAATAACCTAATCAAAAAAAGGACAGATTGGGCCTCCCTGGTGGCACAATGGGTTAAGTCACAGCACTATGAAGCTATCCAGAGCCACAGCAGCATGAGTTTGATACCCGGCCAGGGAGCTTCCCAGATGGCACAGACCTCTCCTATCTCACCCGCTGCTCCCCTCAGCAGTATACTTCAGCAGATCTGTCTGTTCTGCTCCCCACTCTGTCTCTGGTGAATCCTCTCACCATTCCACACCTCTGGCCTGCACCCCAGCATTGTATGTATAAATAAATAAATAAAACTTTAATAAAAAAAGGACAGATCCTGTATCACTCAGTGAGGTATCTAGAGTATACACATTCCTAGAGACAGAAAACAGAATGGGGGTTGCTGGGGCCGGGAGATAGGGAGTCATCACTAATCAATGTCATGGACTTAAAAATGGTAAATGAAGCAAATTTCTTAAAAATCAACATGGTTTCTTGTAGTCAGAGTGTAATGGGACTGGGACCAAAGTCTGGTATAGGTGTTGCCCCCTGGAGGGGGTTGCTGATGAGGATAGATAGCTCCAGGAAAAAATGCTAAAAGGTTTTACAGTTTGGGGTGGAAACTCTGATGAGAAATAAAAGGGACTGAAGAAGAAGAGTCAGTCACCATGATGTATGAATAGAAGAAGCAGTCGCCATGATTTAGAAGAGGAAGTCAGATGCCAGGAGCTTGTGAGCCGCCAGGATGTAGAATTTCGGATTGAGCATTTTTGGGATCTTCAGTGACTTTGGGGCCAGAAACTTTGGGGGCTTTTCAAGTAGCCAAGTGACGGAATCTGCTTCCGGTTTGTTTTTACTGCAGCCAAAAAAAGCAGGCAAAGGCCCTGAGCGGGCGCCTTCCTAAAATGCATGAGTGCAGTCTGTTGGGCCGTCTGGCCGCTATAGTTGTTGTTTTCAGTGTGGCTGGTCTAGTGCTGTGCTGGGGCACCATGGCAGCTCCGGGAGGCATGTCTGCAGAGGCAGGAAGATGCCATCTTGGACATGTGGCCTATTGTTTGGTAGAGGAGCTCCACGTCGCAGTGGTGGGGAAGACGCTGCCTTTTTTGTTTCTTCTTTGGGACTTAAAGGACTGGACATTGCTTTAAGTAAGGTAAACGGCCATATTTTGGCCTCAGTAACTCTTTGTTTTTCCCTGTTTGTTAAATAAATCCCATTATTATTGTGCCCTAAGTCTGAGAAGTTTTGCAATTGTGTACAAGGATGTAGAACTATGATAGTGACCGGTAAAGAATGTGGGCAGTGTCATTGGCCAGTTTTAAAGCCCCTTCTGTCTGGTATCAAGAATAAGCCTTCAATCTTAAAACTAAGTGACAGAAAGTAAAAAATTCTTTCTATTAAGCTAATAAGCATATAACAGAAAACTCCAGGAAAGCAAGTAGTTTTTATGACATGGTCCTCCATTAAGCCCAGTACCTATAACCACATTGGGACTCGGAGGAAAATGGAGGAAGGGGAGGTATTTCCAACCTAGTTTTATTGAGGTATAATTGACATATTGCACTGTGTACAGTTAAGATGTACAACATACTGATTTATGTATATTATGAAATGATTAATATAAGTTTAGCTAATAGCCATTATTTCATATAGATACAAAAGGGAAAAAGGAAAAATAACAGTTTTCTTTTTCCTTATGATGTGCTCTTAGGATGTGCTCTCAAAATTCATACCATATAGCAGTGTTAACTACAATTATCATGTTATACATTACATTAAGGAGACCTCTATTTTTGTGTTTGAAGTTGAAGTCACAACTCCAACCAGTCTCCAACTGTTCACAGGCTGATTCATGGAGCTTTTACTATCAAGTCACCATGGAGTCTAATAATTACAGTTCTGAATTATTAATTGATCTAAAGTGTACACCTCGGATACATTTTGTATAAAGCAATCAAATCTAGAGAAAGAAATTCTGTATGTGCTATATAATTATAAAAATCACAGAACTTCAGGTTATGTCAGTGTTTTAGGGAACAAATAATTTCAGCACTAAAATACCCAATTAACACTCATTCAGAATAAAAAATGTTGACTTATCAGCACATAGGCTGTCATTAGGTGAGTATAATACCTCAAATGTGAAACCTGACATTTCAGGATTTGTATTCAGGTCCTGGGACAAGTTTATTATAATTATGGTTGGGTTTTCTTTGTTGCTGGTCTCTGTAATTTTGTCCTCTCAGGTTTACTCAACTCTGTTCCCTGTCCCCCCATACAAACTCTTGACTAGACAGACCATTTCTCTAATGATAATATCTTCTCCAAGCTGCTGAAGCATACTATTCCTGTTTCCTAATTAACATAAAGACAATGCCCCTGCAATACCATCACAAGAAAGAGCTCAAGGTCCATGTGTATTTCATAATCATTTTCAGTCACTTTCCAGGTCTGCATAGAAATTCAAATGTAATACCTGAATTAGGGAGCAAAGGTTAATGCTTGGGTTGACATGTATAATTTCCGAAACCTCAAACAAAATAGCTTTCTATAAAGGGGCATTCATAGTGCATTCCCAAATTTTATACCACATTCATGTAGAAAGCTTTCTGCTTTTGCTGGTTTCAAATTACGTTAGGGCTGTAAACACACAGATTATAGCAGGGCCCAACCAGCTATAGCTGTTGGGCAAAACCAGCCAGCTGCCTCTTTTGTATGGTTCATGAGCTAAAAATGGTATTTGCAGTTTTACATAGTTGAAAAGAATCAATGGAAGAATAATATCTCATGGCATGTAAAAATTGTATGAAATTCAAATTTTAATGTCTATAAATACAACTTTATTGGAACACAGCCCCAAGGGGTCATTTACATATTGCCTATGGCTGCTTCTGCAGTAGAAGAGCAGAGCTGAGTTGTTCCAATAGAAGTCATGTGGTCTCAAAGTCAAAAAATAGTTACTTTTGGCCCCTTACAGAGTTCATCAACTTCTGTACTACAGGCTTAAAATGAAATAGCTAACATAATATTGATATCTAACTAATCAGATTATTCCTTATTCCAAGTCTCCTTTTTTTCACAAGGTAATTGAAAGGTTCAGTTTTGGAGGTCGCTGATGTGACAAAAGAAATTTCTTTCCCATCATCACTCCCCAGTTGATATTATTTACACTTAAGCTGGTACCTTAGTACAGTTGATTTCTAATCCAGCAACTACCTCAAGTGATGAGAAAATGTTTGCTTTTTTCCCACCAAATCTATGTCCAAGGCATTTGGAGATACCTTTGTGCTAGTTTTCAGCATAACCCCAAACCAGAAAAATAAAACCATCCTTCAAACATAGGTACTTGCATCTCGATTTGTTCAGTCTCTCGTCTTTACTATACTGTTTTTACAACTGTTTATAGTTATGCTGAGGCTTATGAAGGCCAAGATCATGGCTCAGGGAATGAACCCTGGAATCCCCAATAAGGGTGGCAGAAAAGTGAATTTTCTGTCGCTTGTTAACAGAATCACATGGTAAATGTTCCCTTCCATTGCCCAATTTCAGAAAACTAGATCACATAGGGAAAAGAAAAAAGTCATCATCAATTAAAATCTGCTTCTGTGAGTTTAAATTGCCTGAGTTTCCCAATGCCTAACCCTGAAAACTCAATCCATGGAGTAAATACTACCTCTCAGAGGATTTAGAAAATGATTAACGATGGTCTTCATTCCCATTAGCACATGGAGATTATCGTAATAAAGATACATATATCTTTCTCTTTATGGCAACATACAGAATAGGGAGGGTGAAATCACAGGACAAAATAAAAGAGAACAGGAGACTTCAAAACACTTAACTCCCAATCACTTTCAATCTCTAATCTCTAGTAACAGTGAAAGCAAGAATACTTTAGGCTACTTCTTAGACACAAGCTTTTGCTTTTACTAATGACCCTTTCTTTATGGGGCAGGGTTACACAATAAATCTGACCGTTACTTGTATGATCTTGGACATGTTATATGTAACTTTTCTAAGAGTGAGTTTATCTGGAAAATGGAAAGTAGATGGCACCAGGGCACACTGGCTGTGATGTTCAATGATACTTGTAAAGGCTGGTGCTGATGCAGAAGTGCCCGGGAAAGGGCCAGTTAGTGCTATTTGATACTTCTATTGTTGCACATGGCAGGAAAGGCTCTGTAAAACTCATCTAGAGTGCTAAGTGCCTTACAGAATAGGGAAGCGCTACCTCATTGACAAAAGACATTGAAATCACTCAACAACTCATTGGCTTTGACTAATTTTGTATTGCCTCTCTTTCATCTCTCAAATCACCTGTCCTTTTTATTCTGAGCCCAGAGAGACACTTCTCTTTCTTATTTTTTTTTAAAGATTTATTTATTTATGCATACAAGCTGGGGTACAGGCCAGTGTCGTGGGGCGGCGAGAGGGTTCACCAGAGACAGAGTGGGGAGCAGAACAGGCAGATCAGAAATACACTGCTGAGGGGAGGAGCGGGCGAGGCAGGAGAGGTCTGCCGCACCATGTGGGAATCTCCCCAGCTGGGTGTCAAACTCGCGTCACCGCTGCTGACAGCTCTACAGCGCAGTGCTCAACCGCTGCACCACCGGGGAGGCCCTCCCTTTCTTATTAATTTAGGATTAACCACGCAAGGTGATCTTGTGATTTTATTTTTCTCCTGAGTTCTACTCAGCACCTCTTCCGTCACTGACCTTCCCTTAATCCCTGTCTATCTTCCTGGAGCCTGACCTTAAAGCCTTTTCTCCCTGCATCTACTGTCCTTCTTAGCAGAGTTTTTTCAGTGACCTCTTTAGTCCGTTCCACTTCAGTCAAAACATGATTTTATGCCATCTCTCTATAATTTCCTATTCTGCCATTCTCTGTGTCCTTTGTAACTATCTCACTTTGATGCACTTGTAATTCTTCTTTTCTAAGTCCATGCAGGCATTGCAATGCAAACGGATGTGGGAAGAAGGAAGGCTTATTTGTTTTTTTACATTCACATCTATTTCTCTATACAAATTTTCAAGATTTCTTCTCACACTTTGTTTCTTGTTTATCCATCTTAAGGTTTTTCTGTTTTTGTTTTGGAAGTGTGGGCCCTCTCGCAGCTGAACACTGGCATTATCTCGGTGAAAGGACCAATATAAGTGTGCGCTGATGACACAAGGGCTTCACCAGGCAGCTGGTGAATAAATACTTTGCCTTAAGCAAATCACACTCTTTTTGACTTAATAATTCTAATGTCTTATACATTAAATCAAATTTAAAAATTTATGAAAAATCTGTAGGTACATACGGGTTAACCCCAAGGCTGAAAAGATGATTGCAGAAACACTAAGGGTGATCTCATAGGAGGAGCAAATAAAGCAACAGCTGGTGGGAGGGGACTAGGTTTTGCAGCCAGTATGACCAAGCTTCAATTCTGCTTCTACCGTTTATTAACTAGGTGATCATGGGCACATTTTAAGGTAAAGCTCAGTTTACCTTATCTGTAAGTTGTGGGTGGCAAAGAAAAAAAGGCTTGTTTTGAATAATTACTATATGTAAACCACTTTACAGAGTGTCTGACATAATATTCCATAATTAATGGCTGTTCTCTTCATCCTCCCCCTTCCTCCTCAGTCTTGCACAGTGGGTGTGGTCCCTTACGGAAGCCTGTCCAGCTCAGTTTAGGATAAAGAGAAATAGGAATCAGGATATAACAGTGGGATCATGTACAAATCAAGCTGAGTTTAGAGCAGGAGGAAGCACAGCACAGGTTCAGTAAATGCTGAATAAATGAATGAACAAATGAATGAAAGGGGAAGGGCTTGTCCTGTCTCCATCACAGATCATGAGAATCTTAAAGTAGGTTATTTATGATTTCCCACAAAGTATAATTTGAGGTGAGGCTAACCAGTCTGTAGGGAAATGTGACCCCCTGGGCCAATGATTTTTGCATTTCATAAGCAAAGTTTTGTTTTTATTTGCCACTCTCCCTCCAAAGAACAAAAAAATCACTGAATCTTAGATTGCTTCCTGTAATTATCTATTAATTCTGCAATACAGAATTGCTTCCTGTATTATCTACCAACAGTGAAAATCTCCAAGGAGAATGGCATCCACTTGTAGACAAGAGCCCCCCACTTCTGGAAATCACCAATCTGTTCTCTGTATCTGCATCTATGAGTTCATTTTTCTTTTTTTTACATTCCACATATAAGTGAGAACATACAATACTTGTTTGTCTCTCTGTGTATGACATCTCACTTAACATTATGTCCTCAAGTTTCATCCATGTTTTTGAAAACGGGAGAATTCCCTTCTTTTTATGACCAAATAATATTCCAGTGTATTAAATTAGCCACTTAAAAAAATGATAGTAATATTGCAGTGAAATGAACTCAAGCACTGATGGATGTCTAAATTAGTACAACCTTTCTGAAAAGCAATCTGGAAAAACATCTTACTCTTTGAAGCTATATGCAGCAGTACTTTTTTTGGAGTCTATGTGAAGGAAACAAAGATGTAGAGAAATATTTAAGGGTAAAAATGTGCCTGGTGGGGTGATACACATACATGGGTGTGAGTATATGTTTATAAAATAGCCTAAATAGCCACCAATGGGCGATTGGTTAAATTATAGAAGAAGGGGGCCTCCCCGGTGGTGTAAGGGATTAAGTCTCAGTACTCTGAAGCTATCCACAGCCACTGCAGCACGAATTCCATCCCGGGCCAGCAAACCCACATGGCTCAGCACACCTCTCCTCTCTTGCCTGCTGCTCCCCTCAGCAGTGTATTTCAATAGATCTTTCTGTTCTCCCCACTCTGTCTCTGGTGAATCGTCTCACCTCCACACCTCCAGCCTGCGCCCCAGCTCTTATATGCATAAATAAATAAATAAATAAATAAATAAATAAATAAATAAATCTTTTTAGAGCCATTAATAAAGATGTAACCTTGTGACTAATAGGTTGAGCTCACCCTGGGCTCATTCTTTTCAAGACATAGAATTTGCTAAAAAGGGAATTCTGGCTGTACTCCATACAAGGCCTGCCAAACCTCCCTCACATCTTGCAACCAGGAGGGCAGAACTCACTTTGCTATGGCCCCAACTTGAGCTGTAGCGAGAGACTGAATTTTCAGACATTTTACAGCTATTTGGGGAACTGCATAAACTCCTGGAGAGGAAAGGAAAGAGGAATTTAAATGTAAAGGAACCAAGAAGCTGCAGCGAGGCTCTTTAGATCTTCAAGTATAAGGACTCTTTCCTGATTCAAAGAGGCTGGGTCATTAGTTATTACTTTAATCCTAAAAATGTGACAAAAATCAAGCTATGGGACCCCAAATCTTCTTTAAGGCATACAACCATTACTTGAAATTTTGCAGTCATTTCAGATTTATAAGAGAGGACATACTCAATTGTCTATACCTCTCAAGCTCAGTCTGCTGGCCTTATTTGAAAAGCATGACTTTATGGAATATGAGTTAACAGAAATATGAATTAAAATGAGTGAGGGGTTACTCTGTGTATAGACACTTTACCTATTTTACATAGGTTCATTTCACAACAGTGACACAGGTACTATTTCCTTAGTATTCCTCATCTTACAGAAGGGAACTAAGTCTTCCATAGATTGATATACCCAATACCAGGAGGTAGAAACACTGAATTTCAACCTCTTCTCTAACCTCAAAGTGCATGCTCTTAACCTCTCTTTGAATATCAACAGTTAACTTCATTGAAATAAAAGAATTAGAGACTAAGGAGCGGGAACACCCATCTCATCTAATATCTACTCTGTCAGAAAACCTTTTAAACTAGCTCTGCTGAATGATAATGAGCATATGAATCACCAATGAATCTTACTTAAATATGGATTCTGTTTCAAGGGTCTTGGGTTCAGCCTGAGAGTCTGCATTTTTCACAAACTCTGAAGTGATGTGGGAACTGCTGGTCCATGGAGTGTATTCTGAATAGAAGGTGGGAGAGGAGTGGCATCTAGTAGTCACATATGTGGCTACTCAAAGGGAATTGTGAGTTCAATTCTTCGGTTGTCACACTTCAAGTGTTCAATAACCACACATGGCTAGCAGCTGCCACACTGGGCAACATATATATCTCTATACATATAGAGATATATGTATGTCTAAATATGCATACACACACACACACACACACACACACACATATATGTATATAATATATTTCCATCATCAGAAAAAAAAAATCTGTTGAACAGCACTGGCCACAGAACACCATCAGCACAACAGAATACTTCTAGGAATGAAAACTGGTAGCCTACTTCCTAAGTGGGCTCTCTTGTTATTTCTAAACTGAAAGGAGATATATCTTCTCCCTTCTCGTAAATTCCACTAGTAGGCCCAGTTCCACCTCTAACAAGATACAATAAGGAAATACACCGTCTTAAATAACGAAGTCCTCCCAAATGTAGCATACTTTTCTATATTTCTTATTGGTATATGTTTCTTACTAAAAATAAGAGCACATCAATGACCTTTGTAGAAAACTATGATTACTTTCCCACAAAAATTAAAAATGTGATGAATATATTAAAAATATGAGTTTAGACTGATACTTATACTAGAGCAAAGTTCAGAATATCTCAAATGTTCAGTAATACAAATCTATAAAAAATATTCGTGGCACAAACAGAAATTTGACTTGTAGGGAGAAAAACAAAAAGAACATTGGAACCAAGAAAAATGGAAAATAACTTATTTTTTAATTACACATTGAAGTGTTCTTTATGATTTCAGAAAAATTAATCAGTTCTGGCAAATAAAAAAACCAAGGCAATTATCAGTCTTTTCTAAAAAAGTTATAGAGCCTTTCATGTACACAGTTTCCATCTCTGGGCACAGTCAGATTGCACTCTTTCAAAAAATGTTGCCCATCTTGGCAGGTAATGGCAAGAGAAAAAAGTGGGCACTGAAACTGAGGTACTCAATGAATAAATCAATCTAGAGTTTACAGGCTGTTTTTTTTAAATAATACTTAACACAGGATAAGTTCCATATTTGGTCTCAATGACCAAAATGACATCAATTTATAGTGACGATAAACTAATGGCTCACCTGAAATGAACATCATACCCTTGAAGTTGCTGTTGTCACACTGAGGGAAGCCCTTAAACAAACGCAGTGACTCATGCAGGAACTGTTGAACATGACTGAATATTTTAAATATTTTTTCTTCATTATAGAGCATATGGTTTCTTAAATTATGGAACAAAAGTAAAAATTATTCATAAAAAAACTGCCTTCTGTGCATAATCATATTCTACAGGTGTGTATTTTAAACATGTGAGGGCTAATGAATAAATGTTGTATTCCTAAAGTGCTCTTTGGGGTGTATTCTAGGAAACCATTTCTGCATTCATTTATACTCTTCATTAAAAAAAAAATAATGAAAACCTGGAACTCATTTTCAGGAATGTTTCTTTAAAATGTTAACATTAGTCCTCAAAATCCTGCTTTCTGCTTGCAGCCTAAGTGTAAATGCCACTCTGAAGTAGTTTGAAAGGCTTGCAGGAGCCCCACACGATGTAGATAATAACACTCAAGTAGACTTAAACACTGGATATATTTATGCATCATTTATTTAGTGGAACTTTTATCTGTGTTATTCTGAAAACTGATAATTTTGCCCAGTTTCCATCTCTGGGTTCAGTCATATCCTACTCTCTTAAAAAGTTTTGTTCATCTTGACAGTAACCAAGAGCTAATGGCAAGAGACAAAAGTGGGCACTTAAAAAAGATGACAATATTAGAGAAGACCATTTTGAAATTTGTAACAAAAACCTGCAACTCTCATTATGAAATTGTACCTATTGTCATCATTGTTTTCCAATGGTTAAAACACAGAAATTAAATTAACAAACTGTGATTTTAACCTTTATGTTTAAAGCTCAGTAGTTTTTTGAAAAGTTATTTCCTCTTGGCTCTATAACAAGAAGTGAAATCATCTCATTCCATTATGCCCCTGCACACACCTAGAAGGGAACAGTGGAATAAAAGCAGAAAGCCAAATTCATTCTTTAATGTGGGGTTATTTCTTAGCAGTTACACTATGGTTTTGGCCTAAGTTAGAATTCATAAATATTTTTCTAAAACTAGGTAAATTGTCTTTTCAACTTACCAAGATATTAAAGGATCAAAAATATAACTACTGAATTTCAGATGAATGATATACTATTTCAAAAAACATATGGCTTGAAATACTTTTTTTACTATTCCAAAATGTATCTGTAGTAACTTAAGGTTTTAGCCTAATAATTTATTTGCAAATAAGAAATATTCCTTTGCTCATTTTAAACTATGTATGAATTAATGTGAATATTTCCATAGTTTAAGGATTGAGAACGAAGTGATATTCTAAATATATATACATATAGTCTTAATTTAAATGCATTTTTAATTGTGCAAGGAAAGCATTGACTGGAGTGAGATTTTACTGTTTACTTCTTACAGGTAACCTAAAGAAAGTTTTATAACATGGGAAAATTCTCAATTCATTTCATTTATGTTCAGCAGCTACAATCTAATCAGGAAATTAGGATTTTTTCCTTAAAGAATCTAAATTGCCTACAGTTACACTTACTACAAAATGAAATTTGTAGTAAGACTTAATGAGACTTAACTATTTCAAAACCAAGTACAAATACAAAAATTATCCCAAATATAACAGCTGGTAAATTCATAAGATATGTTTGTTACTTTCCAACTTTGTTCTAAAGCATTTCTTGACTTTGTGTCATTACCTCAGACACAAGCTAGTCATCGTCCACTACAGTTGTGACACCAAGCAAGAGGAAAATTTACTAACAAACTGAAATAATTTAAAAACTAGTGAAAAATGCTGTGTGTCTAGTTCAAAAGGAAAACCTGCACTCCTGTGTTGACTGCAGCACCATTTACAACAGCTAAGTCAGGGAACCGACCTGAATGCCCCCCAACAGAGGAGTGGATCAAGAAGATGTGGCATATACATAATGAAATCCTACTCAGCAATCAAAAGCAGATAAACTCATGCCACTGGCGGCAACATGAACAGAGCTGGAGGGATTATGCCACATGAAGTAAGACAGGAGAAAGATAAATGCCAGATGGTCTCACTTATATGTGGAATATAGAGAAACCAAACGATGGGTCAGGCAAAGACAAACTTTAAAACCAACTCTTGAAAACTGATCATAGATCTGAGACATCCAGGACGGGAAGGGGAAAGGTGAATGGGGGGAGCAGAGAGCACAAAGGACTATGGTGGAAGACTATAGGTACTTTGGTGATGGGAGAGTAATGGTGGCAACACCTGAGGGAAGAAATCCTATACTGTCAAAATATTACAAGGTTGTAAAACAATGGCACTTAATTTAAAAAATAATGAAAAAAAAAAAAGGCTAGCTGTCAATGAGGTTAAAAAGAGAACCTTACCATTTCAAAATTCTCCCTGTCTTAGTGGTATATATCCTGTATTCACCTGAACTAGAGCCTCAGCATGAGCATAAAGAAGTTCTCTAACAGGAAGCTAAGGAAGCTAAAGTGCATTATCATAGAGACACTGTTTCCACAGCAGGAATATAATGTTATTAATTTCCCACGTTTGGCAATGCTCCTAAAATAGGCTTGCACATATCAAAAGACAAAAAAAAAAAAAAAAAAAAAAAAAAAAAAAAAAAAAAAAAAAAAAAAAAAGACTATTTGAAAAGTACTCCAGGAAATGATGGTCTGTCAAATTGTGTGAAAATCCCACCACCAAAACAAAAATCAGTTTTTGGAATAATATACAAATTAAATACTAAAAGCAAAACATAACAAAAAAAAAAAAGTGCTGGGATAGGGGATATTCATTCACATTTCTGATAAGCGGTTTTATTGCCAGGCTTAGGGGTTCCTGGATTTGGGGGTTCCTCAGTTCTTGACTAAGGCGTGAGAAGAATTTACAGCCACATCTTTAGCAGAAGCAGAAGCAAAGTTTATTTAGAGACAGAACAAAAGGACACCCAGGGAGCGGTTCTTGGGTAGGTAGAGTCCTCGATAAGAACAACTGTGAGAGAATTGTGGGGGCTCAGGCTTGAAATGGGGTCCCAGAACTGCTCACTCAGTGTCTTCCTTGGGCCCACCGTGCAGGCACTCCTAGAGTATAGTTTATTGGTCCTGGCAGCAGTTTCTAAGTCACTCACCCATCTACTGGATCCCAGGGTATTGGAGCAAGGGAGAGTATTTGGGAATTTTGGGCGGTATTGCTTGCCTTGTTTAGGGGAGTTACTTTATGATACAGAAAATGATCAATTTCTAGGAATTGCCCCTCTCTGGATGTGTCTTGTTCTTCTCGGGCTTCATTACCTGCCCGTAGGTATCTTTCTTCCGCCTGCACCTTACCTGCTCTCTCCTGTTTCCTGGGATCCCAAGTATGGTCTATAGATGGCCATTTACTTTTGCCCTCTTTGCCCTGAGTGTCTAACAGTTTAACACATGCCCAGACCAGACATCGAGATTCTTTGTGTTCAACACACACAACAAGGCTAGAAAACATTATGGTAACCTAGGTAGGAGGGAAAGAAAAAAAAAAAAGAAAAACATACTGAACAAAATTCATTTCTCATTTATTTAAATGTAGGAAGAATTTCTAGGAAATATGAGCATTACTTTGTGAAAATTAAAGGATTTAATAACTTGTACTGGATTTTGTGTCCCCTGCAAGCTAAATTTCCGATCATACTCTTATCTCAATCAAGATACTTCTATACATTTATTTTCTTTCTCCATCTACATTTATTTCAAATTGTGAACAATTTGTGTGGGAAGGTATGTAAAGAAAATCATGAATGGCTAAGCTGCACTGGTCCTTAACTGAAGAATAATACAGATCATGTGTCAACTTTCAGGTAGTGTATAATGAAAATGTTACATTGTTCTGTTTCAATAGTACCATCCAAAGAAAACATTTCAACAAAATATTTCATTTTCCTATAGCCTTAAAAAAATAATAAAACCCTTGCCAAACATCCTTATAGCCCAAAGACAGGATGTCTGTCAAGAAGGCAAGCATGCTTTAATTAGACATAATTTAACCACGTACTGGACAAACTTAATTGGCTATACAGGTTGAAATACAGTAAAGTGGCAAATGAAGCTCAATCTTGGGTGGCATTTGGAAAAAAATACAAAGGCAAACCACATGCCAGGGCCCCCAATTCACCTATACTTGTAAATAATTGGTGACCAAAGAGTTGTTAATGGCAATGAGTGACACAGTTACAAAGATGCCTTGTAGAGTAAGTAGCTGTTCCTTTCTGATAAGGATCTCAAGGCCAGAGAAGTTAAATAACTTACCCAAAGCCAATCAGCTAAATTGCCTGCTGGGAACAAATTAACCCTCAGATAATGTCCTTAGCTAAACTCTAGAACCGGAAACACAATCCAGTGCATAGCAAAAGTGAAGAGAAATAAGAGTGGGCAGAACTCCAGGACAGTCTTAACTACAAACTCAATCAGCAATTAACTTTGAGATCCAGGCCAAGCTGTCTTCTCTGGACAGGTGTCTTTGTCCTTTAACCAAGTGGATTGGATTAGATGAATTTCTGCTGTTCTTTCTACCTCTAAGATTCCAAAATTCTGTACTTACAAATAGAACAGCATTTCTAGAACATTGTCATAAAACCAATAGAAATTACAAGATTTTTGTATTTTATGAAAATTCTTTCATTTACTGTCCATTTTAAATCCTATTATGAATAGTAATAGGAAAAAGTAGAGGACTAGTAAGAAAACAGAAGTTCTGTATGGAAAATGACTTTTGATAGACGAAAATCAGGAAAGCATCAGCAAGAGATGGGAGCACCGAGGGGAAAGGAGGAGAAAGATGTAGTTCTAGGCAACAGTGTGCAGAACAGGCAGGAGAGGAAAGGAAAGGCTAAGAAATGTTGAAGAGAATATATCATTATTTAGAACAACATTAACAAAATGCTGCCAGTGTTAACATTTCTATAGCAGTTGTTTGTGGTATGTACTTCCTCCAACTTTTTGTTTTTAAATCAAACCTATTTGATTGGTATTATGGTCCTTATGTAATTTTACAAAAGAAAATTAGCTGATAATTAGAGATATTATATGTCATGGCCAAGATTGCACAGCTAATAGGAGTACATAGGAAAGGATGGGATTTCAAACCCTCTAGTTTAAACACTTTCTTTAGCAACCAGAGCATGCTGCCTGTCTGGTCTTCTTTAAAAAGAGGATGCTCTTAAAGACTGTACTGCTAGTACTTACTAGGGGACTGAAGGGAAGACAATGAACTCAGGCTCATACCTGGGCTTCAGAGACTACACCTCTTTGAAAATGTGAATTACAAACGTCAGTAAAGAACTATCCAGACAAAGAGTAAACAGCACTTAGGATCAGCAGATGGGCTTCCAAGGGGAACAGAGAATATCCCAAGAAGGAACAGGGTTGATAGGATTTGAACCTGGTCTAGCAAAAAAAGCTAAAGGACTGTGTACAAACACATCCGAGGTGAGCAGACCTGGGGGGTAGCAGTCGACCAGCCAACCAAAGTCTGTGTGGGAGCCGCAGGTATTCTATATGAAAGGGCAATGTGAGTAGCTGGAATGCCAGGTTAATAAGTCTGAAATTTGCCCTGTAATAATGAGTCACCAAAGATTTTAAAGCATGGGACACAAGACTCAAGTTTTTATTTAGGAAATCTAGTCTGCTATTTTCAGAAAGAATGGTCTATGAAGTGGAAAGTCCACTGAGGAGCCCGTGACAGGAGAATGTGTGAAGGTGAGTGAGAGATGGGGACGGGGGGCGTCAGAGGACCACAAATCAGACAAGCAGCTTTTGCTCATGACTGGTACTCTAGAAATGTGAACCACTGGCCTAGGTATCAATTAAGTCAAATAATCACATTTGTATGAAGCAAATACACGGTTTGAGCTGGATGAGATGACCTGTTTTACGGAAGGTGGTCAGGGTAAACCTTTCTGAGGAATTGTGATTTAACTCAGGATAAGAGGAAGGGTCCGAAGAACACTCCAGAAAAAGTGCAATGGCCACAAGGCTGGAAAGAATTTGACTTATTGGAGGAATTGGAAAAAAGAACTGAGAGCCTCCCTGGTGGCACAAGGGGTTACGTCTCAGCACTATCAAGCTATTGGCAGCCACAGCAGCATGAGTTTGATCCCCAGCCAGGGAACTGATCAATATAGCGCAGCAGACCTCTCCTGTCTCGCCCGCTGCTCCCCTCAGCAGTGTGTTCAGTAGATCTGCCTGTTCTGCTCCCTACTCTGTGTCTCGTGAATCTTCTTAACACACACACCCCACCTCCCCACTTCTGGCCATGACCCCAGGTCTTGACCCCACGTCTTGTATGCATAAATAAATAAAATAAATCTTAAAAGAAATTAATGATGATGAAGTATAGCAAGGCAGAGGGGATATGATATTGTTAGTGAGGGACCAGGACGTGGTGCCTTGAATGAGCAGGACACCATGGTGCTGACAGGCGGGGATATTGGGATGAAACAGGCATCTGTGTGGCAGGAAAAAGCACAGACCACGGTGGCACCCACAGGCTCCTGGAGTTCCAACCCACGAAATGAAGCTGTGCAAGCAACACCATAGGTGTGGGACTGTCAGTTCCGGGCTGAAGAGGTCCAGTTCTTCTGGGATCGAGAAGGAAGAGGTGTTGCAGCTTTGGTCTGCCACATTCCTGGTCCCTTCCAGAGAAATAGGGTTTTGCATGTTTGTTTTATCTATTTTATTCTGTGAGTTAGTTGACTCATAGACATCACAGAGGAGAAAGAAAACAATAAGATCAGAAACAGGGAGCCTAGTCAGCTGGGTTCACACCGGATACTTTCTTGATTCGAACTTTAATCACGTATTATATATGACGAGATTGTAACTAGAGCTTTGGCCATAACAGAGGCTCTGTTATAGCATAAAATAAAATACAAGCTACCGTTAGTAAGTGTTATCATATTCGTGTGATACCGTTTATCATCTTGAGACCAAAATTAAAACGAGTACCAAATGGTAAGTTTAAAACCCCATGTTTTTAAAAGACACTATTTATTTGCTTGTTTTCTTAAATGTAATAATGTTTTCTAACTATTCTCATACCTGGGAAAGAACAGTTATAAGACTTACTAAAAAAAATAAGCTCTTTCTTCAGAATCCAAAAACCTAGAAAGCTCAAATAACAAGAGCTGATAGAAGTGTTATGTGAAGCACCCCTGAAACACTACAGGATCATCATTGTAAAAATGGTTTCTGAAGAAACCACATGTGGTTCTGTGGTTACATTATATTTTAATTCTTTGAACCCTGCCAATCCATATGTAGAATACATAGATAAGGAATCAATTCTCTCATCCTGAGAAGCCAATTACTACTGTTGGCTCGACCATACTTCTTTTAAGTACCCCATTCCTGGGCCATTTACCACCTTGTGTCTTGAGAGTATTCTAAAGATGGCTACTTTCTTCCCATTGCCCTAACTACTAAACAAAATAAACAAAAACAGCAGCAACCAAATACAAATAAACAGAATGACTCTGACTTTCTTTTCAGCCTTTATCCTCTGGGGCCTCAGTTGCATCATTGACTGGTCTGTTATATCATCAGCTCCTTGGGCCGCACCAGAACTGTCCTGGCAAAAGCCACCATTTTTCTTTCCCTGAATTCTTCCAAAGGGGCAAGTTAGTGGAGTGGGTAGAAGGGGTGAAGGGTGGATTGGGAATTGGGACCAGGCACAATGGGAAGTTCTCATGGGACCTTGCCAAGGAGATTGTTCCCAAGAGAGGTCAGATCTCAGGGCAAGCGATTTAAGGGTCCAAGTTGGGAGGAAACAGACATCCTGGTGTTTAACAAATGTTTGTCAAATGATTAACCCTTATTATTATTATAGGGGCCTTTCTATTTTCAGTTTTTTTTTTTTTTTTGTGTGTGTGTGTGTGTGTGTGTGTGCATATTATGTTTGATCCTTGAGGCTGTTATGGCTCATATCATTGTTACATCAACTGTAAAATAAGGAAATGGACTCTCAGAGATACTTGGTAATGAGTCCAGTGTAGTCTAATTAAGGTCAATTCTGGCCTTCAGAAGAAACATGTTGTAAACCTTATCAAGCACTTATAAAACTACCAATCACTTGCTGTTATTGATAAATATCGAGTTCTCAAAATACTAACCAGATTATGTAGTATGACCAATGCGTAGAAATTTGTTTATACTACAAATAAAACTTTGCTCATAATATTCCATCATAATGCCTTTCAGCAAAGAAAATGGATACGTTCTAGAATAAATGATCAACATACAATCCTCAACTGCTCTAGAGCAGTATAAAGATTTTTTTTAAGAACTAGGGTGAAATCTATACTCAGACTCCCAATCTAGATTCCAATGAATACGAAATGTCAATAGTTCACAATCCCCGGAGCATTACATTCTTTATCAATAAGCATTTTGTTTTCTTTTTCCCGTTCAATTAGTTTTGTGTATCTTTGCAGTTAATTTTACTGTGATTTGTACCTTATACTGAATTAATACAAATCAGTCAACTGTAAAATGCTTAGGCACTTTTTATCATAAAGCAATTGAGCTAAAAATAGTTGGGAAGAGTCATATTGTAAAGTTTTCCCAAGTACACTAAAGTATAAATTTCATACATAATCATAAAATTTTAAAGTCTAATTCTAACTTAAAAAATACAAGATCACTCAGAATTCAAATTTAGCTCATATTAGTGTTTAGAAATCATATTTCTCTAAAAGTTTATAAAAATATAATAGCTTTCATTATCTTTTTACTGAACACATTAAAATTTATAACTACTAGAGATGATAGAGTAACTGATAAATTCAAAATGTCTCCACACTCTGTTCTCAAATTTTATTGTTATGACCCTATACATGGATCTGGATCTCCGTATACATATAAAGATATACACCTTCATTTGTTCAGAAGATGAGAAATCCAATCTATTAGCAGATAATTTCAAATTGTACTAAATATGACATGTAAAATATTCTCCCTCAAAACCAACAAAATGCTATGATGAAATGGTTTCTTTCAGCATAATTTGAAAGAAAGTTCTACAACCAGACCCATACATTCTCTTACTAACATGTAACAATGTCTATGCTTCTGAAAAACGTCAAGTTTAATGAAAAGACACTCTTCTAAAGCAACAAGCAGGTAGCAAAATAAATGAAGTAAGAGTTTTAATAAAAGGAACTCCTGGAATGCTTTTAAGTCATGTACCTGCTTATCTTCACTGATTATTACCAGCTACTCTTCTCTTCATTATCTATCAATTCTACTGTTCTCTATTTCAGTACACTTTCCTGATAACAGTAGTCACTGACCAAATTCCATAACCTAAGGGCATTCAACAGTGGTGATAGTGCTATCCTCATAACCCCTTGTGATAAAGAAATCATGTTGTCCCAGTGTTATAAGAAATAACAGGAGCCAATGCCATGCTTTTCTTGGCTTCCAGAGGAGCCTTGCAAAGGGACATGATGTCTTTTCTGCAATCTGAAAGAAAACATGAATATCAAATAAAGAGGCATCACCTTTTCTAAGGATAAGAAGAAAGTGTAATGAAACTGATTTGAGTGCTAAAATGTACATTTGATTGAACACTTATTTGGTGAATAAGGCCAATTTAGCCTGTTCAGCTCACACATGACAGTGAACACACAGAGTACAGACCTGTAAAAATATCATCTGTTAGAGCCCTGCAGGCACGTCAAATGTCCTCAGTAGGAGAAACTGAACTGGCGTTGAAAAGGTAGCAGGAAAGTGGAGGTCTTTTTTTTTTTTTTTAAAGATTTATTTATTTATGCAGACAAGCTGGGGTACAGGCCAGAGGCATGGGGCGGCGAGAGAGATCACCAGAGACAGAGAGGGGAGCAGAACAGGCAGATTGTCAGAAATAAAGCAGGCGAGGCAGGAGAGGTCTGCCGCACCATGTGGGAATCTCCCTGGCTGGGCATCGAACTTGTGTCGCCACTGCCGACAGCTCCACAGCGTAGCGCTGCTTAACCACTGTGCCACCAGGGAGGCCCCAAAGTGGAGGTATTGAAATTCTGCATATCTATGTTTTTATTTTAATGTCATAATTATTTTTTGTTAGTTTTGCAAAAATCATCAGTATTTTGAATTACTGATGAGATAACCAGGAGAAAACTTCGAATAGAAAGCCCATTTTACAAGGGGCTCTACAACTGTGAAAGAAATACGGGCATGGAATCTTAAATTAGGTTAAAAAGATCCTAGTCTTGTAATTAAGAACTTGATTTAATTTATGTTGGCCTATTATTCTTTCTTTTGTTCTAGATTAAGGGAAGTGAGGAAATTACGCAGATACACTGGGTTGGAAATGACTTCTCTCAGCAGGTACAGACCATGTGGTATTCCATGAAATAAGGAAAAAGGTAGAAGATAGGAACAATGCAATAGTATGTAGTCCCAAAAAGTTTTTGAATGGCACTGAAATTTCTGGACATAGCAAATAGATTTCAAATTCATCCTTTGCCCAATTAAAAAATAAAGGTAGAGGCCTCCCTGGTGGCGCAGCGGTTAGGCGCTGCGCTGTGGAGCTGTCAGCAGCGGTCACGCAAGTTCGATGCCCAGCCGGGGAGATTCCCACATGGTGCGGCAGACCTCTCCTGCCTCGCCCGCTGCTCCCCTCAGCAGTGTATTTCCGTTGATCTGCCTGTTCTGCTCCCCACTCTGTCTCTGGTGAACCCTGTCACCGCCCCATGCCTCTGGCTTATACCCCAGTTTATATGCATAAAATAAATAAATCTTTAAAAAATAAAAATAAAGGTAGAAAAGTGTAAAGAAGTAAAGCTTAGTAGGTAGCAGAATCAGTAAAGATCTCTGACTCTTCCCTATTTCCCCCAAACCCGTTACTTTTAGTTTTAAGAAAGTTATTTTATCACAGAATTAACTGTCTGCTAAATCTGTAATCCAACAGGATGACTGGATATAGTATATTCCTGAACCGAAGTTTGTAATTACAAAACAAACATATCAAAACAGATAAAAACAAAATATCTACCAACCAAACAAAAAAAATATCTTAAGTGAAATCTGGTCATAAACACAAATTTCAACAAGAAATAGTAGTATTTTTCAATAACAGAGACATTTATTTTCACATGGGCAGTACTTACCACATACCGTGTAAGTGATTGATATTTTTGAAAATGACATGAAGCTAGTTTTTTTTCATACTGTTACATTTGGGGGCATATTCAAGCATCTTTAAAATACACCCAAACATCAAGTTAGCATTAATTTTTACAGCCTACTGTCAATGTCCACTGCAGAATCACTAGGAGCTGGGCTGAGGATGATGCACAAAATTCACTGATTTGGAATGCAGCCTTAAAAGACTCCAAGCATATGTCTTTACTGAACATCAAACTTTATTAAATTAAATCTCAAAAATGGTTATACGGCTGGACTCAACATAAAGGATCTCGGGGTCATCAGGTTTTGTGCTTTAGAAATATCTGTGTTGGTGTCAAGACGGGAAAGGCCCGAAGGGGGCTTGGGAAGGAGAGAAGAAAAAGGATCTGAGTTTAACTACTTGACTCAGTACATATGAATATAACAAAGGTACATTCTTCAAGCAATTGCTACGACGTCAAAGAAATGACAAAACTGTAAACGGTTATTCTGAGAAACTTAGAGTATTTTGCATCACCCCCTGTGTGCATCTTTATAAGCTCTCATACAGAGCAACAGAGAGACGAGAATTATTACTTCCATTGTATTGGTGATGAATAAAATCTTGTTCTCCTTTCAGTGCAGCAAGCTCTGCCCATCCCATCATGTTTTCAAATCAAAGTCATTTTCTGTCCTCCATGGTTAACTAAGAAGATTAGGAGGCCCAGGATGGTACAAAATGGACTTTATAAAGAGGATACTTGTATCAGATGGTGGGGAAACTTCTGGACTCTGTAGATCTATTTTATGTTTTGGTACAAAAATAAAGATTTTAAATATGATTTCAGGGTCCGATTTTTGTCATTTAAAAAGCCACTAACAGGTATCAAAAATATATGAACAGGGCCAAGGTTTAAAGGCAGGTAAGCACTCTTTGTAAAGTTAACAATTGACATATTACATCAAGTTCAAAATGACAACAGATCCTTTCCAAGAAAGGTAAAGAAAACTCCAGTTCTTCAACACTATTGGAAAAATGAGGGAAAGATGGGCCCCTGAATGACCACTGGAAGGGTGAGTGGTCAGAAGCCACAAGTGCAGGGTCCCTTCTTGATGTGAAGACTCAATCAATTAAAACTTCATCCTGTCTTTGATAATACAATAGCAATAAACCTGAAGTTGAGACAATATGCTCTCCATACTAAGTATAGCTTGATTCATACATGCTCTTTTTCTTATTTTATGTAATATTCTCTCCCCACGAAAAATAAGTCAGATATCTAAATAAAATCAAAGCTGTTTGGTTCCAAAATTGAGATGTAGTCTTTTGAATGGTTTAGTATTGATTTCTAATCAAATTAATACTTTACTGTATCAACTAAAGTACCTGTTAGTGATGTTGGCAGGGTGCTGCAGTATAAATGGAAATACATGGATATGTATGGCTGGATAAGGACAAATTGTGTAATAGTTTTATTTTGTAAAGGCTTACTCTTAATATCTAACAAATAAAAGTAACATTTGAATCTAATAACAAACAACTAACAAAATAATTTACAAAGAAATACTAAGAACATACAAATATCCAGATATTCACCTTGCTAATAATCTGCTAAACAGAAATTAAAATGTTATTATTTACATTTTAAAAGCAACTATTAGTACCTAATGCAGGATATATTGTGATGGAATTAGTACATTATGATTATATTGGCACTGTTAACAGATATAATCATTTTGAAAAGTCATAGCCAGAGATGTAAAAACAGTTGAACCCACTCACTGTGCATCTGAGATTTATCTCAAATAAATTATTTAAAGAGCCAAAAACCATATGTTCAAAATTATTATTACAAATTTATTGATCTATAAACAAAAAATTATTAAGTCCTACAATAAATGACCATTTTTTTGGACAACTATCTGCATAATGTATAAATTCAATTATATGCTGATTAGAAAATAAAATAAAAAATAAAGCAGAAGGAAAAAGGCTAAAGGTAGAACATTCAGTAACTGTAACTATAGTTACTACCATAAAGTATGTACACTGGTGGGGAAAGACTGGAAACCAATTTGCCAGAAAGAAAATGTTTTCATTAGTATTTCTTCTGTTTTTAATACTAACAATTTTTAATGATTTTCTTTGATGTGCAAATGCTTTCTTTCTGATCATTTCAATTTTACTATAAAAATAACTTTGCAGATCTCTCAAGCCTATAAATTATCATTTCCACAAATATTCTTTAATGAGGGGCCTCCCCGGTGGCGCAGCGGTTAAGCACTGCGCTGTGAGTTCGATGCCCGGCCGAGGAGATTCCCACATGGCACAGCAGACCTCTCCTGCCTTGCCCACTGCTCCCCTCAGCAGTGTGTTTCTGTCGATCTGCCTATTCTGCTCCCCTCTCTGTCTCTGGTGAAACCTCTCGCCGCCCCACATCTCTGGTCTGTACCCCAGCATTGTATGCATAAATAAATAAATCTTTAAAAAAATATTCTTTTATGAGGAAAGGTGAAATCAAAAATGCTGTTACCTCCAGGTGATAAAACCAGCACCCCCATGCTCATCCTTTAAAGCACAGACATAAAGGGCCGCCCTGGTGGCGCAACAGGTCAAGTCTCAGCAATATGAAGCTATCTGCAGCCACTGCAGCACAAATCTGATCCCCAGCCAGGGAGCTTCCCACATGGCTCAGCCGACCTCTCCTTCCTTGCCAGAGGCTCTCCTCAGCAGTGTACTTCAGTAAACTGCCTGTTCTGCTCCCCACACCTCTGGCCTACACCCCAATTCTTGTATGCAAAAATAAATAAATCTTTAAAAAAAGAGGTTCTAGCTCTTCTAAATAAATAAATAAAAGCATAGACATATAATGCCCACCTAGTCTTTCTAACACTATATGTCCACTTAAATTTAACCTGAAATGTGATAAAGAAATCAGTCACCAGAGACCATTATTTGTTTCACAATATATGGGAATACACAGTCACACGTCAACTTTCTCTTTAAAAAAAAAAACAACAAAACCTGCTTTAGCAATATAAAAGGATAAAGGGCAAACAACATTTAAAAATTATTATACTTCAAGGAATATTTAAGCTCCATCATCTTTTGTTCTCTCTGGCCGATTCTCACTCAGAGATGCTAAGTTCTTTACCATTTGGGAATTGAGGGTCATCTACTCAACTAGAAAATGTTCATATCATACACACAGACTCAAATATCTGCATGTACCACCAATCCTTAAACAACATACGTTTGAACTGCATCAGTCCACTTACACGCAGATTGTCTTGTAAACAGACAACACAGACTTAGTATTGAGAAACACAGTACAATCCTATAAATACATTTTCTTTGCCTTGTGGCAAATTAGATCTCAGTCTCCCTACCAGCATACATACTTTTATGGTAGTAACTCTAGTTACAGTTACAAATGACATTTTCTTTCCACTAATTTGCTTTATTTGCAGAATACAGTACATAATACATGTAACGCACAAAATATGTATTATCTGTTTATGCTATCAGTAAACCTTCCGGTCAACAGCAAACTATTAGTAGTTAACTTTTTAGGGAGTAAAAGTTATATATAGATTTTTGAGTGAGAGGGTCAGAGTACCTGACCCCTGAGTTGTTTAAGGGTCATCTGTAATTTCCAAGGATTTAGCCGTGCCTGGCTCTGCTCAGCACTCTGACAGTTATCCAGGGAGGAGCTCTAATTTACAGGGTGATTTACTTTAACCTCTCTCTCTTCCAACATGCAACTAAAACATAACTTACAACTGCCCCTTGCTGCCTCTCTTAGATAACACATCATAATTTGGGATCTCAAGACTAAATTTCTTCATTTTAGCCATTGCAGAAAATAAAGGTAGGGAAGTGCATTTCCATAATAATAAAAGGTATTGTACCAAATAGTATATATGGTGTGACTTTTAAGAAAAATTCTCATAAATGCCTTGAAACATACTAATTTCCCTAATTTTACAGATAATGGAACTGAAACTCAGAGAAGATAAAGCACAGTAAATATAGTTCGTTGTAAAGAGGATGACGGAGTGTTCAAAGTCAAGCCTAACTGGATCCTAACATTTCCTTTTAACCACAGTCAGAGAAAATGGAAATTATAGCTAACAAACTAAATAAGCAGAAAAACAAGTGCAAATCTGAAAGATCATTTTTAATTGGAGGATGGGAAGGAAGGAGATAAAGGCCATTTGATCTAAGACTAATAGGCATACACTTGCAGTCATAAGGGTATTATGTTCAAGAAACTTAAAACAACAATACCAGAATTCATTAAAAGATAAAAGCACATTTGATACCAGAGTCATACTTTTCTTGGCCTAGGCAGCGAAAAAAGTAATTCTACCAAATTGCATGTTTATTAACGTTATTTAATTGCAAGTCGAGAATTAAATATATAATTTCTAAATATGCTTTCATGTACTAGGGGTTTGGAGAGACTATAAATAGTATAATTGATATAAAACTGAATCACACACAATTAAAACAAAAAATGAAGCCTATATAGTTTACTCGGCATCTTAAAAAGTTGTTTTATAATATATATACATACATAAATATACATATATGCATTTAAATGATTCTCTACATTTGTATTATTGTTCAAATTGGAAAGAGCACTTCAGTCACTGCTGGGGAACTTTAAGAATTACTGGATGAAACCATTAAATAGAAAGAGAATAAGTCTTTTTAAAGACAGTTTTTAAAAAGTAGCCATTAAAACAAAATTCCATATATTTATCAGTCCTATGAAACAAAACAGAATTGGAGAAGAGAAGAGAATTTAAAAGGATAAATATCCTTACGCAGATTCCCAGTAACACAGCAAAATAAAATTGAAATTAACTCTAAGACTAATTATTAAAGTAACTATTTTTGGAATCAGACAGATTGACATTCCAATTACATAACTGATGTTTTCGGGTCCAGTATCACTGTCTGACTGCTGGAGTGTATATAGCAATTTGGATAGTTAGCAATTTGGGTTTGGGATTATACATTTTCCCAATTCACAGAGTTCCTCTGTAGAGACAACTGTAGCAGTTATTTCCTGTGTCACGGTATTCTTAGAAAGCAGGCAAATTTGTGTGTGATAACTGCAGATATCCCTTAAATCAAACAGGTATGGAATAATTGCTGAGTTAAACACAAATAGCATTGGAAAAGCCCTGAATCTTGCGTGAAATAAGGTCCAGAAGTTCTTTGTAATTAGTGTGTATAGTGCCAGCCGTGTCGGAGCCTAAGGAAATGTATCTGTGGTATACAGAATGTAATGAGGACCAGCACCAGCAAGGAAAAATTGTATGTTCAGAAAACTCTAAATGGACTACAAGAGATCACTGAAATCACTTAGATTCAATAAGACCTCTAACAATTTACTAATTTGCTAATATTTCATAGTGACAGCACAGAACAAATGATTACCTCATAAAGACAGATCTTAGCAAGTATTTCCCTCTCGGTTATATTACAGAAACAGAAACAGAAGTGGTAACTTGGAAAGATCTTATAAATAAGCTGTACTTCATTGATTTTAAAATACTTCGCACAGATATTTGTAACCTTAAGATTTCTGCAGGCTAAGGTGTACATTTAGGTTCTAGAAATATTATTCCCCACTTCCCATCCCCGAAGCCTTCTGTAGAAGGGCACCAATAATGATATTTTTCTTTAAAAGTACTAAGCCAAATCCCAAAATGCAAACATCTAATCTGTGTGGTAAAGCTCTGTGTTTAAGTATTTAAACATTACGCTCTTATTTCCGTATTTCATCAAATTATAAAATGTTAAGTGACAAACAGCAATTAGATATTAATTTGCAGAAACACAGGAAATCAAATCCTGATTTACAAAGAAAGCGCTCAAAAGAAACAAATCTCGTAGCTAGGCTGACAGCATAGCCCAGAATGCAACAAGTGATTGTCCACAGCTGTATAAAGCATTTTCATTTTTACCAAGTTCCTCTACATCTCCCCCTCCCTCCCAGCTACCAAAAGATCTCAATAAGGTACATTTTTAAAAAACAGAGTTACCGTTTATTTGCTTAAACCATCTGAAAATTTATGTAATAACGTTGAGAATGACACATTTTGGAAAGATAAAAACTTTTAAAGAGTGAATCAACTACCGTGATTTTAACTGGAACTCAGTAGTAATTCAGTCCATGCTGTTTTCTTTAAACTCCCCCATGCATCTGCCCGTATGCTTACCCTAGGAATAATGAACTTAGTCTGAGGAGACATGAGGCGTCTGTCAAGCATGCCAGCTCAGTCTGAAGTGGGACCAGTTCTCCAGAGGACTCAGCCTTCACAGGAGCAAGAACTCAGTAAAAGAGCTCAAGGCAACCAAGTACTCTGCTGACCAGCATACCAACTGCTTTCCTTTTCCTTGCTTGCTTGGGGGTGTGCTGTTTTAGCCAGTGTGACTTTCTAAAGTTATTCAGATTACAACAGATCTCTGTGTTCCAGAACCACGTAGGCATGCCAGTGAGGCCCATCAAAGTCAATTAACAAATACAAGTGGGAGGGTCCTTTTCTACTTTGAATTACATTATGGCAGCTGGCTTGGAAGAGAGAAGCCTGCAAACTTGTGAAAGCAGAGTAACATTTCATTAATATCAGATGCATGCCTGCAGGCAGCACTGGCCAAAGCAGTGCTTACAGTTACTTTCTTCACAGCAAACTAAAGGTTTCACAACTGGACAAGCTGTTAGCATTCAAGGACACTACGAGAATGAAAAAGTCTAGAATGAAAGTGAGAACATTCCTCTACTCCCACCAAATGAGGGACTATTTCCTATTTTGCATACAAGAAAGGATAGCTTTCTGTTTTGGTTGCCTTTTACATTTTCAATGTGTAGGGGCAAGAGAAATTTATTCCACCTAGTCAGATAAATATCACTGGAATAAATTCATTTTTATTTATATTAAAAGCTCTTTTCAACAAAAGATGCCTTTAAAAAATGGAGCGATAACCATAATACTGAGAATATGTCTGCAAAGCATACATCAAAAGATTACCATGGGTAAGTGAATTAATCCGGCTTTGTATACCACCAGCCTCTGTGGCTATCACCTGTGGCCTTGATTATATTAATACAGAAGACACTTGGGAATGTGGGGCGTGGGGCACATGTGCCTGATTATGGACACCTGGAATATGGGTGCGCACGCATGTGTAAGTGTGCACACCTGCGCCTAGAAGCCTGGGCTTTAAGGGTGACCTCACTCAGAGATGACGACTCCTACACGAGGCCAAGTGGCAGACAAGCAGAGTGACTACAGAAGAGGCTAGACCACAAGACGACTCTAGAGAGAATGCCAGAAAGTGTTCAGAGAAAGAGTGTAAAGATTCAAAGGATTAATATTTTTGTGTCCTTTGGGTAGATTCCTAGAAGTGGAATTGCTGTGTCGTATGGACGCTCCATTTTTAGTAGTTTGAGGAACCTCCATACAACTTTCCATAGTGGTTGGACCAGTTTGCATTCCCACCAGCAGTGTAGGAGAGTTCCTTTTTCTTCACATCCTTGGCAACATTTGTTGTTGTCTGTATTTTTAATGTGTGCCATTCTCACTGGTGTAAGGTGGTATCTCATTGTGGTTTTGATTTGCATTTTCCTGATTATAAGTGATGTTGAACATTTTTTCATATACCTGTTGGCCATTTGCATTCCCTCTTTGGAGAAGTGTCTTTTTAGTTCTTCTGCCCATTTTTTGACTGGATTGTTTATTTTTCACTTATAGGAGGAATATAGGAGAACCAAATAAGGGATCAGGATGATAACAATAGCAACAATTAAAAAAAAAAAAAAACCTAGCAAGCAACCATAAATAACACTGGTCAACAAATTTTAATAAAAGCCATGCTATTGAAATAAAATTAGTCATTTCCTATTAATTTGCATGTGCTCAACACAAATATGACAGTCAAATTCTAATTTTGGCTCTAGTTTTTTTTTATAATCTGCAATAAACTGATGTTTACATCACAAAATGCATGCCAATAGTAATAGGCCTACAGTTAGTACCCGTAAAAAATCAAGTCATAGACTACTTCTTAGATTTCTTCACTTGTCTCTTATATAGCTGTTCGGGAATAGAAAAGATAGAAGACAGTTTCCATTGTGCAAAAGCACAGCCTTAAGACTCAGTTTCGAAGAGTATAGAAATAATCTCCATTCTTGTGGGTCATGAGTGATTTCTAAGGCATTCATGAGGCCCTCAATATCGAAACAGAATACCAGAGTACTTTCCTTTCTGAAGAAAGGCTCCAATTAGTGCTGGTGCTTTCGACAGAAAGTAATTGTGACATCATCTTCTAGAAGATTCCATTGTTGGAGTCTTGATCCTAGCAATTCTGCCTTGTTCTTGGATTAGTCCAAATCATGAACCAGGTCATTTAGTCCTTCCTGTGTTAGTCTGTGTGGGGTTGATGATGCACCACAGTGAAAATCTGGATCACTGCATGCTGATGGAACAGGAGAAGAACAGGTCAGCTCACCCTTGTCCTCATCAGATGAATCAAGAGGATATTGTGCTGGAGGTTCTGGAATAGGAAGTCCCTCACCATGTGGAACTGGTCTCAATGCAGACGGAATATTTGGGTAGACTATTCTTGACTTCTTTTGCTTTGTTATTCTGCCAGAAAGAGGAGGAACCAAGCAGAAGGAACAGTCTCTTATGTGGTTGCTTGGCTCTCTCCACACCATGGGGACTGCAAATGGCATTGATGGTGTTTTGCCATTTAACCACTGTGAAAGCTGTGTTGGACATGTAGCACATCATATATGTGGGCCCAAGGCTTGTCTTGGTCACCAACCTTGCATCCGAAGTCAAGATGATAAGCCCTCTTCACTTGAGAAGTGATACTTTTCTTCTGGTTGGCAAATGTCACTTCCCCACAAATAGAGCAGAGATTATCCACGTTATTAACACACTTTCGAGGCACTACTGTACTGTATTGTTCCTAAATGGTTAAAATAATAACAGTTCTATGGAACAGTAGCTTAAACTGTCTGACACAAAGTCTGAAATATTTTCAATGCTCAACTTTTCCAACAGGGCTTTACTTCAGCAGCTGCCTGGCAGTAGTATTGCACTGCATCAGAAAGTGATGCAATCAACTCTGGATGATGTGTGCATGATGGTATTAAGCAATGCGATGCAATACTACATCATTCTAGTCTGATTTAGAATGTTGTTCCAGTCCTACTGGATAAATTTACACAGTGATATACAGAAAATTAATTATATGAAATATCTTCAAAATGAGAGCTAATAAAAAAATTTCAGGGTTATATTCATGTTCGGCACACCAAGATATTACAGATTAGGGACTTTTTAAGTCGGTAATGATCTCACTGTTGACCAGTGTAAGAGACATTATGTGAGGGGGTGGGGGTAGGGTTCAAAACAGGGGAGAAAAGAGCACAAGGGACTATGGTGATGGTTCACAGGTGAATTGGTGGTAGGGGTTTGGGGGGAATGTAAAAGATATAAATAAATTATATATATATATAAAATAAATTATATATATAATTTATTATATATATAATAAATTATATATATGTATATATGTGTGTGTGTGTGTGTGTGTGTGTGTATATATATATATATATATATATATATATATATATATATATATAAAGATTCATAGGAAGCTGGGTGCCTGCCTGTCTCCCAGTCCCCCCTTCCTGCCCCATGTTGTCAGCCTCTCTATCCGGTGTGCCTATGTACCTAGTTCCCTGAGAGCATCAAAGGCTAAAATTTCCTCTGAGGGCTCTGGGACTCACCTTTATTTGTCTGCCCAAATTTATAGAGAACCTGCTCTATGCTTGCCGGCACTAGAATTACTATCCAGAAAACAGAAAGAACAAGACAATAAATGAAAGATGTACAATCTGAAAGAATAAGGAAAAACAAACCATGAGGAGATAGACCATTTCAGAGAAAATCCTAGTGGTTGATAAACACAGTAAAACACTTAATGTCCCAAATAATCAGGAATACAAATAAAAATTAAAATAACAATTTACCATTTCACAGTCACTAGGAGTGGAAGCATTTAAGACATCTGAAAACACCAGGTCTCAGTGATGATGACAAGAAGAATGGAGGAACTATGGCTCAGGACCAAATCTAGTCAGCCACCTATTTTCTATAATCTGCTAGCTAAGAAAATGTTTTACATGTTTAAATGGTTGGGAAAAAATCTAAAGTATTATATTTTGCAACCCATGAAAACTTGATGAAACTGATATCTCAGTGTTTTTAAATAAAGATTTAAAAGAACTCAGTCACGTTAGTCATCTCATTGCGCCCCAACAGCAGAGTTGATTATCTGTGACAGAGACCAAGTAGTTCACCACAACTGAAGTATTTCCTCTCTGGTCTTTCATAGAAAGTTTTGGCATTCCTGATATAGATAGCGCAAGCAGACTTATTCACTGTTGGTAAATTATACAGCACTACTGGAGTTAAAGAAACTGGAAATCACCTCAATGCACATCCGCAGGAACATGGCCAAACTAAATTTGAGACACTGAAATATTCACTCAACCATGTGAATGAATGTTTTATAAGTAACTACATGGATAAATCTCCACTAATAAAGTTGGCAGAAAAAAACAAGTCTCACAACAGTGACACCTTGAGAATCTATGATAGAATTTTATAAATACTTCTTATAGGTGGTAGAAGTATGACGCTAAATAAGAAAACAAGTCCAAAATGTAGGATGGTGGTTGCATCTGGTAGACTGGGGCAGAGGGCCAACTCCATTTGTGATGTTTTATCCTTAAACTCTGTTGTGCTGGTAGTAATGATCATTACATTATTTTCTATGCATATTCATAACAAATGTGAATTATTTGCTCATGACAAATGACATTAGAATTAGGGACAAGAGTGAAAAGAATCATGATACAAAAAAGCCACGCCATTCATTAAGCATTAAAATGTTTATGGGATACATTTTTATAACAAATCAATATAGATACAGCATGTGAAAATTAAGTAAAAGAAAATGAGTAGCCTACCAAATATTTTTTCATATTAAGGACTCCCTGTTAAAAGCATTGAGGAAAATAAAAGACATGTAAGTAGATACATGAATTTAATTTACAGTGGTTGCCTCTGGTCAACGGTTTGCAGGTGGGTATTTTTGCTTTCCTTTTAAAAGATTTAGTATTTCCCAAACTTTCTACAATAAGTTTGTTACTTTTTCAACCTCAATAAAAGTTTTCTTAAGTCTCTAACAGAAACCAAGGATGATCTAATTTTCTAGTGAAATTAGAAAACTTGGCTTAACACACTATTTGCTAAGGGTTAAAGGGTATCTGTTATGGCAGATACTAACTTGCAAAAAACTGATAGTAATGCAAATGAACTTGACCAGCAGAAATGAGTTTTCTAGCTAATGCTAATGATTATCATTTTATATCAAAAGAGGTCCCTACATTATTGTTATATTGCCCTGGAGAACATTAACCAGTTCTGTATCTAATTTAACAATTGTAATCCATTATTCTTTTATCCAGTCACTATAAATATTTATGTCTCTTCCACAGTCTTTTAAACTAGCTTTATCATCCTGCTGGTTTCCTCAAAGAATTTAAAAAAATAAAAAATCTCTGGCGCATATTCATTCTATGTTTGAGTGGAAAATTTTATAATTTTTAAAAAATCATACTTGGAAACCAGTTTCAATTTGAAATACGTGTCATTTCTAACAATGACTTACAAGCCTGCCAGCTTCCTAAGTCTATTCATTTATATGCCATATTCATTTACAGTACACTACATATTTTCAAAGTGAGAAAATATTAGTAACTAATGTTGAGTTAAGATAAGCAAAGAAACTATTTGAAGTTTGAAGATGGGGCTGAGAATAGAAATTCTGAATGTAACATACAGGAATTCCAAGGCCTTTTTCAATTCTTTTTTTTTTTAAGATTTATTTATTTATTCATACAAGCTAGGGTCTAGACCAGAGGTGTGGCATGGTGAGAGGATTCACCAGAGACAGAGCCGAGAGCAGAACAGGCAGATCAACTGAAGTACACTGCTTAGGGGAGCAGTAGGCAAGGCAGGAGAGGTCTGCCATGCCATGTGGGAATCTCCCTGGCTGGGTATCGAACTCGTGCTGCTGTGGCTCAGCATAGTTCCATAGTGCTATGCTTAAACCGTTGCGCCACTAGGGAGGCCCCTTTTTCAATTCTTATGAACTATTACACACAGTATTTCTTGTTCTGGGTGTATCATGTGTTTCATGCATGAATTAGGATTTTTCCTTGTTTTCAAACAGGATTTATGGCTATTTTCTTGCCTTTGGGAAAAGCACAAAGAGAAAATTTGAAGGAGAGAGATTAAGAAGATGTGTGTGCATCAATGGCAAATGAACTACTGAGAGGAGAAGCAGGAAGGGTCATCACTGAGGTATAAGCAGGAAGGAAATTATAAATATTACAGATGATATAGTTTATCATGCCCCAAACCAAAAAAAAAAAGACAAATCCAAGATAATTTGGTCATTTTTCAATATTAAGAGAACAGAAAAAGAAATATCCAATAGTGACTTCTTTTGGCTTTTCATACTTCTTGCAAATTTTCAATTTAGGTGTCTGTAACTGAGGGAAGGCCTAAAACATGTAGCCAACTAAACATATCAAAAATAACATGTCTTTTTTTCTAGGTATAACATTATTTCTCCGGATAGAACATATTTTCATTGTCAAGTATTGGAAAATAAGGAAGGAACCAAACCAAACCAAAACATTTATCCTTGCCATCCCTCAAGTTCCTAATCTCTAAAAAGGGGATAAGATTTCAAAAGGATAATTGTTAGGATTACGTAAAACATTGAGTACACATCAGAGATTCCACATAAATGTTAGTTTTCCTTGCTATAATTCAGTGGTTCTCAACTGGGGGTTATTTTGCTCCCAGGAGACATTTAACAATGTCTAGGGATATTTCTGATTGCCGTATGAGGAGGGATGGTTGGTTTACTGGCATCTGGAGGACGGAGGCCAAGGATGCTGCTCAATATCCTACAATGCATAGGACAGCCCCTCCCTATGAGCTCAATGTGTCAGAAGTACTGAGATTGAGAAACCCTGACAGCACCCCTTTATATCAATGCTACTAATGTGAATTACTTTAATTACACCCATGATGACAAAATGTGAAATCAAATCATTTCTACATTCACAACAAGTTGCCTCAAAGTGGGAGAGGGGTTGGAAAGCAAAAGGGAGGGACAAGAAAGCTAGACCACTGTGAATTTGGAACAAGTCAGAAGCAGCTCTGGGAAGCCAGCCAAGGGCCTGGTTAAGCTGGGATTCTCTACTGGAGAAGCCCACAGAGACCAGTGGAGTAGTGTCAGATTCAGACGCGAGGACCTGAGGTTTCTTCATTCCATACTGGTTTTCACACCACTACTATTTTGCCTTAGCCTGTTTCCAAATCCCTTCCACAATACCCAACTCGACCCCCAGGCTGTTTTTTCTAAACTGTGTAAAAGGCTTAATGAAAGTGAGTTATAACTAGAGAACTCCTGGAGTGCTATTTCTATAACTAAAGGTGCAAGTTGGCTAATCCGCCAAGAGAAGGGCTCTTTTTATTGTTACTTATACACAGAATTTTATTACATGTCTATATAAACAGGAGGCAGAGGAGGCAGGCTTCAGTAATATTGAGTCCTCAATCTGAGGCAACCTTCCCATTTTTTGTTTTAAACTTTAAAACAGCAGCAGACCTTTCTGGATGGGGAGGTGGTGGCCAAAGTATAAATACATTATGTTGCCAGGAGACAAAAAAAAGTGAAGAATTTTGGAGCTTACATATTTCAAGTGGCCACACTGGACTTCAAAGTTCAGACTGTTTATCTAACTGGCAAGGATTGTGAAAAAATTTCCTTGATCACACCCTGGTTCAGAGCTTGTGCCATCAATAGTGTCATCTTTGATTACAGAAGGCCATGATGTGTGTACAAATATGGATAATTATGGCACGCATTAACCAGACAGTGAATCATAATAGAAAAACAAAACCCTAGCGTGTGTGTGTACACGCTCAGCTTCACATGTGTTTCTGGGAAATAACAGCCAAACACATTGTTTTGTCCAGGAATAAAAATAGAAAACAATTTCAAAATGTCATAGTAAAAACAAAATCAAAACAAAAATACTCATATCAACAATTGAGCTTTTCATTCCATCAAACTAATAGGTTGTCACTGGTAAATTGTATTTTTACTTTATATGACAATGCCAACAGACTCACTGGATATTGGTTGAGAAGAATATTGGAGAGAGAAAAGTAACTGTATCACAGTGCTGTAGTATTTAATGCAGTTATACTATTGAATTTCCTTCCTCAGATTTTACTCCCCTAAGTGACCCATCAGACCTGTTCCCAATTCATCTAGTTGCACGAGGGAGAGTCTCCATTGAAATCATAGCCACACAAATAAAAGAAGCCCCCTCTTTTTATTCATTAAAAATTTAGTGGTAGGAAAGCTCTTTGTTCCTCCTCTTTCCTTCATAAAATGCTGTTCCTTTTTTGCCTATTATGTAAGTTATGGAAGTTAGGCATAACTTCTACTAATTTCCTTTTTGAGACATGTTAATTTCTAGCATAACACAAGCAACAACCTAGAAGGTCTGAAAGAGACTCTCCTCCACCACCTTCTTATTGGATAAGGGATTGGAGTCCCATTATTAGATAAGATATATTTAAAATATATTTAGTACTGTTACTATTAATGAAAAACCATAGTAATTTTATCTATGTCTACGTTGCCGCCTTGAACAATTTTAGGGGGAAAAAAACAAAGTGGAAGGGATGCTTTGGGGGCCAGTGAATGCTTCTGACGTCTTTATAACTGTCTGTCCCTCAACCATGGATCTGTTCCTTTGTAAATTTGACCTTAAAGGTAATGTTTGTAATTTTTTGTATTTGTAACCTGCATTTAACACAGAAAAACTCCCTTTCCATATTATTCAATGTTTTTTCAGAGTTAACTATATGTGAAAGAAAAACTACTGATTACCTGCTCTATAACTGAATGAATGTATAATTCAGTATTTTAATGCTTTAATATTCCCATTAATATAATTATAACTGATATTGAGGTGTGTGCTGGTGATTAGGGAGGCTACATAAAGGGATGGGTTTATGAGATATCAGCCTCTCATCCCATTTCTCATCCCTCTTCTCCTTTATCTCAGGGTTTTCCTCCTGAAATTTTTACCTCTCACCTGCATTGAAGGAGCCATTTTTCCCTATTCTTGGATCCCCTACCTTCAGTTTTAGTGATGTGGTGCTGGTTATCTGGCGCTTTTGGTTCCAGGCTCTTGCATACAGATGCCAACTAGACATCTCCCCATGAATTTCCAAAAGGCTCCTCAAACCTCATGTCCGTCACAGAACTACAAACTCTTCCTCCCACACTCCAGTCTTGCACATTAAAGCAAGTAGCAACACCAATGCGCTGTGATCGAGATCAAAATCCATCAGCAAGTGCTGTCCACTTAGCAGCCAAACTTTGTCGCCACTCTTTAACTTCCTTACCAGCAGTCCCTAACTCATTTCATGGCACCTATCTAATCTCCACAAAACAGTCAAAGTAGTGTTTTTTAAAGCATGAATTGTTTCTATCACCCTGCTGCTCAACATCCTTTAATAGTTTCTCACTGCAACTGAAATAAACAGTGTGCACAGCCTGGTGAGAACTGGCTCCCAGCCACATCTCTGACCTCATCTCCCCCCACTCCGGCCCATCAGCACCACCTTGTAGCCACACCATCCTTCCTTCTCTCTCCGGCCATGCCGCGCGCATTCCGGTGTCAGGGCTCCGTACATGCTCTGTATCTGCCCGGAATGCTTTTCCGGGGGAACTCGCTGCACGCCTCCTTCCCACATCATTCAGGTCTCACTTCACGACTCAACTCTTCAAAGAAAGTCCTGACCTCTAGGTTCAGAGTGGAACTGCTCTTCGTCCCACTATGCAATTTGGCTTTCTTTATAGTAGGATGCAATAGTTCAAGGTACCTTATTTATTAATGTTTATAGCATGTTTGTCTTCCTATCACTCACAAGTGCAGAACTGAAGGTTCGCCCACCATACTAGTTTCAGCTTTACTGGTACTACTATGAACACACTTTCTTACTAGAGTAGAACAATCTGATCCCTAGTCCAGCAAAGCCTGAAAGCACATTCACTAAAGTGGAAAGTGCACTGGATTAGAGGTAGGAGAAGTGAGTGAGTTCTAGCTCTACTGCCATTAACTGGCTAAATTACTTGAAATGCCTGTGTCTCACAGTTTTCTAAGATAAAGACAGGATGTTCAACTGGTCACTCTAGAGAGAGGCTAGATCCTATTATTAATGGTTGTGAAATTATTATTCTATGAAATATGTTGCAGGAAAAACACTTTTTGCAAATAGTCTAAATCATTTAGCACTACTAGTTATAATTATCTGTGATATTCCCAATCAATTTAAGTTAAAAAATGGGCTGAATAACTTGTACTTGATTAACTGAGTTTTTACTTCCTATTTAAAATAAAACTTGTTGACAGAGTCCTAAAAAGAGTACATCTGACACACTGCTATGTTTGCATTTGATTATATAAAATATACCTATACAGAGTCTGTGACACAGTGAAACATCTTCATTATGTGTTTGTGTTATCTCTGAAAAGTACTTCTAAGTTTTGAAAACATGAATTTATGAATTCAATAAACAATAAAATAGATAAAACTTATCTGAAGAAACAGTGATTTGGGGATAAAGGACCTACAAAAAAGAGTATACAGGACTGCTAAAAATACAATCATGATATATATAAAATGTAATGATTCTCTCACCATGTGATTTCATTTAATTTCTCTACCGAAGTTGTGCTATTAATCCTACCTTCTCAATGTAAAATTTATGGCAAATTACAAAAATGTAATTGTTTCTCCCTGATATCAACTACAAACACTGACCCCTTTTTTAAGCTTGTAATATCTCCCATCTCATCATTTTTAAGATGATTTAGGACTATCAACTCAAAAAATATATATTCATAATCACTTTATTAAAACACTATAGAAAACATTCATTATTTGCTTTTTTAAGAACAATTTAAAAAAAGAAATTGAAATGCCTTTCTACCTTTGCCTCAACTCCTGACTTCTCAATGGCAGTAATTCATTTCTTTTTTTTTTTTTTTTTTTAGATTTTTTTTATTTTTTATTTATACATACAAGCTGGGGTACAGGCCAGAGGCGTGGGGCGGCGAGAGGGTTCACCAGAGACGGAGCGGGGAGCAGAACAGGCAGATCAGAAATACACTGCTGAGGGGAGCAGCGGGCAAGGCAGGAGAGGTCTGCCGCACCATGTGGGATTCTCCCGGGCCGGGCGTCGAACTCGCGTCGCCGCTGCCGACAGCTCCACAGCGCAGCGCTTAACCGCTGCGCCACCGGGGAGGCCCAGTAATTCATTTCTTTGTACCTGGGATACTCAAACTACCTGCCAGCTATTCCCACTCAGATTCTGGAAGCAGAATTCAGAAACTATATACATTCCGAAGAATTTTTTTTTAAAAAGAACTACAAAATAAGTAAAATGGTACTGGGAAACTGAATAAGCATCCAGGAAAATAAATAATTTTTGATTCCTAAATAACTCCCCATGCCAAAGCCAAAAGGCATTCCAGATGAATAAAAGATTAATGTGCAGAATATGAAACCCCAAAGGTTCTAGAAGAAAAGTCTGGGGGAAATGTAATCTTAGAATGAAAAAAGTATTTCTTCACATGACACAAACTCAGATGCCAAAATGAAGTATAAATGAATTTCACTTCATAAAATTCTGCATGGAAGATTTTTTTTTAAAAAGTCAAGGAGAAGGAATGAAAATTAGGTTGCAATGCACATCACAGAACAAAGGCTATTTTCATTAAATACAAAGAGTCCTTAGGAATCACTTAAAAAAAAAAAATCCAAGTACCAAAGGAAAAATAGCCAAAGACACAGACACCTCACAAAATTAGCTAAAATGACTGATAAACACACTAAATTGACTCAATTTCCAATAAAAAGAGAAATGAACATTAAAAACTGTACTGAGATACCATCTTTCACCTATTGGGATGCAAAGATTAAAAAAAATCAGTTTATATCAAAGATAAGAAAAGATACTTTTAATACGTCCTTGATAAAAATGTGAAGTGAGCTGTCCTTTGAGAAAGGCAACCTCTTTATCCAAGTTAAAAATGCCCACATCCTTTAACTTAATAATTAAAGTTCCAGTGATTCATCCTAAAAAACATAAACAAAACCCTTGAGACTGTTTTTCTATTGTTTGTGGAACTTTGGAATATATTACAAGCAAGCTCTTAGTCATGTTTTAAACTGTAACAACTGCTTAGCCCTTCATTGAGGACATTTATCCTGAGTATTTCTCATTCTTTTTTGTAACAGAGTTGTGTACCCACTACTATGTCTAATAGCATTTATTCCTACTTGGTCCAGAATACACAAATGTAATCTGAATGTATCATGTAACACGGCTGAGTGAAGAAATAATAAAGGAGTCAAATAAGAATAAAAATAAAATTCTCACCAATGAATGACAGAGCACATGGTTCTACCACAAGTGAAAATTGCAAAACACAGACATGCATGAATTTGCAGGGATAACTTCTTTCACTACAGATCTTCCCAGGTCTGCAGCTCAAGGGTGACCTGAAAACACTGAGACCATTTCAGGAGGTCTACGAGGTCAAACTATTTTGAGTATCAAATGAAAAACTGGCTATAACCCCAAAATGAATAGTGGGTAGATGTGAAGGGTTTCAGTCTCCTTGTTCTCTAGCAAATGAAATCACATGTAACAATCTCTGACCTAGGATTTGGTCCATACAAACTGGCCACAAGTCTTGTGATTCATTTCACTGAGACCCAAATCCACATCTTCTTCAAAGTAAGTTATCTCTTTAGAATAAATATCTGACTATTCATACTAGTCTTTTAAACTGGGGTAACAGATGAGGTATTTGTTATAGGGGTCCCAGTCTTTGATGATGTACATTGAATCCTGGTGAGCAGAGCTCCTTAAGTGCACGTGTGGACTAACTGTACCAAGGCAACTTAAGTATAAGCAGACATAGTGTAATTGTGGGTAATCTGAGAATTATGATGCATGATTCATAAGTGGTTAAGTCAGGCCCAACGTACTCACATAAATATTCCCTTTTGCTTGAAACCACTGGTTCTCAGTCTTGTTGCAAAGTGAAAATCACTGGGGAGATTTAAGCTATACCAATGCCTGAAATCACACCCCATGAGATTCTGACTTAATTGGTCTGGGATGCAAGTTGGCATGTGGAGTTCTAAAAGCTCCCCAGGTGTTGCTAATGTGTAGCCAAGATGGAAAACTATTGCTTGAGGACCATGTAAATTCTCCTCTTTTCTCTGCAGGGCTCATTGTTACTCATTGTTCAATCTTTGAACCTTGAATTCTTGTAGCTCTTGATCTCATATCATGAAACCTAGCATTTGATGCCTTTTCATACTTTTAGACTGAGGTTGCTATGACACGCCACATTCCAGGTATGTGGACCTTTACAGGCTCTCTTTCTAGAACTGAAAGCAGGGGCTCATCAAGTTCCCCCCAGGCAGCTCTTATTTTCATATCCAACCCTAACTCTCTATCTGCTGTGAGCACTTGGCACTTCTGATCTGTCAGTTCCCATTCTGCCCTTCACTCAGGCCTCCGACACGAGCGCCTCAGCCCCCCAAGTCACAGCTCAGCCTTGCCAATTCTTCTCAGCCTTGGCTTCAAGGGCCTCGCAAGCTGAACCCTTGCTTATTCTCAGGAGGAAGTTAGTGGTAAACTTCTCCCCTCCGCAGAGTACAGGCATGAATGTGGTCATTAAAAACATCACTCATGCAATTTAGTATTTCCAGATGTGCATATTTCCACAAGATAGCACTGAAGCAGATCTGATATTTTTGGAGGTTGAAGAAATGAATCAAAAGAGAATTATGCTGCTTTTATTACAAAAATGTAATGGATATAATTATAAAAAAACATGTTTTTCATATAACAGGGATGCTCTTTTGTGTTCCTTGACTTAGACTCTGAAGTCCACAGGTGTTTTAGAATAACACAGGAAACATATTTCAAGGTATTATCTCAAACAGAATGAACAAATCAGGAATGTTCTAGAATATTCCTTAATATCATGATCGTTTGACTTATTAGTCTTCAAGGAAATGTGGTCTATGGGAGTGTTTTTAATAATCATCATTTTTTACTTGCTGAATTAACAAAAGCAGCATAAATAAAATATTTGAAGTAGATCCCATGGTTAAATAAGTACACTGCCATATTCCAAAGGAAGGAAAAATATGAGCAAATCTTAAAGAAAACTTCCTTTCAATGAGCTGGACTTATTCAGCATCATCTGGGGTCCAGTGTTTAATCCAGTGCAGCACTGAGGGAGTCTGAAGGAGGGAGCACTGCACGTCTACCTCCATCTGTTCTATTTCCCTGGACTGTAACCACAAGTATTCTGCACTTGAATTTTCTTGCATAAATTACCAAGAAAGAGCAGAGCTGGGTCAACATGATATTGTACTTTGGATAACGAAGACTGAGCAGAGTCATCTTGGAACAAGATTTTAAATTTGATGTTCTGTTTCCCTTGGGAAAATGCTTTACTTTTAGGAATGATTTATGTTGGATTTGCACACTGAACAGAAGGCAGCATTGATGGCAATCAGGTTCCAGTCATCCCGAAACTAACCTTTCAATGCATTTCCCCCCCTTTCCTGTAATGCTTTTTCCCTTTCCACGTCAGTATACTAACCTGGATTAATTGTAGTTGTTCCGATCTGTTATTTATTTATCTTGCAAATGGAAGGCAAAAGATTCAGACTATTGAAGGAAATAAGACAGCAGGAATTAACATCACCACAGACTAGGTTGGAATCTGACCCTTATACTTAAGAGCTGTGATATCTAGGGCAGCTCTGTGACACCCTGGACTGGCTACATAGTTTGTAGGGTGCAGCACAAAATGTAAATGTACTTTTTGTCAAAATTATTAAGAATATCAAGACAGCAAAAGCAGAGTATTAATCCACGCGCAGGACCCTTCCAGGTGCAGGCCACATGGTGGGAAGATGGACCTAGCGACACAGTAGGTCTTTCATGAGGCCAGTTGAGGAGTACATGAGATAACACACACCAAGGGCTAATAAACGCGGAGTCTGGCACATGTATGTTCCCAATAAATGTTATTTTTAAAATATGATCTCTGTTGCTCTGTATTCTACATTACTGACGTCTCAGTTGGCTTTCTTATTTCTCCTTAAATATTCCTTCATCACAACCATCCATTTATTCAGTGTCTGTGATGGCAAGTCAGTAAAATTTCTGCATCCTGGGATGGGCCAACCCCTCAGTCTTCCTTCACATCCTCCAACACATTTTGAAGACAAAATTCAAACCTCTTTTCCTTTCAAAAGCCTTTCCTGATCTTCTCAGGGAGACGGCTTTTCTTCACCATCCACTGTATATTTTCTCTCACAGCACCAATCTCTCTGCACATGCAATGGCTATCTAATCTGCCCCTCTTCCCTGCAGGTCTGTAACATCTTATGAGCAGAAAGCGTGTCCACCTGTCTTAGTCCTGCTGTGATCTAACACATAGAAATGATGCCTAATACATATTCAATGGATGAATGAATGACCTATTAATTCTTTGCACACTAGAGTATTATCCAAGATTCATTTGTCTTCCTTGCTATTACATTCACCCACATGATCAATTATGTTGTTTAAAATAACATTTTCCTTTACCATTATGCATCATGTTCTCTATCTGTTGCAGATCAACAGGCTATTAATGGCACACCGTGTGCTATTTTATAAAGTGACCTCAAGACTGAGGTGACTGAATTTATGTTGTCTTATTTTGATGTGCTCAAAGAACTATAGACATAGTATAGCTCCTTGAAGCAAGTTTGAAAGAAAGCCATTACTATTATTTTCTGGTTAGAAAAATTAGAAGACAGGAAAATATACTAACAACATATAGCCTTCTGTTTCCCAATCAATGCAATTATTAAATGTGACCATATCTTTTCCTTAGGAATGCTCAAAGAAGCAAACTTTCTGTCATTAAAACTACTTAACTGCTCAAAAATAGCACAGGTAGATGCATTCTGATGTAAATAAACTCCAGTTTCATATATTCTTTTATCAAATATATGGAATCTACTTTTGCTTTATGACTCAGGTTCATAATTATGACTGTTAATTACTGTGCTATGATTCTATTAGTGCTCAAAAACTAGAAACTACCCAAAAGCTCATCAACAGTCAAATTGATACATAAATTGTGGCATGGGTTCTAAATGGAATACTATACAAATTAACATCATAAATCTTAGAAATGTAGTATTTAGTGAAAAGAATCCTAGAAATGTAATACTTAAGGAGAAAAGGCTAGCCTCCAAAGCGCACACATATATAGTTTCATTTACATAAAAAGTACAAAAATGAGTGCTCGCTTCGGCAGCACATATACATAAAAAGTACAAAAATGGGCAAAATGACTCCAGTGCATAGAGGTGTGTCCAGGAGTAGTAAAATTATAAAGAAAATCAAGTAGTTTATCATCATAAAAGTCAGCAAAGCAGTGACCTCCAGGCAGGGGGTAGTTTCTGTGGATTTGGGAGGAAAAGGAGACAGAGATATTTCTGGGACCAGCAGGAAAACATTGAATTTTCTGCACTTCTTTTCTGGGGGGTGGCTTGGGGGGCTGTAGTTATTTGGTTAAGTATAGATCAAGCTTTGGGGTTCCAATTTGCTATATGCATTTGGTTTCTAAACAATTTTTTAAATCTTAAGAAAGTTTCATGGATGTTTATAGGCAGAAAGTAAAACTTTATCATTTAATAAATTTATGACTACTATTCACACAAAAACATTTTTTAAAAAACCTATTAATCTAAATTGCTTAGCCAGCTGTGGTCTCTAATGCAAAAGCAAGATATTTTCAGAATTCCTTTAATGTCATATTTTGACAATTTGTCATCCACTTTAGGCTTTAGGTTCACAAATACAGTCATTATCTCTTTCACATTCATTCATTTTGAAATCAGAGATTAACATAACAAAAAATTGCCATTCGTTTTCTTTAAAGTAAAAATTTCATAGCCTTCAAGTCACTGTTTCTAATTTGCTCATACCATCAGATTCATAATTATAGAAATGTAGGGCATGTTCCCAGGACAAAATATGGTTACATATATTTGCAAACAAAACACAGTTGAGTTGGTAAATAGGAAAGAACCTTAATAATCAACAAATACTAACCACAAAATATCTGCCCACTCTTACGCATCATAAGTTATTAAGTCTCATCTATGAAAGATGAGTCACATTTTGGAGCGTGTTGTTCAGCTCATCTTAATGATTCCTACCATTACCTATATGTTCTAGAAAATCAGAGCTTTATATTCTCAAGGAACTTTAGCATCTTATAAAGGTATATCACAACCCCAAGCTCCCACCCCCAAATTTACAAAAAGCAGGTGGAGAGCAAGTGGTGCTTCATCAGCAGGGCAGAACCCAGGAGGAGTTCAGGGCTCCTGTGGTTCGCAGGTATCTGGACTATTGAGGCAAACAAACACCAACAAGCAACTACCTTCTGTGTTGCTACTTTGCCCTATTCTTGGGGGTTAGTGGAAGAAATTAATTGCTCAAGGTGTTGTGTATATTTGAATGTATGCAGAGAGCTGAAACACATGATAAGAACCTTCTAAAAGTCAAATTATGCCACGTCGGCACATCCCATGTTGATCTCATCAACAGGTGTAATTGGTCATGTTGGGGATGGGTTAGTTTATAGTATCCAGAGGCTGAAAACCAGCTTACTCATCAGAGAAAATGTCTTACAGTTTCACAGATGCATCAGAGCTTTACCTATGGACAACTGTTATTACTTCCCAGTTCCCACTAAGAGACACATTTTCCTCCTAGCTTGCTCTTCAGGAATACTAGAACCGGTGGTATGTGAACAGTTTACTAATAATCTCCTTAGAAAGAAAAATGTAAGCTTTCTGTTCTCCTTCAGTGCTATCAACAGTCGTAACCACAAATCAAATAAATTAAGTAAAGCAATGATGCTTTCAGCTAAATCCTAATTTTTTTGGCTAGGGTTTTTCTACTTGTAATGTCTTTTGCAGGCATTTTAAAATTTGCTAAAAATCAAATAAGGATTGCTTGAAACATAAGTGAAAAATCAAGTACACTCTGTTTATAAACTATCAACATGCACTGCAACATTTTTCAGCCCATTAATAAAGCAATAGTTTCAACTATGTTCATTTCTAGTGCTTCATATGAATTCATTCAATTTAAAAAAATAACCTCAACAAATACATAAATCCTCAATTTACAGATGAGGAAACAAAGACATGAGCGGTTAAGTCACATGCCAAGGTGACGGTGAGTAGCAGCAATGCTGGGATTCTGTGCTCTCAGTCTCCATCCAGACTTTGTGCTCTCAAAATACATGCTACTTCCTCTCATGACCATGTCCTTTTTTGTGTAAGGACTTAGTTTTATAAACAAAGTCTGAAGCACTACTTGTTTCTAATTTTACTGTTAGTATTTGTTAATTATATGCTCCCTTAATGAAGCAAGCAAACAAAAAATATTTAATTTGCACTTACTATGTCATGGACTCCAAATCAAACCATACCAAATAAGAAAGCCTTTGCCCTCACCAGAGATGAGTAAGCAGCTACCAGTCTGACAGAAAAACTAGAGAGTATGCAAGGTATGGCATAAATGGTCAACTGAAGTTTATATAAGAACCAAAAAGGAAAAAATTAATTCTAACAAATGAGCAATCAGTTTATGGAGGAATCGACAGGTTCTTGTGGGGAGAATGGAGAGAAGGAGAAGGGGCTGACAGAGGGAATGGCCACTAAGGGAAGGTTCTCAGAAGGGCAGAGCTGTAGGAGCAGAACACAGATCTGACCCCTGCAGACCTGCCTGACTTCATGGACTCCATCCCCAACCAATGGCCTCTACTCCAGCTTCACTGGTTTTTCTGTCCCTAAATTACATCAGGTTCCCTCCTCCTGAGCCTTTGCACTTGTCTCTGCCTGCGCCTCCCTACCCCTTAGACTGCTGATTGGCTTTTCCTTGTCTTTCAGGTCTCCAAGGTCACCTCCTTGGAGATCTTCATACTACTGCAAAAACAGTAAAACACCCACCCTCCTCTCAATTAATTTATTTGTTTTAGTGTATACTGTCTTTCTCAGTTAAAAGAAATCCTTTAAGAGACAAAGCCTTATCTGTCTTATTCATGGCTTATTTCCCAAAGTCCAGAGCAATGCCTGGCACAAAGGAGAACTAATAAATGTATACTGATGAATGAATAATTAAAAGGATATTTTCAGAGTCAAGCACTAGGAAGAAATTCAGTAGGACAAAGGCTTAAAAGAGGTCATTAGATTAAGCAAGGAGAAAGGCTTTGGAGACCATGCAGAGGACAGTGGTAAGAAGTGGGTTGCAGCGGGTATGGGGAATAAAAAGCAATATGTTCAGGATGCATTTTTTTCCTCATTCAAACTAGATTAAGGAGGTGGCGGAAGTAAAAGAAGCATAAAAGGAGCTCACTTTTTTCCTACCTCAGTCTCCTAAAAAAATGTGGCTTGGTGCAAGTAATTATAAAAAGTAAGAATAAAAACCTAAGAATAAACCTAATAATGAAATAAATTGGGATGGTCTTCTGAGGCCAAGGGTTCCCTTGGATTTTGCATGATTCTAGTAAGGAAACGTGAAGACAACCTAGGAGAAGCCTTTTATTTATTCTTACAAGATATGAAAATATGCAAACTGAGATCTTTTCTATCATCAACAAGGTCTTTAATTTAGAGACAATTTGAAATTATATTGACAAGGGCTAACGGAACTATCTTTTGGTTCACCAGACCACTTTCACATTTTTTGAAATCAGTTAGTTATCCAGTATTTATTGAGAATTAGTATATGCCAGCACTAGGCCCATAAAAAGTAGATAAATGTACAAGAATACTGCAGGGAAATTACTGTAAAAATAAAGTTTCAAGTACCTATAATATTAGCATTGTAGTCCTAGAGTTCACTGTGTGTAATATGTTCATAGATTTTGAGAGCCAGTTATCAAATACAGCCATTACTAAAAGTTCAATTGTAAAACTTACAGCTAAATAAATGATGTGAAAAGAAAAAGTAGTAAATACTCCAAGCTCATAATTTTCTAATTATTTTACCACACTTTGCTACACTCTATATTCTTGGGACTATCTGTGTCTATTGTCTTATATGATGGAAATTCTCTATTATGATGAGCTAGCGAGCACCTCTTCCCAGTTCTGATTCGGTGAGGTTGCTCTGGCCACAGGGGAGTATTGACAATGGTGTCAATAAATTGGCAAATAATACAAATCAGAGATTGTTTTGATAGCTTCACATTAGATGTTTACTAGCCCACCACTGCCCCTATTAATTAGAAATTAATTTACACACATTAAACTTATTTGTGAGGTTAGAGTTAGTATGTGAATTTCTACCAATAAGAATTCCTAAAAAAAAAAAATCTTAAAAAACAAAAAAATGTACTAGATTCTAGTTGTCTTTCCCATAGTGTTTTGAGTTAGTAAGGTTTTAATATGTGTTTTTTTAATCTCGCACAAATTTAAGAGCCCTTTAGAGGGAGGTCAAATACTTCTTTCCAAGTATATCTTACAATGGAGATCAGAAAGCTTTTTATTATTATATAATAATTTTTTATGTGTTTTCTGTGGTAGGTACTGTAGGTTTATATATACTGAGAAGTTTTACTCTATGATAGAAAAGTACTTGACAGTAACTGAGAGCAATGGATTTGTTATTTTGGATGAATGTTTTCAGTAGCTCACTTTTTTCCAATCAATGTGAAAAGATAAACTTTAGAATTCCAATTGTCTAATATTTTTTCACTTCTCTGCAAGTAATTTTTCAGACTTGAACAAGTTCAAAACACAGAAAAAAAAAATCTTAATTTTTACTGATATAACAATTTACTGAATAACATAACCCAACATGCTGTAGGCTTCTTATCCAAAAGGAACAATTTAACACTTGACTTCACTAACAATAGAAAAATTCCTTGGGATTATTTTTTGATAGGTTGATGAAATAAAGGGTTCTTTTTTCCTCCCAAATGCCAACTTTTGACAACAGTACATATGCTTTTATAACAATCACCTTTTCTAGAAAGCTATTAATTATACTATTAGCACTGTCAAATGATCATTATAAATATAGAGCTATATGATAAAATCCAATGTATACTTATGTTGAATCATTGTCATTCAATGATCAATATTTACTGACTATAAAAAACTACTATAAAAAACACATCGAGGTGACCAGGGAATCATTTGGTGTTTTACACTTCAAGTTAAAATATTTATTAATTGCTGAGGAGTTTCTAGAAAATTGATCCCTTTCATAAAAAGCCTACAATATTTCAATGGAGAAGAACTAACTATTATAAATAGATGACCTGTAAGCCATTATTTTGTAGTAACTGCAAATAGAAACAGATTGAAAATGATTAGAAGACAACATTTTGCATCACTGTGGGAAAACGCCACTATCCTCAGTGGAATACATCTGCAATTCTCTTAACTGGCAACACACTTAAGAGGCAGCAGTTAGGCTCATAAGAAGTACTACTCTCTGATGCTTATGGGAAGCTATTTTCCCCCCAACAGGCTTTCCCCCCTGACAGGTTATTAATTTCAATAAAGCTTTGAATTTAATTTTAACTATATTCTCATCTTTAGACCCTAAGCTTGGAAATAAAAGGAAGTGATGCTATATTTTGTGCAGCATTTAGGGCAAAAGACAGAAAGTTCCAAAGACAGGAATGAGTTCAGAGAGGCAAAGAGGAAAATAATTTTCAAAAACTAGTATTAGTATAAAACAGGGTTCCCAATCATAGGTGATTGTGCTCTCTCCAAGAGATATCCTGCAAGGTCTGGAGGCCTTTTTGTTACCACTGGAGAGGTATTGCTACTGGCATCTAGTGGGTAGAAGCTAAGAATGCTCTAACCCTACAGTGCACAGGACAGCTTCCATAAGAAATTACCCAGCCTACATTGTCAGTAGGGCTAGGGCTGAGAAACTGCTATAAAGCCAAGCTATTGTTGTAATGCTAGATTAATAAAATATTGCTCAAAACAAAGAGGAAGTTCCAGAGATCTAAAATATACATCATCTAATATATGCTTAAAAATTATTCTCTCAGCTAAATATAAACAACTTTTATTGGCAGTGCTTTATCTAACACGCCACAACAATGATAATACTCGCTGAGTCCTCAGCACATACTAGGCACTGAGCTATGCGCTCTGTTTGCATTACATCAATTCAAACATGTTACAACCATATGATGTCAGTGCTATTATTAGTCCAGAAAATTATCATTTATTGCATCAAGGATCCTCTAGAGGTCAGCAGTGACTCTGTTCTATCTCTCAGTAATTGTCAATAGTGTGACCTTGAATGTTGTGATAAAAAGCCAATGTCAGAAGAGCTCTCTAGAACTCAACAGGATGATACCATTTGAACACCCTCCAAAGTTGTGTCATCCTAAGTTTTAAAAAGTGCACAAAAAGGGGGCATGATTTGTCAGGTATTATAAGTAGATGGAAAAGGTATCTGCAAATCTGACAAGCTAAAGACAGACAACATTTAATTAATTCAGTGCACACAGGGAATAGACAAAGGAGCAGCAGATAAGAAATGAGAAGGGCTTGGGTTCGAAGAACATTCCCCTCCCTAAACAACACCCTCACCCCCCTTAATAAATATGTTTAATGGACACTTAAAAAGTGGCCTTAGGAGAGCTAAGCATGTCTCATTGTAATTGTTGAAAAGGGTTCATTCAAAGTATGAGACAATATTTCTGGATAGTATATAGTCATACTGTGAGACAGTATGATATAGATTATTCCCTTGATCAATTTAGAAGTAAAACCAGACATGCTTCAACAAATATAACTAAATAATTAATATTTCTATGCCAAGGAAGCTGCACTTTATGTATTTCTAATCTTTTTTTTTTTAAATTTCTAATGTTTAGGAGAATTTTGCCCAATGGAAACAGGTCAACCTTTAATTCCAATTTAAAATATATAACTAAGTAATTGGTTTAGACTTGAAATTATAAGTCAAAATTTTATTATGTTAATGTACTATACCAAATATTTAAGAGATTTTAAAATTTACCAATGCCTGTAACTTTAATTCATTTAATAAGATTTAACGACTTGGAAAGTTTGTGTCAGACAATTTATATGCTTAAGGAAAGACAAAGAATATTAAATATACAAATGCATTTTAAAAGGCTTCGGGGCCAAAACAGTTTAAGATAAATACTGACATTCTTGGAAGTGGGAAAGGTGGTTATTGTGGCAGAAGAAAAGGTGAGTATTCCCGGCAGTAACCCCACGGGCTCCATCCCCAAGAGTTAAATGGGTGACTGTGGAGATCCTGCCCAGAGGTTTCCTGACTACACGCCCTATGGGAGCCTGGCTGCTACTTAGCCCCATTCACCTACACAGAACCCCAATTGGAACCCCTATTGCTGAAGCAAACCCTCCAAATTATAGAGGAACCTGTGCCATCTACCTGTATGAACCAACATAAGCACTCATTAACAAATATGAACAAACAAGGAATATCAGACAATTGAAAAGAGAAAAAGTACACCTAAAAGTGCAAAATAAACAGAAAAACAAACCCTTAAGTAAACAAAAGAAAGAAAAAAACATAGGCAAACTTAAAAAATTCCCAATTTAGTAGAATCAAGAAATCTTTGCACTTATAAAAGAAGAAAAAGCAGCTATGAAAAAATACCAGTGAGGGAGTTAGAATGTTCCTGAGAAATTAAAGTATATTTGCCAGCAAAAGAATTCATTGGCCAGGATAATGAATGAAATGAATACATTTGAAAACCAAAGTGGAAATAAGTAAAACCAATCAAATATAAAAGAGGCTAAGAAATATATGCATAGCTCTACTGATCAACATTTACATTTTGAGAGAATGGAGAAAATATAAGAAACACATGTGTTTAGACTGAAAGTTCTACCCAATGATAGTGATTGAGAAAAAGAGACAGACCTAGACTTGCTCCAATGAAAAATTTAAATTCAGGGATAAAGAGAAAATATGACAAGTTCCTAGAGAGGAAAAAAACAAGAAACAAAGAAAAAAAAAGTTTCATGTATGATAAGTAACATAAGGCTACTTATCAGTAGTCTGCATGACCGAAGGAAAGAAAACAAAAACAAGTTTAGAGAGAAAAATATATCTTGAAATTGAGTTCCATAACAAGATGGATTCAGATACATGTAGTGTTGTATATTACACACACACACACATGTATATACATATATACACTTTATATTTTAATTACTAAAGGTTTTCCAGCAAAACAAAACAAGAACTTCATGGGCTATCAAACTACATAACCACATTATCAGCTGACTGCAACTGAGACTGGGTAGAGTAAACTTGAAAATAAAAGAGAATCTGACGACTAGGAGATCAGGAAGTATTAGCTTTTAATAACATCAATGTATATTTTCTTTCCCTATGGATACAATTTGTAAATGATATTTTAGTAATCATGATATAGCCAATGCTATCTATTATTTTTCAATTAAAATCATAATATGAAATAAAATTAAAGGCTTAATTCGAGCTTCAAAATAGAATGGATATGAAATGGGTATGAAAATGTAACTAACAAAAATTGGAAATTATGAGAGGTGGAAGGCAGTGCACTCCTCATCTTTCAAATTGTCTAAGTGAATTACTAAATGGAAAAGAAAGTGATATTGAAATATATAATGGTAACCACCATATTAATTAAATTTATAAATTCTCTTAAAGGTGGCTTTCCCTGAGGCATGGGAGAAGAGAGTAGAAGGTGAAAGGAGATATTTTCTTTTCATTTCAAATACTTTCAATTTATTTGGAGAATTCCCCCACCCCCATATGCATGTATTGTGGCCAGAATAAAAAATAAGTAAGAATAAAACTGTACAGTGAAGGGACAGAAAGAGTTGAGAAACAAAAACTTCCAGAAAAGGATTGTTGGATAAATAACCTACATAGTTTATATATCTTACTTAAAAATAGAAGTTTTTTCCTATTGCATGCTCTTTCTGACTCGCCAACATAGTAAACCTAATTATTACCATCAAACTCAACTTCATTTTAGAAAGGATAAAAAATGGTGTTTAAGAACAATATCTGCCCTTCATTGGCAAATTCTGGAATTTCACATATGGAACTTTGAAACAACACTTGTGAAAATAAAAAGGAAAAAGTCATACTACTCAAAGTTGAAAATACACTACCTGAAAAAAAAATCAGAAACTGTATAACAGAATGTCTACAGATAGGTCTGGAATTAGTAGCTCTGTCATCATTTTTGGAAATTAGAATCATGTACCACATACAAGCTTTCTGGAACAAGTGTTCATGAGTCTAGCCAAATATTATTCAATCATCATCCTTTATCTCCTACCCCTGCTTCATCTTTCAACACCTACCAGGTTAGATATTTGTTTGTTTATTGGGCCCTCTCCAGTCCTCAGTAGAATGTAAGCTCCTTGACAGCCTTGCTCAGTATTGATTCCCCAGTGCAACAGTGGGTACTCAACAGTTACTAGGCAGATAGATAAAATATCTTTATAATATTTCTTCAAATAACTGGTCTCGGAGAGATTCAATGTTAATGTTTAGATTAGTTTTCTACCTCCTTTCTAATTGACTAAATAATGATCAATTTAATACACACACTTGTTTAAAAATACATGCCTGCCCATTCTCATTGGACTATCTATCATGATATCCATTCTGAAACAAAGAGAAATTCATGGGTCAAATAAAATCAATGTCTTCTTAAGGGTCTACACTAAACATTTAAGGCCCTGGTTTGGATGGACTGGTTGATGATGGCAAGCCTTGGGACATATAGGATGGCGAGGAGAGCAGCAGATGGTTCTGTCCCATGTGCTCGTCTTCCCATTCTATGGAAACTACTTCCTCACAGATGACTTAATTTTCTAGTCAAGCTCCATCGTCTACATAAAAATTCTTGGCAACCTGGTTTTGACATAACAGCTAGAGTTTTTTCACTCTTCCTCTCTGATTCTGGATAGTTCCCTATTTTCTCCCTTTTCACAAATTCAAGTAACTTCCACTTCTCCCTTTTAGACACTTAATGCATTAGCTAGATTTAGTCCAGAAAGTTATTAGATATTTATAAATTTTGGAAACATGTCAAACAATTTTACTTCAATACTGAACAGTTTTAATGAGAAAAGCAACAATGAGGGGAAAAACACAAATTTATCATTTATAGATAAGTGATTTTTTTCAAAGGAAAAAGGGCAATTCTTTGATCTTTCCAAATGAAAATGAGAATCAATGTAAGTTTATATTCAATTATTATTCTTTTTTAAAATTGCATTTTTCAAAGTGTTTCATTTTCTGGCTGACATCAGCATATATACTTCAGTGAGTTGATGGCATTTTATACAAAAGGGACAACTTGTTCACCCAAAAAAGCTGTCAAGTCATACCCTTGACTCATTTTGCCAAGAGCCAAAGGTGTCAGGCATACCTTATGCCTTCCGTAACTCTGCTGGCTCCTATACTTGGCACACTTAAGGTTGTTTTTGGCAGGATGAAGCAAATCCAACTTGCTATTCATTGTGACCCCAACAGCCAGATCGCATGAACTGTTCAAAGTGACCTTGTAGGAAAACTGAACAGTAACCAAGAAACCTCTGCAAAGACTTTTACAGAGCCACAATTTTAAGACATACTTGCTATTTTACAAGAAACACAAAAGTATAAGATTTTAGTGCATGTTATTTAGACTTCACCCAACCACATTTTTGGAGTGTTTGACTGAAAAAGTGAAATACATTCAGACTTCTGACAGGAAAATTAAACCACCTTCTGTTTGTCTCCTGTGCATCAGCAAATGTTGGACTGTATTATATTTCTTTTAGTATAATTGATCTGAAAATGTTTTATCTTTTTTGTCCATAATCAATAGACAAGTTCCTTACTACCACTTCCAGAACACTCCCCATTCCTCTCAAATTCTATCAGTGACCTCACATTAAATTGCATGACCCTTTCCAACCCTGTACTGTCTTTTACTTCTATAACAAATATGTATTGACCATGCTTACTCTGAGTCATTTCCATTCTGGGAACTAGGTATTTGTATTTAGTGGTGAATAAATAGCTAGAATATGGTCTTTGTCTTCAATTTAGCAGTAAGAAAGAGGGACATTAAAACAGTTTGCACACAATTACAAATTATAATAAATGGCATAACACAAAAATGTCTACTTACTAAATTTTGAAGTATTATCCATGCCCTCCCCCCCCGCCACTTTTTCAAGCACTGTTTTCCCTGGCTTGGTTTCCCTGTGTTCATCCAGAAGGCCATGTGCAAATTCTATTCTTACTTTATAGCCCCTGGCTCTTATCCACTGGAGGAACTTTCAATCCTTCACAGAAACCTATACAAGCAATTTTTTTTTTACCTCTTCTTGCCCTTTCCCCAAATTATTTTAATCAAGGTACCTCAAACCCTGGAGTTTCTCTCTAATTAGAGCCTTCACAAATTTTACCATGTCTGCTCCTTCTTTTACAATAAACCTACCCTTAGCTTTTCCCATGACCAGAGTCTTTTATGCCCCTTGCTATATCCTTGGTCTACGCACCTCCTCCGAGACTCTCTTGCCTCTTTCCTGGCCTACTTCCTAAGGTCCACCATTCAGCAGGACAGTCTTTAACAACCCAGAAGCCCATATTCCTTAACTGTCTTCGGTTACTACTTAATAACTCCAAAATTTTCAGAAACATTTCTTGAGGATTCCTGTGAACTGTTGGAAAATTTCATATACATCAATTTATCTTATCTCACTATGACTCCCAATAACGCTTAGTTATTTTATAATAGGCTTTTATTTCTCATTCTGACTCACCCCAGCTTTCTCATTTTCCAAGAAACTCACGTCTACTCCAAACAAGACATATCAACTAAAATGGAGCTTACTCAAAATTCGTCATTAACTGCGCGCACGCGCGCGCACACACACACACACACACACACACACACACACACACACACGTCATGTTTATCTATATGTTCTGACTCTCTCTGAATTGTCAGTTCTTTCAAAGGTTAACTCTGCACCTCTATATTTGGTCCCTTCCTCTCCTACTTGCTCCAGAAATGTGTCTTCTGGCTACAAATATACCACATCTTCACTTTTCTTACCTTCGCATTATTGTAGCCTATTTGCTCCTTCTAGAAAATGTAGGCTATATTTACTTGTTTCCACTTTTATCACCCACACATTCTTTACAACTCATTATTTGTGCTTGACTATCAACAACCCCTTAAAATTCTTCTTCTAAGATCACAAAGGCCCTCTTACTAAAGGTCCTTTTGACCCAATGGATACCCCTGCTTTTCCTCCTGAACTCCGTGCCACTACTGGTTAAGCAGCATCTTGTTTCTTGTTCTGACTCCCAGCAAGCTCCTCATTTTTATTTACAGCTTCTTCCCTTGTGAGAATGTCTCAATATTCCTCCATCAACCCTCTTTCTTCTCCCTCTATATCAGGGGTCACAAATGACAACCACAAGTATACTCTGGCTTCCAGGAGTGTTATGTTTAGCCTACCTGTGTTGCAATCATTAGTTTTTACTGAAACAACATTTACACACTAGAAAATTTTACATAAAATCTGAACTTCTACTTTGTCTTAACAAAACCATAATCTATACCAACTATGGATAAGGATAAAAGAAGAATGGCAGAGGGACTATTTGATAGCCAAGTAACAACAAAAGACTGACTTCGTCTATCATGTATGAGCCAAAAGACAGGTTTGCTGCAGATTTTGAGGACTCAAGCTATTACCACAGATAGGCCTAAATTCATCCTATCAGTCTTCTGTTATCCTTGTCAGACTTAGCCACATTCTCATTTCAATAGTTCCAGTTACTTGCTTTATCTTATATTATTTATTCCCCAATCATATTTCAAAATGAACTTGTTTCAGAGTCCTTTAGCTTAATTTTCCTATGAATATTGAACTTACCTAATAAAATCTGAACTATGAAACAAATCAGATGAAAAACAATACAGTGTAAAGCTAAAATTCAAAATTCTGTTTAAGTCACATAGTACATATTGTCCATGAAGTAAATGACATTTTTTTTTCAATCCAAATGCTTTCCTTGTTCATAATTTTAGAAGTGATAAAGCTTCCATGGGGAAGGCTATAAGAAAAGGAAGTAGATAACAGTCGACAGGTAGAAGAATCTGCATGAGAAAAGTCATTTTAATTCATTCTTATTTTTACTCCCTTTTATAGGATACAAAAATACATGCTTGGCAGTAATTAATCTTAAACTTCTACTTCCTGATGTTGACACTTCAATTTCCATTGCTTCTATTCCAAGAATAACGTATACATCCTCTACAGAGGAAATAGAAAGTGAGAACGATAAATACAATGTGGCCTACAAGGAAAAGAACTACCCTGTTTCATTAAGGAAAAGCAGAGAGATTTTTCTGTCATACTTATATTCAACTACATTGAAATGTTACCTAATATACTATAATTTTTAAACTCCTAATAGCACAGAGCTAACAGTTTGAAAGATTTACTTATGCTTTGAAAATAAAAATCCATATAGAACACAGGGAAAATGAATTTTCTGTCCAGTGGCAGCATAAATCAGGTTTTGTTAGCTGCATTTGATTTCTTGCTTTGGTGCCTTCTGAGCCTACTAAGCCTAGTTGCTAGGCAACCATGGCAGCTTTGCTGAATATAGATATTAACAGGTTTAGGTTACATTGGAAAAATAGAGTGAAAATGAGCACAGACTTATCCTTCACCTGAAAATTTGGGGAAATAAACAATACTTTCAAATTGCTATTTGAAACAAATGTATTTAATATCTTTTTTTTATGCTCCACATTCTTAAATGGCAAGGGTAACACACTTGTCCATTATATATTGAGAAACAAAATTGTCCACTGCCACCACGACTTGCGATTCTGTGTTTAAAAACACTGATAGTTTTTCCAGAAACTAAGTACATTTCAATCTTATTTTAGTAAAATAAGAACACCTTTGAAATGTTTTATATTGTTAAGACTCTCCCACAGAGATCATGTTATGGTTCACTATTGGAGGTCAGTAGACTAGTTTTCTAATCTAGTGAGAATACTGTCTTCATAAAGTGTGTAACGAGTAACCATAAATGGTCAAGGGAAGAGGTGGGATATGCACCCAAAAGGGCAGTCTTTCTCAATAGGCAGTCCTTTTAGCTCTTTACAGTATTTTTACAAGATTGCTGAGAAAGAAAATGAAGACATTCATGTGAGCTGTCACAGCATCTGAGACTTCAGTGTTGGCTCTTATGAAGAGAAACAAGTGTGTCATTTGAGCCACTTGGTATTGAGACATATTTCTTATTTTTTCCTTCCTCTCTCAAATATTTCTCACGTTTCTGATTTTCTGTCTGTACTCCTGCACAGCCTTTAAGAAAAAAGCAAGTACGTAAGTAAGTAACTAACTAACTTCTTTCTATGCCTTTATCCCTGGAGGCTGCACCAGTAGCCAACAAGGTTCTAACTCTAGTTCCTTCACTGAAGTTCTGTCTGGGCATCAACGGCCCCAGAGAGAGCCCCAGGAAGCTTCAAAGTTGAAAAGACATCTGCTTATAGGCGTGAGCCTTTAGAAGAGCTGATGAAGAGAGCAAACTGTGTCAGCTTAGCCCAGATCGCACAGGGCTGCAATCTGCCTGCAATTCTAGAAAAGTCTATCCCACACTTGACTGTCACTCACATTTAATAATATATATGACAGCTGCTGTTGCTGTTGCTGCTGCTGTTTACATCTGCAAGCAGCTAAGAAGATCTCTGCAGTAACAAAAGCCCTTCCAAACTACTCAGACTGCTACTTTGCAGGTTCTGGAAATCTCTGTGACAATATCCCAGAGATTGTTCCATGCATTTATTCTCAGATGAGTGATTCCATTCTGATTTCTCCTCTGTCATGCTGGAATGCCTGATGCCTGTAATTTTGAAAAATCTATGACAATGCTATTTCTTCCATGTCCTTTGACACCCTGTTAGCAATTTTACTCCCAGACTTTTTAAGGCTTTGCTAATTTTTTTTAAGATTTATTTATATATGCACATAAGCTGGGTGTAGGCCAGAGGTGTGGGGGTGAGAGGATTCACCAGAGACAGAGTGGGGAGCAGAACAGGAAGATCCACCTAAGTACACTGCTGAGGGGAGCAGCGGGCAAGACAGGAGAGGTCTGCCACGCCATGTGGGAAGCTTGGGACCGGGTATCGAACTCATGATGCAGTGGCTGCAGAGAGCTTCATAGTGCTGCGACTTAACCCATTACACCACCATGGAGACCAAAGGCTTTGCTAATTTAAATAGAATGCAGAACTTGGGTTATTTTCTTGAACCCCAAGAAATCTGGGCCATTCACATCCTTCTGTGCATTAGGACAAGGCTCAGTGAATTCACCTGAAGGAACATTATAACATGGTGGCATAGATGGAGGAAGCTTGTCACCCACCTTCAAGTTCTTTGCTTCTGCCACCGGAGAGTTAAGTCAGCTCATTTTACTCTCCTGGTTTGACTTAGGAAGTTAATAACCATCATAAATGTAAGAGCAAAACACAAGTGACTGTGCCAAGATAACAATACCAAACCTCCATGGTGAGAAGAATGCCAATATGTCTCCTCTCTGGATACATGAGTATCCACTTTTGTGAGAAGTGAGGTTTCCTCTGCCCTTCGATAGTTTCTACCTTTCCTCATTTTTTGGCAGAATGCAAGTTAAAATAGTACTTTCCCTACTTATTGTCCCACTTTCTTGGATGAACAATAGTTCTTAGGAGAAATGATATCTTTCGTTCCTCCCCAGAATATTCTGAATATCCTGTTCATTTTTTCCCAGAAATCATCAGTGCTGATGATAAAAAACAAAAAGATTCTTGCTACATTTTACATGTTTTAATCATCAAGAACGTAACAGACTCCTAGGATTCTGAAACTTATTATGGTATTTTCTGTTAGTTTTAGTGACGAATGCAACCAGTTTATATAGGGCTACACCTATGTATGTGAGGAAAGTAATTATAATTCTTTTGTATTTCACATCACCCTGCTAAGACTTAGGTTTGAACTTGATTTAGAAGTAGCAGCAATTATATTGCAGGGGTATGGGAATTAGCTTGTTAGCCAAGCAATGGGAGCAAAGACAGAGGCTCCATCTATGCAAATAGTGGTGAAGTGGGACAGAAACTTGGACTTAGACTGGACGGTGACTGTACAGAGACATTCAAGACTAGGCTAAGAAATCTAGATTGTCACTAGAGGTAGCATGGCCAGTGTAGCTGTTTTCATGACATCTCTTGTCCCATATATATATATAATATATTCTTGGCATTATTATGAATAACCCTCCTAATCACCACATGAGGTGGTCCCCAATCCTTTCTATTTTAATAATCCAGTCATAGTCTGTTGGAATTTGTTGTTCAGACCAAAACACTTTTGAGGGTGAAAGGGGCACTATTAATAGTTGTTATGAAGTACCAAACATAATATAGGACATCTGGTCACCCTAGTTGAATGAATTCTGCAACATGGTTAGCATTTATTTGTTCACATAATTTCAAATTGTTCACAGTGAAATCTGTCCAACCTTTTTTTTCCTAAAGGAAGTATCCTTGAACTTGTTTCCAAGTAACTGCTCAAAGGGATCATCTCCCACCCATTGCCCACTCAAAGGGATTCCCTCCCACCCATTGCCCACATAGTTGCTTTCTCAGGGTAGAAGAAGCCACTCCATCTTTATTACCTCTACCTTACCTGCTATATGCCTATAAAGGAAGGTGCCACACCTGCCTTCCTCACAAAGCAGTGGAATCTCAGAAGTATGGGGTGTTTTCCCCCAAAGGTTTGCTGACCTTGCTGACCAAGGCAGTTAAGGCCCAGGACTGTCGCCCAGCCAGGCTGACCTATGGCTGCAACAGTGGGAACAAAATCCCCAAACTGGACACAGACTAAGATCTCTCTAAACAGATTGTAATGTGTTAACCCATTGCAAAATTTATCACCTCTGGATTTCAGGGAACAATTCACAATTGGCCCTCCCATTCCTGGGCCCTAAAGTCCTCAAATGTGCCATCAAAGACAAACTCCGAGGTAGGTTAACAACTTCTCCCAGAAATACGACGCTTCTTATTTAATCTATATATGGTGCTTTAAAGTTTAGATTGTAAATGGTATCTTCTGTACCTGCTTGAGTTCTCTTTTTTGTTCTCCCTGTCTCCTCCCTCCCTCTCCCCTTCATCCAAACAGAAAAAGAGGAAGAGAGCTCAATAATTTGGCAGATGAAAACCCACCTAGTCTAAGACCAGGGTGTAAACCAAGGGAAAGCAGATGAAGGGCTCAGCAAAAAGACCTTTGGTTCAGCTGCCTCTGTCTCCAGATGACCAGTTATCATCCCCATGAAAGGAGCCAGTTGGACTGGGATTGTTATTTTCATCTTCCATGGGAATGGTGAGGAATCCATAAAGGATTTCACCTAGTGGAAAACTGATGAAAATCTAGGCTTAAGGGAACATACTATACAGTAGAACATACTGTACCGTAGAACTGAATGATTCAAGAAGGGAAAGTCTGGAAGTTAGTACCCAATGCATAGGTCACTACAGAGTCGAGTAGACACAAGAGAAGCAAGTACTGAGTGTGGCTATGGGACTAGAAAGGAGAAGAGGCAAAAGGAACAACTTATAATTTAATAAAATACGTGTAAGTGCTAGCACTAGAGCAGACACTTTATATACATTACTCTCAAAATACCTCTAAAGGAAAAATTTTATTATCCTCATTTTACAGATGAATAACCCTCAAAAACTAATAATTTGTCCAAAGTCATACAACTAGTGGAAGAAACTATATTTAAACTCAGAATCTGACTCCAAAGTTCGTATTTACCCCATTATAGTATATTGGCAACAATACCATGAATTTTGGGGCATAAGAGAATAACATCAACAGACAAAATGGAAAACAAGAAAAGGAAAAAAGAGATGCCTGGGGATAGGAAATGCTGAGTTGCTCCCTTTTAAAGATCTGAGTGTCCTATAAGTCAAAACTAGATTGTAAAGGGAACATACTTTACTGTTCAAAATATAATTAATAATAGTAGGCTTCATACACATGCATACTTCTTGATGCTCTGTGAAAGGCTAGGTAAAGTAATATTCATCATACTCATTAGAGTCTCCTGACATAATCTCTCAGGTTTCTAAGTCTAGACATAGCACTTCTCTAGTTAGAGGAAAAAATATTTCAAGAAGAAAAATATTGCCTGCATGCCTGAGTTTCTGGAAGAACCCCAGTAGTTTTGAGCATAAGTAAATAATTTATCTGTATCAACTTGATTTCTTTGTCACTCTGAGTGAAACTGAAAAAAGTAAAACGCTGCACACATGTTTGAAATAAGTTTAATAAATCCTCTAATGTATCCTAACATGGAAAGCCAGTAAATAGCAACAGAGGAGTATTTCTGATGACAGTAGTATATGTTCAGAGCATAAAGAGTAAAATAGGGAAGTAGATACTTTCGTTAGTTGTCACTGTCTGAAACATCAGCAATACAGATGCTATAAATTTGTGTATCAAAAGGAGCAAATCCAGCAAGAGGTAAATCTCTGACAAAGTTATAACTGAAAGCCATTCAGTTTAAAATTCATCAAGACAGACACATACATCTACAGTGATCAGAAAGGTTAAAAAGAAAACAAAATGGGGAGGTTGGTGGGGGTGGCTGGAACAGGTGTGTGTGTGGGGGGGAGGGGTCAGTCGGATAATGATACTTGGTAATTGAAGAGAGGAAATATGGTGAGATAAATATGAAGTCAAGTGCCCAAGGAAAGGTGGACTCCCACCCCAGAGGATGCCTCTTCCTCATCAGGAATGAGTCAGTATCCCATCCTGCATGCAGTGTGCTTAATTTTCATGTGAGTCCTTTAGCTGACTTCTAGTAACATTGATTTTATGATATAATAGGATGCACATACTTAATGCATCTGGTAGGACTATCAAGAAATGGAAAGCAGACCCCAAGCTTTTTAGTTCTGTTATCTCTTGCACTGTGTTACATGACTATGTTGTGCTATGTTATATGTAGCACATTTATGTTCTTTATTGCATCCTTTCATTTTATTAAATAATTCCATTTGTTTCTTATGGTATATAATAAAAAACAGAAAAGCAGCTAATGAAACAGACTGTATACAAATAATAATTATTATATATAAGACATTAGATTTGAAAAACTAGAAAGTGCAGTATGATTAATTTTAGCTGTGGAAAATTAAAAGAGCAGCAAGGACATTTGCTCAGTGACAAGATTTTAAGCAGGATCTCCTGTTTTTGTCCTCCCAGGGCAAAGTGATTTTCAGCAAAGCAGGTCAGTCTGGCATCAAGTCAGATCTACAGAATTAAGTAAGGGGTCCATATAGCTTTCATGAACAAATATCCACACAACCATGTCTCAAGGAACAGAGTTCTGGAAGAGTTTTTAATAGTCAAAACTATATGAAGATTCCACAATAAAGTTTCATATTGGGTACTTAACTAGAGCCTAATAAAAAGGAAAAATTACTATTGGAAGAGCTATATTCCATACATCTAAATTCTTATCCCCAAATTCTTTCTCAACAGTGTCTTTTAGCATTACTTTAAAATTTATTCCAATTTCTGTTACTCCCAAAAGAATATCATGCTCATTTGCAAAACTGTCAACAGCATTAAAAAACAACAACAACAACAACAACGGATCTTTCTTTGGGGCCTTCCTGGTGGTGCAACTGGTGAAGTGCAGCTCTGTGGAGCTCTCAGCAGCTGCTGCGTGAGTTCGATGCTGGCTGGCCAGGGACATTCCCACATGGCGCAGCAGACCTCTCCTGCCTCGCCCACTGCTCCCCTCAGCAGTGTATTTCAGTCAATCTGCCTGTTCTGCTCCCCACTCTGTCTCTGGTGAATCTCTCACTGCCCCACACCTCTGGCCTGCACCCCAGCTTGTCTGCATAAATAAATAAATCTTTAGGAAAAATAAACCTCAATTCTTAACGAGCATAATCATTTCTAAAACATAAATACATCATGATGATCAGTGCACCCCGCCCCACTCCCACCTGCCAGTGTCTGTAACCTGATTTGACAAATGCTTGTGTGTGCGGTCAGTGAAGCCTCTACACACCACTGCTCTCTAGAGATTTGAGTAAAGGGCTCTCTCTTGGTGGGACTTGGAATCCCCAATAAAATGATCAGCAATGATATGCAATTCCACATAAGAAGATCTAAGAAAATTCAAAGACTGTCACTATAGTCTAGACACACACGTCTTCTTAGCACCCCCCACACACTTCAGGCATACCCTTTGCACCTGAACATTTCCTTTGCTGGGAATGTTTGGTTCCTATGTTGCTCTGTGACCATTCTTACCTTCCCTCTGTTCTTGCTCAAAAAGCTTCACCAACCAATTTGCTACAGTCCCTCTCAATTCTGGCACTTTCTAATCCCCTTTTCTTGCTTTCTTTTACTCATTATCTTAAATACTACATATTGTACTTAATAGAGAGAGAAAGACCTACTCTTACCACTGCAAGGTTCACCATGTGGTTTGAGATGAGATGAATCATTTGATTCTCCTCTTGAACACAAGTCTAAGTGTATGTTCAAAAAGAAATTGGTAAATGGCAAAGGAATCCCAGAAACACCACATAGCCAAAGAACTCGGAGAAATGTCATTCAATGCCTAAAGTCACCACAAGTAATTAAAATTGATGGTCAGTATTTGAAAGTGTCATATAGGTCATTTCACTGGAGTTTGATGTTGAAGGAGAAAAGGGTGTGGAGGCAGCAGTGTCACAGGCCCTGGTGGAGTTCCAGTGCAAGGCAGTAAAGACGCAGCAAATTCTAACCATTACAGGCACTTCCACATTGCAGGGTCCTCCACAGAATTACCAGAATAGTGGGAGTGGGGAGAGTAAAGAGGGGGTCAGAGAGTGCTCCCCAAGCCAGGTCCATCAGTGCCAGGCCTACTGCAGGCGATATTTCCCTCCTCAGTACACTTGGAGGCCCTATGGGCACTAACCACAGTATCTAACCCTCCTGTGCAGAGAAGTGATGGTGGGCGCTAACAAGGAGGATGCAGGAGAACAAGGTAGACCAGTGAGACAATATGTATCAAGGTTATAGATGACCATTCCACAGGGGGCCTCCTCACTGAAGACAGATCATAGAGGACAGCCACAAAGAAGATAAGGAAAATCAAAGAGATGAGACCCAAGGTCAGTAACCATCTCAACGTCGGTACCGTAACAACTTCAGTTACTGACACAGAGGCCCAGGAAACCCTAAACCCCAAGATGGCCAAGAGACAAAAGCAGCTGATCTGCCAGCTGAGAATTCCTCTGCTCCAGAGGCTGAACAGGATGGGGCTGAGTAAATGCCCACTTGCCACCTTTACATCATCTGGTTTAGTCGTCCAACAAGAAGAAATGAATAGGAAATTCCACTTATATGCAATGAAAAATATGGAGCTGAAGACCTTAAGTGCTTGCTTTCAGCTCACTGACCAGAAAACTAGAACTATATGCATTATCAATGCAGAAAGGGGGTTTTATTATTTTTACCTAAAGATGTTTCTTTTTGGTAATGACAAATGTACTTAAGAAAAAGAAGCCTGGTTTTTCTCAGTACACCTTTAAAGATTATTAAATTGTTTCATATCTAGTTGATATTTTTAAGAACATCATTTTTAATTTCTAATAAAATTTTACAACTTGAACTTTTTTAAAAAGTCAACAATATGCAAACACCTGTTAGTAAAAGTCTTAAATAATTTAAAAAACTAACTAAGTCATTTTATAATTAACATTAATGATTGGTTCATTACACAATCACACACCCCGACCAAATTATTGTAGTCCCTATACTGCAAAGTAATTGACCTCATGAAATTTGCTTTTGACAAATTCTGGTAGAGAATCTGGCATTTGTAATGAAGTGGAATATATACAGGGAAAATTTTAACCTAAGAAAATACAAATATTCCAACTCTCAAAATAACTGCTTCTAAATTTTTATCCAACAACTTGAACTTATCAAAAAATATTAGCATAATTGAATTTGAAGTAAACCAAACCCAGTGGTAGCCTAAGTTTATGAAATATTTCAAGTTTTTCCCTCATTGCAGAAATATTCCATCAGGCATACAATATTTGGGGAGAGTTATTCTTTTAGGAGGATTACTCAGATGAAGGAGCAGATACACTTTTGAAACTATGCTTTTCTTTGCTGTTTTGTACTCGAGGAAGTGGCAGACACCCATTCCGACTTCAGAATTAGCTGCATTTATACATCCAGGAAGGAAAAGAGACTAATCGGTTAGGTCAAAAGTCTCTGAATTATATCCCTTGGTAATACCAGAAAGGGAAGAAAAATCAGCTATAATCTTGACACAAGAATATTAATTTTCAATAATGAATAACTAGAAAAAACTGTCCAATTTTGGAAATAATTTTGGGAGTTTTGTTTTAAACTAAGATAATTTCTCTCTTAATTACTAAGAGTATCTGTCTATAACAAAAAAATTACAATTACTATTTTCAGACAAATGTGCTATTTCATATAAAGCACTACCCTAATTAGCAAATTTCAGAATGAGATAGAAAAATTCATTCTTCACCCAAAAGATGGACTGTTTCTTTTTCCTGAGTATCTTAAGAAAGCCATAATCATAATGTAATAATAAATTCTGTGGTAAGTATGGCTGGTTTACATATGCTAGTACTCGCTAAAACACTGGTATTAGAGACATAACTTTATATGGAAAATAGAGAAAAATCCATTGTCCTATTAATTTTATATATCAAGCTCACTGAAGAGGGAACAAAGTCACTTGTCTCTAAGTGTTAACAGATTGTTCTCATTATTTTGAGTTCAGTCTAATATAGCTTGTATTTTTGGTAGGAAATGAAGGTGAAACAACATTAAAGAGTTGGATTTGACTGGAAATAACATGTAACTGTTATTCCTGGAATATTTAACTTTTCACTGTACATGTCCATTATTGATTGGTAGATATTTCTCATGCATGTAAAACTGAGAAATACTATCTTGTTTCTAAGAAAAGAAGGGACCAGATCAACATTATCCCCAAATAGTGAAAAATGCATCTGTCTTACCCTTAAAGTTCGATTTAACAACCCCAAAAGAAATCTACATTTTCTTTACTGAACACAGTTCTTGAGTTTAAGACATCTTAAAATCATAACTTTGACTTCGTACTCACCATGTTAAATTCTGTGTAGCTGAGACTATGAAGCAACTTAAAATAGACAAAACAAACCTAGAGCTAAAATGTCTTATAGTGCACTTTGTACCAAACACACAACCGTGCTTTCAGCAAAGGCTTATAACATTAAGTTATTTACACTACTTTCTGAAGGTCTTCCAAACATATATACTAACATGAAACTACTAGATATCTTTAAGTTCTCAAGTTATGTGTTTTTGCTTAAAAAATATTTTTAAGAGATATAAAATCATCATCTACTTACCCAGGAGACAGTTTTAGCCTTAGGTGGTTTTAGCATGGCGACATGCAGCACCGAGGTGGCCAACAACAGTTTCACCAACATGGAAAATCCAATGGAGTATAAGCCAAAGGTCTTTGTTACCCAAATGCAAAAAGTTCCCTGGTTTGCCAGATACAGATATCATAAGTAACCATAAAGAGAACTCTCAGATGACCCATTTTTCTTCTCAGTTCTAAACATGTGAACGTGCACATAGCAGACCGCTGCTACAATCACTCGGTATTTGAAGACAGAAGCTGCGACATGTGTTGTCTATATATCGCAAAATCCAGAGTAGAGTATTTCCTTAAAAAATGAAACTTGAATCCATGTGGAAGCATCCAAAATCACAGAGGAATTCCTCTGTCGGAAGCTAAAATGCAATCCCCAATTACTCCCCAAGCTTTGATAAAAAGCTTGTTGGCGATAGCTTACAATGACTTAGTAAGAAAAAATAGTGAAAGCATGAAGCATTTAGGAGACCTCCTAAGTTAGCTGCTGGTGGCATCCATGTTAGGAGGCACCCAACTCCAGTGCTGCCCAGAGGATAAAGAGAATGCAGAGCTCAGTTTCAATAAATAATACATAGTCTCAGGTACAACGTGTACCTGTAAGTACCTTCTGCGCAGCCTCACCCAGCGGTATTGCACTCTCTGCTGTCCAGGAGACTCACAATGCACCTGTTGTTGATGAAACTGCTCAGTGAAAGAGCCTGGTCTCCTAACAACCAGTTTGTTTATAAAGGAAAGAAAAAAATAGGAGCCCCAGGTGGAGGAACGAGGCTTGAAATCAGTGTTGATTCTCCTCCCTTTGTTTCTGTGTCCTTGTGTCCCTTCTCTTTTACTTCCTGTCAATCTAGATTAACTAAGCATATCCAGGCTAAATTTTGCTACTATCAGTAGTGATTAGTGTGAGTTGATGAGATCCGATTATACAGGCGGACCTCTGCCCTCTCGAGGCGAGCAACACCATGCAGTTAGAAAACCTGCAATTCTTCTCTTTACCTGAATGAAGTATTCAGGGAAGTTCTTCTGGAGGTAATATGCTAATGAGAGAAAATCTGGCCACCTGAAGTTGCTCAGATACAAATAGAGGGGAGGGAGCTGTTTATTTCCTTGTTTACTTTATGTTTCTTCCAAATTCTGAAGTTCTCTTAGAGAGAAAGTTATATTACTAAAGAAGAAAAGTATAGTATTTTCCCATTTCATTGGATTTTTTTTTTTTCCCAGCAGGGTGACTACTTTGACTGAGAAATTGAGGTCATGGTAGCTTAGAGAAGGGGCTGGGACGGGAAAACACTTTTCTTGAGCACCTAATTACACGGCAGGCAGGACAAAAGGGAATTTAAATTTATTCAGGTTCAAGTAATCCTGGAAATAGATATCGGTATCAGTGCTACAAATATGAACTGCATTTTCAACCACCTCAACATCAGATGAAAACCTAAAAAGAGACATGAAAGTAGAGATTAAAAAAAGGTCTTTAACGAAAGATTTCTTTTATTGTATGTTGTGTTTGTGTGTGTGTGTGAATCTCATCCGCCTCTTTCTGCTATAAGCTCCTTAACACATGACTCACATCTACTGCATTTTTTCTCTTCAGGGAGCCTAGTTCTCAGGATTACTCAATTATTGTTGACTAATTGACTTCAGTTCCATTTGGAATTTTAAAAGTTATTTGGATAAATTTTCTGTTAACAATTTTTGCATTACAATGCTATTGAAAAACTGATAAAGCAATTTGGAAACGGATGTTTTAACCAAAACATGAACACTGGGGATTACTTATGCAGATTTGTAGTTTTATATTTAAAAATTCCTAAAAATTATAAAGGGATTATATCCAGGGCCAATTTAGGGGTTTGGAAGAGAGCCCTATTCAAGTCTGGACCATGTAACACAAGACAAGTTTAATTTCACATTATCCTAGTATAGTTAGTCAAATTACAACTCAATTTTTGTTCCCTTGAATCACAATGGTCTATTGTTACAGATTGAATTATGTCCACACAAAAGATATGCTGAAGTTCCAACTAATCCTCAATACTTCAGGAAGTGACCTCATTTGCAAATAAGGTTTTTACAGAGGTAATCACGTTAAGCTGAGGTTAGGCGGGGTAGAGCCTCATCCGGTATGACTGGAAAATTTGAGGAACTTTGAACATAGAGACAGACATGCACAGAGGTAAGCTGATGTGAAGATACAGAAAGATGATCATAAAAATGATCATGAAGTTGGAGTGATACAGCTGCAGCCCTAATGCCAAGGATTACTGACAGACACCAGAAACCAGAAGAGGAAAATAAGGCTTCTCCCCTTGGACCACGATCAGGGAGCACACGGACCTGCTGGGACATGATTTTGGACTTCTAGCCTCAAGAACTATATTTTTCTGTTACTTTAAGCCACCCAGTTTTTGGTACTTTGTTACAGCAGCCCAACCAAACTTGTACAGATGTCCATTCAATAATTCTTTTTTTCCTTTCAATGGCTTTTTGGAGTTTTCCAAGACTCATTAATTTTGCCATAAAACCAAATGGTAAAAAATGTCAGAATGCATCTTTTATATACCTATATTATTTTATATATTTGGTTTACATTTTAACTTAATTCATAGACATTTGCACATTTTATATAGTGACCACTTTAATTTGTGGTTCTTGGACCCCACAAGGTCTGTTGGTAGAATTTAGGAGGCTTACTAGCTTGAACGAGAAAAAAAAACACATCTTATTTTCAGTATCTTCTGCCAAAATTTAGCATTTCTTTCTATTAGAAATGTTCAATTAGCAATTCTTTCAATTAGAAATGAGTCACAGGGCCCAGAGCGGGGTGGGGGGGGGGTGTCTGTGCAAGGGCATGAACACTGGGCACATGGCTCCTGGCGAGGGGAGAAAGGCACCTGTGGAGACCAGTTACAACACATCCATAAAACCACCGCACACACCTAGGGGAACGACTGCACGCAACTTCTGACTGCTAGTCATGCTTACGTAGGTCTCCTTCAGCTAATTATTTCTCAAAGGGCCCAACCAAATTCCTTTTCTACTGAATTTCATTTTTTGACTTTGGATAATTAAAAAAAAAAAGGGACTGAATATGTGATGTAGCACTCTATCTCCACAATATCTCTGAAATGTCAAATACTTTTATTCAATTCCTTCAGCAATAGCATTCTTTCTTGAAGATAAGCGATTCATTAAATATATATATATATATATTATATGTTTCTCATACCCTTGACACTTCATAAACCAAGCAGGTTTGCTTAGTATATGATAGTTCCCCAAAATGACCTAAATTTTTCACCATAAAAATAAGATGTGCAAAGTTATCTTGGCCTTTGAAATGGGGTAGAGGAATTGTACAGAGCCGTCAGGAACTCACCACCAGTTTGAATTCACATACCAACGCTCTTGTGTCTAGTTTCTGGGGAGAGAATGGGAGGTAGCTTTATATTCCTTGATATGATTCAGCATTTTCTTTTGAAGCATGTGTTTTTAATAAAGGAATTTAATTTTATTGTGTTCAACAAGGTATACCCCATTGATCAAGGATATTTCAGCAGATCAATCTCTTAATTGACCTTTCAGCAGAGTCCTAAAATTGGAAACATAAACAAAGTGAATTAATAGCAATGTAGAGTAGAAAGGGAACAACAGCACTTAAAAATGATTTGTGGTCCAGTCAATATAGACCTTTCAGGGTCTCTGTTTCCCAACAGATTGAACACTTAGTAAGAATTCCACAAAATATCTCATTAAATTCATAGGTCTTCCTACTAACCTACAAGGCAGGTACTCTAGTCTTTCCTTGCTATAGGAAACGGAGATCCAGCAAACTTAAATGACCACTGGCAACGCTCAGATTTGACCCTCTACAGCCTGATGCCAACGCCTGCCCGCTTGGATGGTCTATCAGAATAACATAAACAGCAGTGCAGCCACCCACTAAAAGGCCTGAAACAGATCTGCAGTGTTCCACCCTCTCAACCTACCTGTGACTTCAGCAACCACTGCAGGGTGCTCCTCGTCCTACTTCAAGCCTAAGCCACACAACATTCTGCTTTCTGCTCTAGCATCTAACAAACATTCATTGGCTCCACCAGCAAACCCTGAAGTGTGAGGGTGTCACGGTCCCTAGAATCAATTCTCAACAAGTAAGGGGCAGGCACTGGCACCAAATGCTCGCAGCAACCATCCTGAGAGTGGACAGTTCTGAGAAGTTTTGGCATACTCCTCAGGGCCGGCCTGGCAGGAACTGGCACCCCTTTGTCCATGACCTTGTTGGTGTCCTTTTGTGGTGACTTTTCCTTCTTCCCTGTCTCCCACAAGACCACTAACCCAATAAATTGCCTGCACTGTGTCCTAGTGTCAAGCCTTGCTTTGGGGGAACAACAACATGTGTTATTATTAGACAGATCCAGTCTATTCAGAAGAGAAAATGGAATAGACATTCCAAATCTTGTGTTTCCTTCGTGAACTTACTAAGTGAACCCCTATTGAGAGAAGTCCTTGGAGGTAACTGAGTAGCTGCAGTTTTCACATTCAGCCCTGTTAGGTTTTCTCCCTCCTTAGACTGTGATCCCCCGAGGATAAGTGCCTTGACTGTCACTGTTGCTTCTCTCATTTTACCTAATGGCAGCCTGGAATTTAACAGGTGCTCAATTTGTATATGCTGATTAGCAAGTTGTTCTGCCTTTTGCAAGTGTTACCTCTGTGTGTTCCAACTTGTTAAATAGGCAAGCAGTTTCTTCACAAATGTATCTTCCCTAGACAATTTTGTCTGACTAAGCTTTATCCTAAACTCAAATTATCCAACACTAATGAGAGTTACTTTGTATGGACACAGCTACACAGGTCAGATGTACTCAAACAGACGTAGTGAACACGGCAGAATGAATACAGATGTGGAGCAGGCTTGTGTTCTGGGCTTCCATTTACCAAATACGGGAACTGAGGAAAGTTAACTTTATTGGACCTGCTTCCTCATCCTCATAACCTCCCCTGAAGACTTCTGTGGCACTGTATGCAATTCTGTGTGCAGCATGTGGTTATTAAAGCGCAAAGCAACTCAGTGCCCAGGAGCTCTCCTGATCCAAGATTCTTGCTTTATCTTTCTAATGCATTTATCATGTGATCTGTCTGTAAGCCTGTTTGAGTCTTTGATGTCTTTTTTATAAGGGAGGGATAATAACTTTCATGTTTACCTAATATGGCTTAAGCTAGAATCAAACAAAATCATGCAACTGACAGTTACTTGAATTTTGCAAAAGTAATGGTAGGTAGTGGAGGAGGTGAAGATGAAGTTTCCACGTGGAGTTGTACATTCTATGCACAAAGGCCCTGGACAAAGAACGAGTCAGGAATGAAGCCACAACAGGCTGGATCTGCCCAGGGGAGGTGCCTTTTTCTCATCTGTCCATTCAAAGATAGTTCCTTTTTCTAATATGCACAGGAAGCACTGAGTAGAGCACATAAAATAGCAAATCCAGACCTCCCTGGTGGCTCAATGGGTTAAGTGCAGCACTATGAAGCTACCCAGAGCCACTGCAGCACGGGTTCGATCCCCGGCCAGGGAGTTTCAGGCCACGGAGCTTCCCACATGGCACAGCAGACTTCTCCTGCCTTGCCCACTGCTCCCCTCAGCAGTGTACTTCAGTCAATTTGCCTGTTCTGCTCCCCGCTCTGTCTCTGGTGAATCCTCTCACCACCCCACACATCTGGCCTACACCCTAACTTATATGCATAAATAAATAAATCCTTAAAAAAATAGCAAATCACTCATATTCAAATGCTGGCTGTGGCATTTACTAGTCATACAACTTTGGGCACAATATCTCAACATCTTAATTTCTCCAACTATAAAAGAAAAGGTTTTCATAGTACTCACAGGACATGAGGAGTCACTGAGTATGTGTAACACACTTGGATAGCACCATGCATGAAGGACGCACTCAATAAATGCTCATAGTTTATTATTATTATTATTAGTCTATAAATAACTTCCATTATAATTCAATGAAAACATAATATTGAGATGACACATAATACTAATTATTCAAAATAGAATTTAGGTCTATTCAAAACCAAACTTCATGCACACATGTTTCTGAATGAGGCCAATTAGCAATGTATAAATTTGTTATTCTTAATTTTTGATGACTGTAATGAATAAATTAATGTACTGAAACATACAGGTTATAAAAATTGAGCTCTGATGATATGAAACAGGTGTCAGAATTTGTTCTCTTGGACAGGAAATTATTATGTTTAGCTCAAGCGCAGCTCTTAGTACCCATGACTTTGAAGAGCTCTGTATTTAGTTTAAATCAATTTAAATGTTTCTTTCTCTTCCAGTTTTTACTTCTTTATTTAAATTGCTTTTTCTTTTTTCACTTACAAATAGATACCCAACTACTGCACAAAATTCTGATATTTTAGATGTCAGGAAAAAAATCGTTTAAGAAGGAAATTGAATCCACTCAGAATTATGGTGCATCTATTTATTGATCCAGCATAGATGAAGCCTATTTTTATATGAGGGACTATTCCTTTCCAATCTGAATATTTCTAATAGGTTGCCTAAAATTCTGTCAATAGGTCATGATACTTACGAGGATTATCATCCTTTGACAACATTCAGCTAAATGCTGATTCTTAATAAAATCCTTTAAGGGCAGAAGTCATATTCATCATTTTAATATATATTATTATGACATATTATATTAAATGCTGTTGGCTAAAATGATAATACAAGTGAACATTCTGCCAAGTGAACTTCAAAGACACCTCCTAGCAGATCACACTGCAGTAACAGAACCCAGAGAGGACAAGGGCATGGAAAATACTATAAAACAATAGCTTCTTTAAGCAAGGGTCTAGCCAGAGCATCCTTTCCCACCAGGAGGAGTCATCAACTAAATAATAGTCTAAATAATAGTCTCAAAGCCCTTTTCTAGCTCTTTCTGATTGAACATTGGGAGAGGAGGGGAGAAAGAGTGGGGGAGATCAGGGAGGGAGGGATTGTCTGAACTTCTTCCAGGAAGAACAGAACCATTTGTTTTTACCAATTCTGGGACAGTGTTCAAAAAGACAGCCAAGCCATGCAGATTTCATTAATTTGGCCAACCAACTAAATTACAATACCCTTGATAAGAGAGGGGTGAAGGAATGACCACAGTGGAAATTCACGAGCTCTGCTAGGAACCTAAATTTCAACCAAAATTTACTAGAGATTTAAAACCCAACTATTTCCAGAGGTAATTAACCTACGATATGTTTTTAAAATTAGAGTGACTATCTTTGGCTGTCTTAGATCTTTTCTAACTCCATTTCCTCTATTACAAATAAAATTTTCATCTAGTTAAATCATGTTTAATGAGTAGAAATAGGAAAAATTAAAATCTGTATATTTGTTTCATTTTTATTTCCTTTTCTAAACAGCCCCAACATCTGAGAGTCATCCTTTAGCATTTGATCTCAAGAATACAAGAGTGTGCTCTCTCTGACCTTCCCCATTTGAATTTAAATGCCTACATTGCCAGAAGATTTCTTCCTTGTGTGCCTCTATTCATATCAGTGTAAATTTATGACCATGAATAGAGCAGCTCCTTGCTTCTCACCATGTCAAATCTTAACCAAATCCTTCATCTCTCTGGTTGTAATGTACCCATAGCAATTATATGACTAGACTTACAATCAACCTGTGTGGCAATGGTAATATTAAGAATAATCACTTCCTTCTATGTAGATACTTCACTACAAAAATCTTTGCTAGCCAGAAAGGTCCATTTCCGGATATGTTAAAGCTACATGTTAAAGCTATATGTTAAAGTCCAAGATTTGAGCCAAAATATCTGTGTCCATAACCACCAGTGGTTTTAGGAAATTCATTTCCAGAAAAATTCCCATAGAGGACCTGCCTAAGTGAGGATAACAGTTTGAGGACTCAAAAACAATATATTTTATTGAAAATGAAAGTAATGTTTTATTTTGCTATTAACTATCAGTTCCTTGAGGGAAGGAATTATTTGATTCATCTTTATATGCTCCCAGAAAAACATAGTGTTGGATATGTACTGGATATTAAATAAATATTGAATAAACAAACCTGAGTATTGTTAAACTAAAAAACGTTTCAGTTTATAGTTAATAATATATCATATTTCATTGTCATTCTTATTTTATGAACTTCTGCAGATATATTTCATCTTTACCTTATATTGAAATATAGGTTGTATCATTTAAGTTTATGCTAACATTTGACATTCCCTCTTGTCTCCTCAATTGATGATGTTTTCCTGTTGTTTTATTAGAGTTTGGCCATTTGGTAAAACAGACAGAGATAACTAAGCCCCACCAGTGGCAGGCCTTTATTTAAAGGACACATATTTACAGGAACTCAGAAAAGCTGAACAAAAATAAGACTTCAAAAGGGCTGGGAACCATTTTAGGTTTTCATTCTCATGCTCTACCATAAACACAACCTGCTACCCTGAGTACCATCCTCACACAAAAGCAACAACAACAAAACAACAACAAAAAAACCTGCCATCCTCACACACACAAAATTGCCATCCTTCAGAGAAAACTGTTTTCTGTCACTTGTGTCACTTCAAGGAGTCTCCTGTTGTCCTATGTGCACTCTGTCACATGGCCCCTGCTTCCCCTGTGACTCCTGACAACTCTTATTACTCTTATACAAGACAATTTTCAGCTCTTGCTCCTATCACTATTTGATTCTGTCAATTTCCCATTGAAATTCTTGAACCAAAGTGCTCCTCTATCAAATACATTTTCGTTGCCTGTTGAGATCTTGGGGGGCAGGAGGAGAGCAGTCTATGTAGTTCACACAGGGCTGTCCTTTGGCAGTAACAATGGGTTCATCAATTTCACAGAGCAACAGGATGGCAAGTAAATGACAGTTCTAATACCGTGGCATAGGTACTTACTCCTTGCTTATATAGGTTTCACTCTGCTTCTAAGTTTAATTTTTAATGAACCTCATTGTTTTATGCCTTAAGTTTGCAAGAGTTCTAATCTATCCTATAGTATGAAACTGAAAACAATGTGTGGTCTATATTTGTGATTACTTATTTTAAATTACTATAAAATATGTTTTAATTTTTGATGTACTGAAATTTACAAAAGGTTGGTGAGGAATGAAGACAACTTGGAATCACAAATTCCTTTTTTAATCTGAACAAAACTTCACCATTCTAGCTGGAATTAAATCGCATAATTTGAAAGCAGGGAAATTAGTTCATATTATCAATAAAAAGCAATGCAAAGCTTTACTCTGACACATTTTGAACTTCACTGGATTGCATGGTAGTTTAAAAGCCATTAATATAAACATTCATTATGTGAGTCTATGCTTGACAAAAAGCAGAGTCACTATTTAAAATAAATAAATTTTAAAAGCCATTTTTGCATGGGAGCATATAAACAGGCTTTATTTTCTTCATGTGCCAACTCATTCAATACAAGTCTAATTCTCTGTGCATACTCTCCCATCAGCTCCTAGAAGCTGATCTTCAAAAATGCATTTGTCTGCAGTCTCTTCTATCTATTCTCTTATGATAAAGCTAACCTTTCCCCTTCATGAATAACTTCCAGCATTAACAGGCTAATGTTGGGAAATGAATTCTGGAAGCTAATATTTAGATGGCACAACAGTACTTACAGCTGACCATCAGCAGTCTAGCAGTTAACTAACACCTGTAGCTGGAAATGTAATCATTGACGAAATTGGAACAACTTGAGTGACTGCCATTTTCTCCAGAAAGTAATGGAACAGAGCTGTCACAGAGAGGAAGCCTCACTGACTACAGACTATATAAAATGGAGAAGTGCATGTTTCATCAAGGGCTTAAAAAAGGTAGAGTAAACATGGAGCATGCAATCAACTCTGTAAAAGTTCATATTGTCATTTCCTCTTTTGTGGTGCAGTATGGTGAACAGAACCCAAATCAGCGTCTTTTAAGAGTATTCTTTAATCTGATTGTACTACCAATCATGGCTTGAGTCAGGTTCAAGGGAATAAACAGCACAATAAAGAATCATGGGGAAAATGAAAAATCAGAGAACCATCCTTTGGCAGAAATAGCTTTTGCCTTTGATGTAAAGATTCATTTCACATTTTTAAGTCCATGGTCTGTAGAACTAAGAACATTGTTATTTTTAAGTGGCAATGAGTACATTATAATTATACTTTGAAAATGAAAATCCTATGAAATTGATTTTTTCAAGAGGCAATGACCAAGAGTTCTTTAAAAAACTAAATTTTTTTAAGCGTAAGAATTTAATGAAACGTGGAAGGGCTTCAATATACAAAAAACCAGTATGCAGATTTTCTTTTAAAATATTTGCAACCCCCAAAAAGGAGAGATCATACAGGGGTAAGTGCTGATACTGCATTCACTCATCTTCAATCAGACAAAAATTAGCAGGTAAACTTTCTTGAGAGTCCTTAAAGATAATATTACAAGTTCCAGGAAGCTCTCAGTAAATAAGGCAGTATTTAAGTTTACTGCCTAATTTAAATTTGAGCTATAGATGTTTGGGAGTTCAGTCAGGTAACTTCTTGCACTGCTAATATGACTTACTAATACTTTCTAAGGTATAGTAGTGCTCTTTCAGGAAAAAAGTGCTTCTGAGGTAGCTATAGTTACTCAGATTTTTAAATTAAATTTATAAACCTTATCTTTTCCACTTTAGATTCAGTATCGCCCTTCTATAGTTTTTCTGGATCTGAAGTTTGTTTTCATTAAAATAAGAGGACAAGTCAGTTTATCTTGGCCACATTAATCTTGCCTAAGGGCAGCTGCCCATCGGTTTTACCAGTGTAGCCTAGCACACAGGACATCCTCCTTCCATCTGTGGCATCTATAATGATTTCACAGTTAGCGGTTAGTAAGATTTTCAAGAAGTAGAACTTTCTGGAATTTGAAATCCACATTCTCTCTTTCGTGCTAGATATTTATCAGAACAGTGTCTGCTGAGACCCACGGTTCCAACGAGGCCAGTGATGCTCAAGGGGAATAAATGGCTTGAACTAGATCTAGCAACAGAAGTTGTACTTTGTAAAGTCAGAGAAGATATGGGATTTAAACTATTTTATAAAAAGGCCCTTTACAGTGTTGTTTAGCTAATTCTTTTATAAACTAATGTCATTCAATATGGCAATGCAATAAAATGCCAATATTTACAGAATGTATGAAAAAAATCTTTACTGGTATTTTCGGTTACTTAAGTCAACTGAAATACTGTCTTTATTCTTGTTATGTTTTTGTTAGGCACTATTCTACTGGAAAGGCAAGGCTGGATTTATCCTATAAACTCCATCACCAGTAGTTACCTCTTCCATAACGTAGTTGAGGAACATCTGCATTCCTAAGCTTAAAGATACTAATGCTTCACTTTCTAAGTGTTAACCACAGAAGAGCATGGCTCATTTAAAAAGTCCTAGCATCATGTTCCATGTATATGCAAAGATAGTTTATGCCATCCAGGATCCTTTTTTCTAGAAACCATGCTTGGAAATTCTCCTCCTTTGCATGTGGGCTTAGTAAGAAAGCTGGTCAAATAGTCCTCAACTCTCCTGTCCTTTAGTTTAGAACATACTGAACCACTCAAATTCCTCTCTCCCAAGTATTTGAGCCTTGAGTAACCTGACACAACTTGACTTAAGGTGAGGTGATGAGCCTCACAGGGACTTCAAAAAGCCTACCCACAATTCCTGACATCCCAATCCTGATTTTCGAATTTCCTTTGATTTTCTGAGTTCTCTGCAAATAATACGGTGCACAAAAACATACTGAGCAATTATTAAAGATTAAATGATGATGATCTACTCCTGAGATGCAAAAGACCTGGGATGGTCCCCAGGGGTCTGCATTTCCTTAAAACAAGTATCTATAATAAGTTTGAAGACAGTGACCCAAAGAACACACTAACAAATATTGCTATAAACTGCCAATGCATTCTATGTTTTAAATTAGAAAGAGATAATTTCTACTGTGTATCACCAAATAAGCTTATCTCGTCCACCTTCTTTAAAGCTTTGGAGTGTAATTATTAACGTAGAAACTTGGGTGGGGGGGAACATCCCAGATCTTCCAAATGAATTCTTTAACTCCCTCTTTTTACCATCTTGCCCTGCCCACATTCAACCAGAATCCTTGAAAATCATAAAGACGTCTCTGGTCCTGATGAGATGGTATCCATTCATCTTTGCAGAATAAAATACTTACAATCCATCCCTTTAAATAACTATCATTTTGTTTCATAGTCTAAATAATATCTGCCCCAAAGAACAACCTAATTCTCCAATAAAGAAACAACCAAAGAAAAGTCAGTTTATGCATTAGGGTAAGTTTCAAGGACTCATTGAGACAACCACCAATTAAAAGACAAAACAAAACAAAATGGTAAGAGATAGAAACTGCAGAAATACTAATATATCCAGTGCCTTAGTCACAAGTGCTGGGGGAAGCTGCTCTGCCCTGGGCTACCTTCATTCCAGGTTGCTATTTAGAAATCAGAGGGGCTACATAAATTATTTATTCCTTTGGTGATGGTGAGGAAAATGGTGATATGCTCATCACAAAGGTGTAAGGTGGGGGTGGGGACCCAGTAAACAAAAATGAAGTTACTTCTGATGATTCAAACAGAAGAGAATTGGCTGTTATCTCAGTATAATACCAAGAAAGAGAACAAACCGAGGAGTCTGGCTCAATGGGAAGCAGATCTATTCAGCAGAAAGGTCATCTGCCAACAGAAGGTCTCTAAACCAACAACACAAAAGGCTTCATCAGAGCATCTCTACCTGCCTGAGCTTTGACTGGGGGAAGCAGGAGAAAAGACAAATCTCCTAAAACAGGAGCTACGGGTAAGGGAAAGATGTTATACAACAGCTTTTAATACACATAGCTGTTCAAATATTTAATTCGGGGCTTCAAAAAATAATCTGTTGGTGATCTTACTTTTAAATAGCTGTGCTTACAGAAATTTCAAAATATGTTTTTTTTAAAAAAAATTTACCTATTTCGCAACTACTTTTTTTTTTCTTAAAGATTTACTTTATTTATGAATACAAGAGCTGGGGTGCAGGCCAGAGGTGTGGGAGCAGGAGAGGATTCACCAGAGGCAGAGTGGGGAGCAGAACAGGCAGACTGACTGAAACACACTGCTGAGGGGAGCAGCAGACGAGACAGGAGAAGTCTGCTGCACTGTATGGGTTAGTTCCTTGGCAGGGGATCGAACTCCTGCCATGCAGTGCAGTAGTGCTGAGTATAGCTCCACAATGCTGAGACTTAACCCCTTGCGGCACCAGGGATGAAATTAATTTGTGATATTTGATTAATTTCACCTTTTTAATCAACTGAGACTTCTACATTTGAACAGATCCTTGCCATGGGTGAAAAGGCTCGTTCTTGCTTTAAATCCTTAAAAGAAACAGCATATAATCTAAGCAACGAAAAAAGACAAGTAACAAAATTTGAAACACTAGATTCAAACACTAGTAACAAAATGTACATGCCATAAATACCAAAAAGACCCAGGAACCTAACTTTATACCATCACAGAGATGTGTGTATGTGTGTATAAACACACACATACACAAATATCATGAATTGTACATAAACATAAACATTGCATATTATAATAATGAGCAGTTGGGACAGAAAAGTGGCAATGAATAAGTAAGATTCGGTAATATTTCTCTAGGACAATTTATTAATTTATTCATCAAAAATGTCTTGGGCATCTGCCACAGCCCAGACATTCTTGTTGGTCTACAGGGATATAGGAATGCAAAGAGAACTGAGGGAACTTAGAGGTCAAGAGGGAGAGACAATGAAAGGAGTCATTATGATAATATACAGCACATGCTATTGTTGGAAGTTCAAGGATCCTAAAACAGACTTGCAAACAACTCTATTGAGAAACAAAGGGAAACAAGCACACGGGTGTGGGGTCTGGGGAAATCAAATGACATTCAGTGCCTTTGGAACCTTAAAGTGTGAAGGTACTCAGAGGGAACCAGGGACTTATCAAGAGGAGCTGTGTGACATGTTGGTCACATTGTATACATAGAGGATCCCATTTGAGAAAATCCACAATGGCAGCTACAATGTGGAGAACAGACTGCTGAAGAATTCAGACTAAGAATTCAGTCTTAGTTATTGCAGTAATTTAGGAGGCGAATTGGGACTAAATTAAGGGTTGAGATAAATGGAACAAAGAGAACAGACTCCACGGCTTCTGAGGTAAAAATGACAAAATACGATAATTGATTGGGCCTGAGAGTAAAGGAAAATGATTCTTTCCTGGTTTGTACAACCGGGAGGATAATGACACTTTATAACCTGACCGGCAAAGTGGGAGTAGATACAAGTCTTAGTGGGAGCGTGGAAGAGAGAAGCAGAGATGAAGAAGACTGGGTTCAGTCCTGCAAAGGCTGTGTTTGCAGTGTCTGTGTAGTTTCCAAATAGAGATAACTGGGGGCGTCTGGATGGTTCTATAGAAGCAGGATGTGAGCAGAGCATAACGATGTGCACAGAATAGTTTTCCTTTGGTTATTCTGGCCATTTCTTCTGGGCCTACTTTTTAAGGTTTTCCTTTTAAAACATCCTTCTAGTGTATGTTGTTATTCATCAGCTTTTCTAAGAGTTGAACACAGACTTATGTCTACCTCAAAGAACAGCAACATGAATAAAACAAAGATCGAACATGTACACAAGGAGGAATAAAATGAGATATATGGAAACAGGAGCATTTGGTATCACAGAAGTGAAGAAAAGGTGTTTCATGACAGTAGAATGGGGTCGTGACCAGCGAACTGACTACCCGACCATCTTGGCCGGTCTGTATCTTTCAAGGAGGGAGATGCTCACTAGGCAGCAAACACTAGTGACACTATCTCCGAAGATGATTTATGTTCCTCGGCTTAGCTCTCATATGTTCCTTCTGGTCTGCACCTGATTAGGAATTTGTTGGCCAGAGTGCAGATAACTTCAATAGGATTTGACACCTTTCCTTATTATGCAGCTCTCTGAGCACACAGGACACTTTCTCAATTAACGGATTACTCGATTTCTTGACTATGTTCACTCAATACATTTCAAGTTGAGTGTTTTCTACTGAGTTAGTGTAAGTATTATATTTAACTTAAATTTTATATGTCTTTCTTGAAGAATGTGAGGGATAAATTAAAGGCACTTCTCATACTTGATATTAGTTAAAACGATAAAGCATGTTTATTATAAAATGCCTAATAATATAAAAATTAAAATCTCACCTGTCCCTCTATAACCCACTTCTGTGAGCTGCCCACACATGGGAAAAGCCTTCTAGACTTCATCTTACGTAAAGACCAACAGAGAGATAAAAAGGCAGAGAAAATCTGACCACACTATAGACACTGCTCTGCAACTGAAGTTTGACATAACATGGTTTCAGAATGCAGGTCTCCTTCCAGGCTGGTCGATACAGATATAGCTTTTTCTCTTTGGGGCCTGTTTGGCATTCTCCACTATAGGCTGCACACCATTTAGTTTCTCTCATTGTCAGATATTCCACTGAACAAGCATTTTAATGTCTTACACTTGTGTTTATCACTTATACCTCAATAAAGCTAAAAACTAAAAAGCTATCGTCCCCAAAATAAACAAACAATGTCTCTACACTGTGAAAAGAAAGCAATGAGTGATAACTGGGAATGAGCAGAGGAGGCTTTACGGCATTAAGAGGGTCTTTTGACAACTGGAAATACATCAACAAGCTCATTCTCTATACACACGGCGCTTGCTCACTCAATTTCATCTTCCCCCTCTGCACTCCCTAATCTACATAGACATATTCATCTACCTCATTTTCTATTAATAAAATGTTCTCATGTACTGAAGCTCATAGTTAAAGCAAATTTAGAAAGTTAAGTCATTAAGTGGTATTTTTTATTGTGAAATATCTTAAATACTCATGTTTGTTTTCTCTGAGGCTGAGGCATATTGTTTTCACATAGGTATATATCTTCTGAGGGATATGTGACATCCTAGAGATGAGCTCAAGTTTATGACTTTTTAAGGAGTAATGGCACCTCAAAAATTGAAGGATCAAATTAAAGATTTTAATATGACTAAAATGAAAAACTATTAAGAGCATTTCAAGTCAGCAATATCTTGACAAAATACCTTTTAGACTGGGCAAGGCAAAATACATGCAAATTTGACTTTTACAGACACAGGTCTTAAAAAACAAATATCACCTTTAAGGACATCTTAAAACAAATCTAGAAAATCTCCAAATGATTTAAGATAGATAATATAAATATTAAAACCACCAGGCACATGATCTAACTCCTTTATCTGTAGATGAACAGAATTCATGACACCAAAAACTCATTTAAAAGTTTTTTGTCTTAGAAATATATTTTCTAAGACACACACAAAGTGTGCAGCTTACTAGTAAGGAAGTAAAATTATGCCCTTTTACTATTTTACTAGTAAGACAATTCTGATAATTTGGAAAAAATATAAATTGTGAGAGGAAAATTATAATTCCAGAAGTATATTACTTATAATTCTGCTAAACAGAAATCTCCATTAATTGCCCCCTCAGTACTTCTCAAGTTCAATGATAATTGATTTTTATACTCAGATGCATTATAAAATTTTAGTGTTAAATTTCATTAAAATCTTATTATTTAAACTTGAGAATACATTCCGAATAAAATGAATAAAACAGCACACAGGGATAAGAACAAATTTAAATTCGAACCTTAGCGTGGCCACTACCAGACTTTGGTCTGACTTTAATTATTTGAAGGTTTCTCATCTATAAAATGGTGATATCATCACTTGCTTTGCCTAATTTTATTTTTTTTAAAGATTTATTTATGCATACAAGCTGGGGTATAGGCCAGAGAGGGTTCACCAGAGACAGAGTGGGGAGCAGAACAGGCAGATCGACGGAAACACACTGCAGAGGGGAGAGGTGGGCGAGGCAGGAGGGTCTGCTGTGCCATGTGGGAATCTCCCTGGCAGGGCATCGCCCCTGCCTACAGCTCCACAGTGCAGTGCTTAACCCCTATGCCACCAGGGAGGCCCTCCTTTGCCTAATTTTAAAGTCTGTTGTGACAACAAGTGAAATAATGGGACTAAAAGTATATTATAAATGCTGAAAAAGTTACATGAATTTGCATCAATAACCATAACAATCAGCATTTAACTAGAGTACTGAATTGTTCAGAAGTTATGCTACACATACAAAAGTAATACTTGGTGATTTTGCTACATTTAACATGCCATAAAAGTTCAAAAACAATTGTATGCTAAGAAAGTGTTCTCTTATGAATGACTGGTAATATAAAGACTAGGTCATCCTCTACCATTTAACCCATTTCTCAATTTTTCAAGACAGATCAGTATTGAGTAACACAGGCAGTAATCAACCTGATTAAGAACAATTCTCTATGATTTCCTCCTTACCACCCCTACTACGGTGTGTAGTTCCTCTGTCTCACTATCTCATTTCACAATGACAACAAGTTTTAGAAAAACGACTGTGTCAGGAAATAGGCTAGGGCTAGGTAGTGACAAACTTTATTTCCTTTTAACTTTCAAAATAAACCTTTAAACCTGTTTCCCTGTGTGTGTGTGTGTGTGTGTGTGTGTGTGTGTGTGTGTGTGTGTATGGGGTTCTCTGAATCCTAGAGAAAACTAGGTTCAGAAAAAGAAAATTCCATATCACAGTAAATAAATGATAGCATCAAGGACCAAACCCAGGCCAGTGTGAGTCATATTCTACTCATGCCTCTATATATCATTTTGTTTCTAATCATGTTACTATGCTAATTACCAGTTACATTTCTTCTTATCAGTCCTTTCTTGAACACAAAAGGTCTCAAAAGACAGATAACCTAATGGCAAAAGAGGCAAGGGATTTAAATGAGTACTTCATGAAAGAGGATATCCACACTGTCAATAACTATATAGAAGGCGCTTGATTTCTTCAGTCCTTAGAGAAATGCCAAGTAAAGTCATTATGGAGTAGTTGTTCACATTCATCAGACTGGCTGAAATGTACAAGATAATGCCAAGTTTTGGAGAGGCACTGCTAGTGAATGTAAACTGATGCAACTAGTTTGCAAAGCTGTTTGGTAGTATTGAAGCTGAAGATGTGGGGCGGGAGGGGGGGTGCATATATGTGGCAATTTCATACCTAGATTTACATTCAAGAGAATGACTACCTAAACATTCACAAAATAAAATGTCGCATATGTTTATATTAGCAGTGTCTATCATAGTCATGATAACCAAATGCCTATCAATCACAGGATGGATAACTAAAGTATGGAAAGTCACATAATGGAATACTAGCAGCAGAGAGAATAAGCAAGCTAATTAATTATAACTATATACCACCATATGGATAAATCTCATAGATATAAGCAACAGAAGTTGGACAAAAAAAAAAGTATGTGTTGTATGAGTCTATTTCTATAAAATCTGGAAGCAGGATTATCTAATCTGTGATGTTAGAAGTCAGATTAGTGGGTACCCTAGAAGAAGAGGAGGAGCTTGGTAAGTGGAAGGGAGAATAAAGATGTGGACATTGTTTGATTTCTTGGTTTCTGTGTTTGTTACATAGGCCTGTTAACTTTGTGAGCTTTTATCAAGCTCAATGCTTATGATTTCTGCATTTTCTGCAAGTTTACAATACTTAAATGAGGTTTACCAGAAAGAGTTAATATCTCTGCTCCCCAAAGAAACTTCCCTAATGCAAAATCCAATATTTTAGAAGTGTTTCACAGAGATGCATAAAGAGATTACTATTCTTAAACATCCTTTTATGTTTAAGAGTATTTATTCAGCTGACAGATTTTCATGTCATTTAATAAAATAAAAATAGCAAGACAGTTTAGATGAAAATAGGAATTACTTCTGAGATATGTAGCTGGATTCTAAAAGACTGTTAGGTTGAAACAAAATAATGAAGATTTGATGTTGAATTTAAATAATAAAGTCAAAAGAGAGATTCATGTATTGAGTCTTGCAAAAGAAAGAAAGGGTCACGGCCTACCAGGCGGGCCCACTGATCAGAGGACAATCTTTGAATATAAAGGCAACATTGGGCAAATCAGAGGAGGGGTCTAATAAAAGCTCTGACAACCATGGAATAAAAAAAAGCTAGAAATGAAGAACTGTGACATATGTATATAACTTTATTCGAAACCCACATACCTTTCAAAATGCTTCTTAGAGACAATGTTAGAGTAGGAGGAATCCTTAAGAAAGCTGTTATACTAAAAATAAAGGTATAAGAACTAGCGGAGGATTGAGCTACACATATCAATTGATTTATGTATTATAGCTAGTAGAGATAAATTTTATATACTTTGTAATTCTTAAAATTTAGTTTGGATTTAGTACTGTTATGATCCAAGTCCTTGTCCCCCCAAAATTGACAAAGATTTGAGAAAGGACATGAAGAGAGTTCACTTAATGGGCAGGAAATGGACAAGGCCCCCATCACTAACACTACCATGGGGGGCCGGGCTGCCCTTGGCCCTGCTGGACACCTGGGTATTCAGTGAGTAGTTCCCAGGTTCCACCTGTCAGCTGCTTTGCAGGAAACTTAGAGACCTCACTGACAGATAGCTATATACCAGGTTTATTCCTCTAAGAAAATGAAATATATCTCAGATTTAACATACCTCTGGCTTTGGGTTGGCCATCTATAAAGAAAACTGCAACCCATATATTAAACTGTCAAAAAAAAGAGGTTCAGACAGCAGCAGGTAGGTTATAGCTTAGCGTTCCCAAGAGATGAATGTTCTAAAGGAATAATTATTTCTAGTGACCAAGATAGATGAATATCTTTTATCTTTAAAAATATATGCTTGCTATATGCTTTGTGGTTCCTTAAGTAAAATGAAGGATAAAAAGTTTGAGAATTAGCACATGAACCAAATGTTCTAAACTTTCAGTCAAGACTCTAAGAAAAAAACAAAACACAAGGTTATACTAGCTCCTCTATTAATTTACATGCTCAATTGCAAGAAAAAGACAAAAATGAGAAGGGCAAAATTTATGGCTTTGTTTGAGTCCTTATTTCAGAATACCAGTATTTAATAGGTTACATAATCATAGATTTCTCCTAATTCATTATATAATAAACAGAAATACATAAAGCTATGGAACTGTCAGTCTTCATTATTATATAAATACAGATTTAACATTTCAAATTATTTTTACTTTTAATTTAAAAGTTTCTTTAAATGGATAATTGTATAATCTAAAAACTTTATAACACATTTCCAAATATTAAAAAGCAATTAAATTTTCTGTTGGAGAAAAAAATCTATCCCTGCAAATGTCGTCTTTAAAAATCTTGGTTGGCTCCCTCTCTACTATAGTCAACTGTTGCATTCAAAAGACAAATGGCACCAAAAAGAAAACAATCACAAAAACCTTTAAATTAAAGAAGCTTTTTATGCTTCTCCTTGCTTAATAGAATTGAACATTATCTTTAAGATTTGATAGGAACAGACATATCCCTTCTCCACCCTTCTACCTCTGGTCTCCAACTTTATTATTTAGATCATATCAGATTTTGACCTTGTTTGCCCTGGAAATGTCACATATATCTTGTCTAGCAAGCCAATTTTCCAAGGTCACAGATTTCTTTATATTATACCCTTAAGCACTGATTAGCTTTCGTTGTAGATTTTCTATTTGTTTTGTAGCCAGGAATCTCAAACCAGTTAAACAATTCAGCACTGCAGTTTGACATGCCTGCATAAACCTCTTGCTCCCTTTCACTGAAAATAGAGTGGCCTCATGCAAAAAAAAAGGAGCATGAAAATAAAGCAAGTGTTTCCCCGGTGCTTGCCAGCTAGTGGATTGCACAGCATATTTCAATTAGCTTCGAATCATTTGAAGTAGTGATACTTCAGTGTTTGTGTAAGCCTGCCTTATAGAATTTAATACTCAGACAGCCATTTTGCAAAACACAGCAGGTCCATGAAATAAAGGCTTTTTCAGTGAAATAGTTACAGAATAATAAAGCTGCTGTAAATGCTGGCATTATTGCAACAGCTGTGTCATCCATCAAATGATTATCAGCTACTATTTTCTGAAGCTGACTAAAATAGGATTTAATGTCAGCTTCTGTGGCTATCTCTAATTTGACAAACCTCACAGTATTTCTCTCTAAAGAAGATTTTTTTTATGCCTTCATTCAAATATGAAGAGAAAACTATCTTAGGTAAAAGAAATAGCAACTGGTTTGCACTGATACATATGTCTGAGACAATGGACTTCCCAAACAATCCCTATGCAAGTTATTTCTGACCTTATCAAAGTAACATGACACTTTAGATACATAAAATCATCTCTGGAGAATCTCAGCATCTCATATGCCTCAGGTGCCTCAAAAACTCCTTGTACAAACAATCGATTCTCTGGCTGATCCTGAGCACTGGGATGAAACACATCTGAAAGAAGCAACACACACCAGACAGACACGAACATTATTTCCAGCCCCTTGCTACAATTCTATAGCAATAGAAACTTACATAGGACACCCGTACTCGCCGCCGATGCACCAGCCCACAGCACTGCATGAAGAGCGGTGCAGGACGCAGTCAGCGTGTGGCTTCACCAAGCTGCACTGTGCCTCCTCTTCTCATCAGAACCACTGTCCATTTCTTCCCACCTTCTACTCCCAGGTAAGAGGCATGGGCAAATCAACACTTAGCTTCTGCCTCCTAGGTAGTTTCTAAAAACACCATTGTTCCTGCAGGCATGCCCAAACTTTGTTCTCCCTGTTTTTCTTTTTTGGGTAATTCGGTGTCTTCTTCTTCAGGGAGTTGTTTACTGTCCAGAGATTTACAAAAAGTATCATTTATTTTGCTGAAATAGCTATTGCTAACAAATAGTTATGACTGTCCGCATCTTTAGAGTTTCTTGGCAACATTTTTACAGCAGCCATTCTCAACTCGGGAGGTTTTCAAGCATCAGAGCATCTTGCCTTTCACAAGCCTGCAGTAGCCTGCTTTGTACAAGAGGAGGCCTACTCCTGATGCTGTTTGTGTTACTGCTCCTGAGAGCGCTGCTGCTTCAGCAGCAGCTCTGCCATTCCTGCCTCCCTCACCACGCAGACTGGCAGCAGCATCCCTGCTCCGGTGCTACCTCTGGAACACTTTGGGCATATCTGATCTGCAATTTCTCCCTCCTCCCTCCCCCCTGGCAAATTACGGAGTCTAGACTTTAATTCACTCTGGGTCCTAGGACTATAGAACCACCTTCCGAATTGCAGACGCTTTGTCTTGCAGTACGCGTTTCACATGAATCGTAGAAAGGATTGCTGGTGTGGCCTCGGGACCCGGCTCATTCAACCACTGCAGCTACACAGTTGTTTTTGTTTTATTTTTTGTATTTGTTTTTGCTTGTTTGCCAAATATTCATTTTCTACATTACAGCACATTAAATAAACATAATTCTGGCTAGCAAATCTTACCAGCATTAGATCTAATTAATGAATTAGATAATAGATCACCTATGATTTACATATAAGAAGCTCAATAAGACGACCTTCCAAGCACGAGCTCTTACAGATGAATATTCCTGGTGAGCTATAGTTTACATCCTTCTCTAAAGTCAGTTTGCAGAGATCGTCAGAATGAGCTGCCTAAAAGACCATGTGCATGTCACACCTGAAAAGATGAATTATTAGGCACTTGGGGATAAAATTAACAATTGGTATGGTATCAACCCTTTTAATAAGCAGTGATTCATACAGCCTTTGAATGTGGCACTGCTGTTAACACATTTGCCCCCATGCCTAATCCTTCACAGACTCTGTCACTTGAGAAGACGCGTTAACTATTTCATGTGACAAGTAAAGTTCACACCAGTATGTGCTTTAGAATCATGGCTAGTGTGATACCATTAATTTTCAACACTACACCAATATTTCCTTAAAACTTAGGATTTAAAGTAACAATTCAATGTTATTATTCAAAGTCTAAGAGGTTATCAAGGTGGAATAAAATCTCCCACCCTAGTTCAGTCTTCTCATTTGACCAATTAAAATAACTGTGGCTCTGAATGGTCAAGTGTTTGGTCTATAAATAACATAAGCAATAGTACTGCTAAAAACATAATTTGCATTTTTTTCAATTTCTTCAGCTCTTTCTGCATGAAGAATAATTTTTTCTTTATTTTTTATACTGTTATATTTATTGTGGTAACACTGCTTTACAACACTGAATGTTTTAGGGGTTTTAGGTTCACACCTCTTCAAATACATGCTCCTCCACCACACCCACAGCCAAAGCACCAACAATCCCAGAGTCTACCGGACTCCCTCCCGCTTTGGCTCCCGATCCCCCACCTCCCCCTTCTTGCAGCCTCAGTTCTGTAGTCAGATTTCAAGGGTTTGCTTTGGTTTGGTTTTGCCTTTTCCTTTGCTCCTTATATTCCACAGATGAGTGACATCATCCAGTATTTGTCTTTCTCCTTCTGATTTAGTATAAACCCCCCAGTTCCAACCATGTTGTCACAAATGGCAAGATTGTGTCTTTTTTATTTAATCAATTAATTTATTTACTTATTTTTATTGAGGTAACACTGGTTTACAACACTACGTGATTTGGGGGTGCAGGGTCCCACGGCCTCGGGATCACCACCAAGGCACACACAGTCCTCTGCTATAGTCCATCCGGGCCCCTCCTGTTGCTCTCTCCCTTCCTCTCTGATAATTTTAATATTAAAGAGTCTGTGAAAATTCTATGGCTTTATCTTTATTATATACCAATTAATCCTCCACATATTTGAAGGTCCAAAAGGGAAATAGTGGATAGACTATATATAAACAATGTTACTTTTGTGATTACATCACAAACCTAGAGTAAAATAAAATACCTGAATTACAATGCAAATGAGCTTTTGAAGTAAGTTCTAGGAAAAACTCAGCGTTTCTGGACCATGCAAGCTCTAGTTTTAGTAGGTAGGATTTCAATTGGGTTTCTGTAAGAAATTTCAGTGAGTTTTGTGGTAATAATAAAAGAGTGGAAAGAATTCAACTTCAAGCTTTTCTTAAGGATCCTTTATCAACATTGTTACTAGAATAACAGAATAAAGAATAAAAATTAACTCAAAGTTAGAATAATATTAAAACACTTAAGACATGATTCTGAATTTGAAATGGAACTCACTTAACTTTTCATCAACTCTGGTATTATTATACACAATATGAGTAATCTCCCCAATGCATTAGTGATTCCACCTACCTTGCCATTCAAGAATCCACGAAAGCACGTCAAGCACTAACTAATTTGATTCAGCAAACATTTATCAAGCATTTTCTCCTTGGCTGGTACTTTGCTGGGTCTATATATGCTTCCAAGCACTTACAACAAAATAGAGGAAAAAGAATATGGCGTTTTGAGTGTTACAGGACCCGCAAGGACACAATTCTGACCACTCCCTGCAAGGACCACTAAAGCCTTCACAAGGCAGGGACTCTTGGGTTTGCCTTTGCAGAATGGGTAGAATTGCCTCCAATGGAAAATAAGAGTGAGAAACAGTCCCATGTAATGGGGCAGCAAATGCAAAAACCCAGGAGATTTTACATAAATTATTGTTTATATGATATATAAAGAATGTATGTAGATAAATATACATGACACATTCAAAGAGTAGGCATGTATCCATACTAACTAAACTAACCCAAACTAAAGTGGGTTCACCCCCAAATCCAATCCTTGTTTATTTCTATATCCTTAGCACTTAGCACAGTAATGAGTGCATGGTATGTGCAATGGTTTATAGCTGTCCCCTGATCAGTCATCCTTCACTTCATCTATGCAAATATCATTGCTGGACTAAGAGAAATATGCCAGCCTCCCTCCTTACTTGGTGTGGCCATGTGACCAGATTCTGTTCAACAGGGTAGGAGTGGAAATGCCAAATGCCAACATCTTAGTCGTATCCTAAGAGGGAGTGAAACATGCTTCCCTTTTTCTTTTTACATTTCTTAATGTCCTGAGTGTGGACAGACTGCTAAAAGCAGAAACAGCCATCTACACTGAAAAAGAAACTACACATTCAGGAGAAGAGAGCAAGAGGACAGAAAGATCCCTAGCCCCAATATTGCTTACATTTTCCTATCACAGAAAAGAGAAATAATTTCCTCTATTACTTAAGTCACTTTTAACTTGACCTCAGTATAGAAGCTTTACATGGATTTCAAAACGTTCCTGGAATGGATGAATAATTCAGACTCTGAAAGTGGGAAGGAGGTGGATGGGAAAGGGGGGAAATTGTAAGAAGAGAGCGGAGGATCAAGAAAGGAGGCAGGCACCAGGCTGTGAGGTACCTTGAATACCAGAGCGAAGAGTTTAGACCGTACCTGGTAACACACTGAGAATTATTGAAACCTTTAAAGGTGAAATAGTCATTGTTTTATTAAGAGAAATGGAAAAATTTCCAGATTGCTTGGTTTGAATCTATTTAAAGCTCAACATTAGCAAGAAATTATAAGCTTTTGAGCTTCACTAGTTGCCTGCAATAAATGTCTATCTACTAAAAATGCAAATCAAATAAATTCAATAAAACTAGGAGTGTGGCTCATATAGCTAAATCACAAACCTAATGAATTGTTGAATTAGCTATTTTGTTATAAATGTTGAACAGTGACGATGAGTGGTAGAATGACAAAAGCAGCACATTAAAAATAAGTAGAGAAAAATGCACACCCAATGTCAGTGCCAGGAATTTTGTAAAATGCAAGACACTATTTCTGGGCAGTCTTTATACATATGAGAATTAATATCTATTCACTTTCTATATTACTTTCTATATTACCACTAATTAGGAGGGATAAAGTACACAGTGGATGTAAACAATGGACACAGTGCTTCTTTTGAGAAGAAAATTCTTTGGGAACAAAAAGGAAAACCTTATGGAGAGAGGCCTTCGGCAGCGGTGCTGAAGCTGTCAGGCTGACCCTGCTTCAGGGCTTGTGGCTCTTTTTGTGGCTGTAGCTTCAGAAAACAAGTGCCCCATCCCCAAAGCCACTCGAGCACATGTTTCATTGAACTCGTCCCTCAGAGGATGTTGTTATGACTGCAACCACTCACAGCCTCTTATTCCTAGTGTGCTGTTTTCAGTAATAACAAACAAACAAGATGAACTACCTACATTCATCCATTGACTCAACAACATCAGCTGAGTATTACTGACCATGTGTGTGATCTGCTGGGTACCAGTGACAAAAGGACAAGTGAAACAACCATGGGCCTTCACAACAGGGGAATTAAAATCCAGGGTGCAAGACAATTTTGAACAAATAATCACATAAATATCTAATTATAAACTAGCAAGTTGTGTGCAAGAAAGTGCAGAGCACTACGACAATGTACAGCAGATGCACATGGTCTAGCACCAAAGGAGTCGGAAAGTACCTGAGGATGCGCCATTGAGCTGAGGTCTGAAGGGTGGGAAGGAGTTAAGCAGGCCTTGGGGAGGGGGCAGAGAGAGGGAGTGCAGCAGCCGAAGAGCGCTCTGGCAGAAGGAAGGCTGCATTTAGGCGGCTGGAGGATAAAGTAAGACAGACAGTGGGACAAGATGAGGTTAGGAAACCAGATGAGGGTCAGATCATGGGGCCCACAGTGAAGAGCTTCATCTTTTTACCAAGAGCAGTGGGATCCCCTTAATACAGTTAATAAGTAGATCAAATTTGTATCATTTAAAACATACTTTGATAGCAGAACTGAAGCAAGATTGGAAGATGGCCAAAGAGGAAGCAAGGAGACCACATAGAAAGCTGCTATGATTATCCAAGTCAAAGAAGATGGTGTTTTGTACTGAGGTGATGGAGGAGGAAGTTAAGACAAGTAGATGAATCTATGAGATATTTAGGAAATAAAAATAAATGAGTGCAAGTACAGAGAAAGAACCCAGTGTGAAATATATTTGTTCCCAAATTTTTTCAATTCTGGAATTTACGTTGGCAAACTTCAGTCTCCTTCAGCATACTCCAGCATAAATCTTTATTTTTTATGTCATTTCCAGTTTGCTTCTATTCTTGAACAATCCTCATTGTTCTCCTAAGAATCTTCTACCTGGTCCCTTGCATCTTTCACTGAACTCTTCTTCTCTTTTAACTACTCCAAAGCACCAATCAGTTTCATTTCAGCTTCTACAGATTAAGATGTTCTTTCTCTTTTATTTCTCCAGATCTCTTTCTTTTTTCTTTTTTTTTTAAAGATTTATTTTATTTATACATACAAGGTGGGGTACGTGGGGCGTGGGGCGGCGAGAGGATTCACCAGAGACAGAGCAGGGAGCAGAACAGGCAGATCAGAAATACACTGCTGAGGGGAGCAGCGGGCGAGGCAGGAGAGGTCTGCCTCACCATGTGGGAATCTCCCTGGCTGGGCATCGAACTCGCACTGTGCACTGCCAACAGCTCCACAGAGCAGTGCTCAACCGCTGCGCCACCAGGGAGGCCCGCAGATCTCTTTCATTCACCAAGGAGTTTAGGTTCTCTTTTCATCTACTGGTTTGTTTACTTTCAGACCATTTCTTAGTAATGGGGATGGCATCATGTATTTATTTACCACAATCTACAGAGAGAAGTAGCAGTAAATAGAATACCTAATGCAGTATAATAGGGGAGAAGAGGCCATACTTTCAAAAAAACAGTAATTGTCATGAAATGGGTACCAGATTTTAATGATAGATTCAAAATATATTTTGCATTATAAAGTTATAATACACATGCCATAGTCAAGATTGTGAGAAAATTATGTAACCCTAATAAACCCCAGTCATATTGAAAGAAGTACATTCCACTAACAAAAAGTAACTGAAAACCTTTTATTGCATAGCTCAAACAACATAATGGAGAATCCTTGAATTCACAGCAACTCCATTCAAAAATCCCTTTGCTTTTATCCCCAATTCTTTTCCACAGTAAAGGCACTGGGAAGCTTGCCTCATTTTCCAACATTAACGAAACATCAAATAACTATTCTGTCAGATGCTCAGCTTCCCTTTTTTCCCATCAATTATGACCCCCTAGTTTTATATTTGGCAGATATGCTTAATCTGAAGTTCTTAAATTTCCTTTCAGATTCTTTGATTTCCCATTTCTTGAATCCTGAACAAGGCAAACTAGCAAACAAAAACTCTACCCTTTTCATTCTCATCCCTAGTCCTATCTCTCTCTACCCAAATTTTAGGTCTTATATTACAGGATAGCTAGCATTGAGTGGACATTTATTAGATACTCTTCTACTGGAAGAATATTCTACTGGAAGAATATTCTCTGCAAGAAGAAACATTGAACAGGCAAGGCAAACTATTTTTACTATAGGAAGTGGAGGAAGTGAGGAAGGAGAGAGGATCACCAAGAACATTTGTTTATTAAAATTTTCCATGCTACACTCTTTTTTAATACATTTGATCAGTTTACTTTATTCATTAATGTTAAAAGGAAATGTGACCATGCATATAAGAAAGAAGTTCCACTATTTATAGAGGAATATTTCTAGTAGTGTGGACACTGAGGGGTAACATACGACCCCCTCATGCTTGCAGGCTCTAAAGAGATTCTGCCATTCACCAGATAAGAACATCTCATACTATTAGTATGAAAGAACTTTAATAGGATTAGCAGGCATAGAGAGAGAAGAAAGGGTAACAGTTCCTCAGTAAAATGCCCAAAGTTACCTATCCCTTGTGAGTAAATGCCCAGTTAAACAGGATTGGCCCAAAGCAGAGTTGCTGAGACTCGAAAACCTGCCACAAGTCTAAGGCACCTTCTGGTGGGAACCCATAGGACTGGGAAAAAAGGGTCCAGGCAAGTCTGTGTTGAAAAGGAACAAAATCAAAGTACAAATCAAGGTAACAGCCACTACGGTCAGCCTCCACATAGGACTCACTCTCTCTCTTTTTAAAAGTTTTTTATTTATTTATTTACCTTTTGCATAGAAGAACTGGGGTATAAGCCAGAGGTGTGCAGAGTGAAAGGATTCACCAAAGACAGAGTGGGAAGAAGAACAGGTGGATTTACTGAAATACATTGCTAAGGGGAGCAGCAGGAGAGACAGGAGAGGTCTGCTACCACATGTGTGTGAGCTCCCTGGCTGGTGATCAAACTCGGGCCTTGGTGGTGATAGTGCTGAGACTTAACCCCTAGGCCAACAGGGAGGCCCTCCATAAGACTCTCACCCACAACTCTTACAAATGTCTCTACATGTCTCGACTCCAGGTGTTCCTTTCCATATCCCCTAAAGCCCCATGCAAGTCCAAAACTGAGAAGCAAACACACCCTTTTTTCCTTACATCTCTGCTCCAGGTGTCTTCTCCAAGATTTCTGTGTGCCCTTGTTCTCTCCAAATCTCCTCTAGCTCCCCCTCACTGCTTAGCTCCAACCTTCATTAGGGGTAGCAGGGAATCTGGAACTTCCCCTTTCTATGGAAATTACACTGTTAAATTTCATGAACAAATCTATGATGTTAACAGGATAAAATAATTCACAGCAGCTATTTTGATTTTCTATTTGTCTGGAAAGACCAAGAAATAGAAAGACATTTTCTCTAAAGAAGCCATGACATATTCCTGGTACATTTTAGAATTCTGTGACACCTGCATAAACCACCTATATCTTTTTATTAGAATCCTTACTTGTCATAAAGATTGACATCCGCATCAGCCCCACCACTGCTTACTCCTCCTCTTTCTTGCAAAGTCTGAAGTTTTACCAACTGGAAAATTCACTTTACATAATTTATCGTCTAAGAAAATTAAACACCTCATACATAGAGGCTAAAAGTCATTTACATAAATAATTTAAATCTCATTAAATTAAAATCCTATTTTACATACATTTTTTAGCAATTCCCCCATCTTGTTTCAGAAATAATTTGAGGCAATTTACAAGAATAAATTTTAAATAACATTTAAATAGCATAAATAATAGAGGGATTCAAAAAGGGAAAAGAAAATGGGGACATAAAATGGGGACAAATATGAGATCTGAAATGTACCCCATAATAATCAATGCATTTCCAAATAATGGGCCATACATTTGGTTCTAAGCTTTCTAGCAGCCAAGTCAAAGAGGGAAACTCGGCCAGTTATATAATTTACTGTCCATAAGTTTAAAATAAACCAAATGGTCAGAAGAACAACTCTTCTTGGCACTAACACCAGACACTGAAATATCCTGGAGGTGTCCATAAAAGGAACATTGTGTAGTGTAATAAACACCACCTCTGATGACATCCTTACGGTAAATGTTCAATGGGTTTTAAAAAGTTGCTTCTTAAGCTGACATTCGCAGGAATCTAGATGTGTCATACAGTAACACACAACAGAATAATCTGGGAGAAAGAGAAGGAGTAAGTTCAAGGATGGGAAAGTTTTGCAGAACGATATGGGTGGTTTGGGAAACCAAAGGAAGTTGAAGCCCTGAAATGCAGGCCAACTTGAGCTCAGTACAGAAAACAAGTCTACTGTTTGACTGGAGGCTCAGACAATAGAATGGGTCAGACAAGATGCTGATTCCTTACAGATCTGGCCTGACCCACAAATGCTAACAACACCACAGCAATGTAGCACTGATTAATTCAGGCTCCGGTGTCGCTTTAATCATCATAACATTTATGAAGAAGGTACTGTCTTCATAGTATTATGCCTGAATGACACATGAGGGAAGAGATTCAAGTTTAGCAATTTGGCCAAGGCCACACAACTCATAAGCAGCAGAAAAAGGATTTGAGTCTGGAGCTGCTGAAGCCTTGCTATCAACCACTAGGCCTCCAGAGTTTTATTTTTTTACTTAAAAATATTTATTTATTTTACCTAAATGAGATGTTTATTTTTTAAGAGTATACATTTAACAAAACTGGTTCCATAAAAGTTGACATTTTAATCAGTAAAGAAACAAACAGGCCTCCCTGGTGGAGCAACAGGTTAAGTGTAGTACTATGAAGCTGTCCGGAGCCACTGTAGCACGAGTTCGATCCCCAGCCAGGGAGATTCCCACATGGCACAGCAGACCTCTCCTGCCTGGCTCGCTGCTCCCCTCAGCAGTGTACTTCAGTCGATCTGCCTGTTCTGCTCCCCAGTCTGTTTCTGGTGAATCCTCTCACCACTCCACACCTCTGGCCTACATCCCAGCTTGTATCATAAATAAATAAATCTTAAAAAAAAAAAAAGAAACAAATAGAGAAAAAATTCCCTAAAAGTGCATCTACTGAAGAAAGACAAATACTCTATGACTTCACTCATTTGTGGAATATAAAGAAAACAAAACAGAAAATGAGCCCTTAGACTCTGACAATGGTAAGGTGGTTACCAGAGGGGAAGAGATGGGTATAAGGGGCCACTTGGATGGTAGATGGCAAATGGATATTTGGTGGTGAGTGTGGTAAGAAAACAGAGCGTGTGAGGCTCTAAGTGTCTTTTTACAATCATTCAGTGAATAAAGTCGAGCCTAAAGAGCTCTGCACACTTCTAATGGATAACTTTGGAAAAAGATGGTTGGGTTGGAGGGGAGTTGACTCTGTGCATAATCAAAAGGTGGTTAAGATGGACTCGCAGTTGGTTCACCCCTTGTAACAGGTAGGAAGATAGAAGATTTTCATATCAGTGAGTGTATTTAATAGTAGTAGTAGTAGTAAGAAGGTCTTTTTGGAGAAGTGCTGTTTTCTTAGATGAAATTTGAAGAAAAATAATTAACTGAGAATGAGAACAAAGGAGAAAGTATTGCAGACTGAGGATAAGGGCGATGGTGTGAGAATTACCTTAGGAATGGCCAAGTGGAATAACCAGGGGAAAAGGATTAACAGGCAAGACTGAGGGCAGGTTGACACCTCTAGTCATGAACTTAAAGAAAAATATGTCCCTCAGTTGTGGTTCTTCTCCCCACCATGTTCATTTGCTCAAGTTCAAGTGCAAGGTTAGTGAAATGAGATTTAGCCCTGCTTGGGATTTCCCAGGAGTCCGGGACAGAGGGAGAAAGAAGCAGAGAGTTGAGAACGTATGCACAGATTGGGAACCTAAATGGAGTAAGGAGGAAACTGGAGATACTGGGACAGAGGAGGGGGTGGGCTATGAAAAGATATTGTTACAAAGATGAAAATTTATAGAACTACAGGAAATACTTTTGAATAGTAATGTTGGACATGTCAAATGAGATCATAGACATTCTTTTAAAAGATATCTTCAAAAGAACCTCACCTCTCATAAAATAGTAAATGATGGAGCAATATGGAGAAAAAGGAATGGATGAGATAATCTCAATTTTTCTTTCGTTTCTGATTTAATTAGTTAAGAACACTACCAGAATGATGGACGCAGCAGAAAAATTCCTATTTAAGATATGGGAAGAGTCAGCTGATTAGGGGTAAAGCACTTTTAAAATAGTGTATTTGTCCAATTACATTTTTGTTATCAGACCACAGAAGTATTTCATTATTCTCATTTATGAACCAGAGAGTTTCAAAGGCAAAATAATTGAACCATGAATTTTCCCTTTTTGAAAGATCCATCTCATTATATTTGATATAAACATTCTCCTCCTTCATAAAGAAGAATGCATTTGGATCCTAACAATGAATTAATTGGCTCAGGAGAAATGAGGTTTTTCTATTGCATATCTAAGCTTAAGTTTATATATTTAAATTTCTTTTTTCTCATGTAGATTTGTTTTGGAAATTATCAACCTATGTGCCTAAAATCTTCATTTGATTTTTAAATTTAATTTTACTTTTTATTTAGTGGTGGGAAAACTATGGTAACGATATTATTTTTTTAAGAAAAGAATGCAATTACCTGAGCTACCTGATGTCCTGATAATCTCCCCATAGCCAACACTTCACATCCCAAACTGGACACTTCTAAGGAAACTCAGACATTTGCTTTCCTGTCCTTTGGTTCTATGTGGCTTTTTTGAGGGGGAGAAGAAAAAACTGTGCACGAATATGCTTTTAATAGAGATGGTGTGAGCTGGGTTTGGGCAATCCAGGGACTGAGCAAGGGGAAAAAATGAAATAATATAATAAAGCTTGTGGTCAAGGAAAAAGCATGTTCATTTTCTATTCTTTGCTACAGAAAATCTTGAAAAGGTGCTCTCTACTCGCTGTATCAACTTGTTTGCTTCCTCTCTTGATTGAACTTATTTCAGACTTCTGACCCACTTCCGTACTGAATCGAGTCTAGTCACAGTCATCAGTGACCCTCTTGACTAGCTTGAGGTCACAAGAGCTTTATTAAGTGGTTCTGACAGATCTGCATTTGGGGGACAGCCCTCACAGTGGGACTCTGTCCAGAGGTCAGAGCACAAGGGGATAGGGCCAAGGGAACTCCTAGGGGAGGGTTGGGGGAGGGGCCCACAGAGTCTGAGTGATGCTGCCCAGCAGCACAGGGGTGGGGGTAGGGGTGGTTCTCTGGTCAAATGCTTGGAAGGGCTGCAGCTGCCTGAAGCCTTTCAACTCAGACTCCATCTTACCCACGGTCAGCAGACGTGGGCTGAGGCTGTGTGTTCTGAGAAGCACACTGACTCTGAAGGGCTATAAATCAGTTTGTTTTGGGTTATGTTTAAAACAACTGGATGCATAAAGATTTGCATGTAGTACCCACTGACCTTTAACTTTTGAACTAATGGGTTTCAGCCCTCAGTGAAACAACATGGGAGCCAGTACAATATATAGTGGCATCTTTAGCTCATTCATATAACAGGTGAAGGAGGGAAAATATTGTAAATGTATTTTTTAAAAGAAATAAAGAACCAGGAAACAGTATTAATGATAATAGTTTATCATTTATGGGATGTTTCTTATGTGCTCAGCACTGACAATTTTTTTTCTTTCAATTTTCACAACAATCTTTAAAGTTAATATTTTTGTATCCATTTACCACCTGAGAAAACTGACTTAAGATCACACACGATAAGAGAAGCAGGGTTTCAGTGCTAGGAAGGGGGAGTTGGTGTTTCTAACCACTGGAGCAGCCAGTCTTTGCTCAAAGGCTCGCCCTGCCCCTCAGAGATCTGGGGGAAGAGGTCTGTAGTTTTTGACCTAGAGTTCTGGGTTCCAGGGATGAGTAGCCAACAAGAACCCTTTCTGAACATTTGCTCCCCCTAAATGCTTGTTCTTCACATCTTCTCTCCATCTTCACGTCATCACTACCCAATCATGCACAAGCTTCCCAACTCCTACTAGGAGAACTGGGTATATTCTAAAGCAAAGTCAGAATAAAAATAAATGAAAGTTCTTACTGCAGAAAAGAAAGTGGGAACACATCCAAGCCATACCTTCACCACCCCGGGACTCTGAATCTTTCTTAAGTTACAGTCTGTGCTCTGTCCTAGAATCCACCTTACTGGAAGGGATAATGTCTCATAGCAGTAGACATTTCTGCTTCTCACTGGAGGAGAGGTAATTAAGTGGCTAATTCAAAAGCCCAAACACATTTTGCATTGCTTTGGCAAACGCAAAAAGCAAACACAGGTTAAAAATAAAATGTAGTGTAACTTCCTGAAGTTCCACCCTAGTTCACCTGGACATACACAACAAACACCCAGAGGGCAGTTTTACATTTTTCATGCCACATGCCTGTATGCATTTCCTGTGGCTGCTACAATGAGCTACCACAAATTCAGTGGCTAAAAACAATACAAGTTTATTATCTTACAATCTTGTAGATCAGAAGAACAAAATGAGTCTTATTGGAAAAAATTTAGGTGTAGGTAAGGCTGTGTTCCTTTGAGAGACTAAAGAGGAGGATTTGTCTCTTAGGCATTTCCAGCCTCTTGAGGCTGCTTCATTTCTTGACTCCTGGCCCCTTCCAATCTTCAAAGGCAACAATTGTGTTCCGCTGACCTCTGCTGTCATTGTCACTCTCTCCTCTGATTCTGATCTGCCACTTTCCTTGGTAAGGACTCTTGTGATTACATCGGGGGCCCCCCTGCACAGTCCTGGATAAGCTCCCTGTCTCCAGAGCTTTAATAAAATCACATCAGCAACATCCCTTTTGCCAGGGATGGTTCCAGGGACTAGGTGAGGACCTTTGTGCGGGAGAGGGCATTTGTGGGCTCCACAAATGTGTGTGGCTTCACTATCAGACCCTAAGAATGCTCAAGTCCTCCTATTTAAAGCACACAAAAGAATGAGGAAAGAAGTTCAGAAAATTGAAATTAACAAATGAAATCAAAACTCAGACAAAATTGCTGAGGTGCACTTAATAGATATCTCTGCTAAGGGCAAGAATCAGCATTATGTTTCACTGGACTATGTATATCAGTTTTTAAATGAGAGATTATGTTGCACATTAGGAAAAGACATCTATTTTGGGGACCCCACTGTCAGTGAAATATGGGAGTTGGGAAAAGGTTTAATAATTCTAATTTTAGTTTAAAAATTTTATTGAAAGGTAAAATTCTGATATCTAAAATTAATTACTGAATTCAATGATCTTATTCTAGATGGACTGAAGAAAGAAAGCAGGTATCTGTGATTACAAAATGGACTCTTATGACAAGGATTTTAACAGTCTTGAAATCCCTTTTGATGATGTAATAGACTTGTTGCCAAAATCACTGCCGCAGAAAGCAAGGACACAGTACTATTGGGAAGCCAGTCAGCTCCTCCTGACCGAGCGCTTTGAAACAAAGAAAAGCCAGCAATTTCTAACTTGCACACATTACATCATTTAGCTCTCCCCAGCAATGCAGCACTATAGTTAGTGGTAGCGCATCCTTACGACTGAGGAAACAGGCTCCCCAGGGTGAAACATCTAAGAACATCTTGCTACTAAGTGCCAGTGAGAGACTGTGGGTGAGCCCCGCTGAGAGCTCCACCCATGCTGGCTATGTAACCATGTCACCCAGCCTGGCACCTGAAACCACGAGTATCACCTGCAACTGCACAGGGCACAGGCACACCCCCCCATGGCCACAAGTGCGGCTGGCACAGGCCTGCAGCTCCACTTGCTCGCTGCACAGTGGCAGCACACAGTGGCTGGCAGGGCACCCAGTTAAGCCCACCCAGGCCACCACAGCTGCATGCTCACATTATGCCCACCTGCAGCGCCGGCTGCACTATGCTGTACTGCACAGGCCGACAGCCCCCCACACTGTGTCGCACTGACACAGCAGAAGGGTGGGCATAACCTACATGGGGACACCACTGGAACACCTTGTTCAGGTGGCCATCGGGTACTGTGCTCCTGGACCCCACGGAGCGGTACCAACACGACAGTATTTGTACACGACCAGGAGACACAGTAGAGTTGAATATACAGAAACAAGGAAAGAAAGTCAGGTAAAATGGGGAGACAATGGAACAGGCCCCAAATGAAGAAGACTATGCTAAAGAAAATGTGCATAACAAACTACCCAGTGAAGAGATCCAAGTCATGGATTTAAAGATGCTCACTAAACGCAGGAGAAGAACGGATGAACTGAAAATCTGAGGATGATTCAAACAAGTTACAGAGCTGAAGAGTACAACGACAGGATTGAAAAGTGCAACAGAGAGGTCCAACAGCAGACTGAATGAAGCACAGGAACAGACCTGTAAGATAAAGCAATAGCACTCACCCTGACAAGCCAGTAAAATGAAGAAAAGAATTTTTTTGCGTACAGAAAAGACACCATAAGGAGCCTCTGAGACAACATTGAGAGGAAGCAGGTTTACATGTTAGGAGCCCCAGAAGGAGAAGAAAGAGCAAAGGATCATACAAATTTGAGGATGGAACAGGCAGAAACTTCCCCAGTGCAGGGAAGGAAACAGACATTCAGGTACAGGAAGGCCAGAGATTTTCAAATAAAAACCCAAAGACATCCACACTAAGACTTATTAAAATTAAAATAGCAAAAGTTAAAGATGAGAGAGGATCTTAAAAGCAGAAGGAAGCAGCTTATAACATACAAGGAGAACTCCACCAGGCTATCAGCACATTTTTCAACAAAAATGTCAGAGACCAGAAGAGAATGGCATGGCATACCACAAGTGATGGGAATAAAAATCTCCCAACAAGAATTCTTTACCTGGTAAGGTTAACAGAAGTGCCAGAGAGGTTAAGAGTTTCCCACATAACCAAAAGCTAAAGGACTTCATCACTACTAACTCAGTCTTGCAAGTAATGTTAAAGGGCTTCTTTAAACTGAAAAGAAATGGCACTAACAAGAAGAAAATACATAAAGGAAAAAAAAACTTACTGGAAAAGGTACTTACACAGTAAAAGTCATGGATCGTTTATAAAACAAGTATGAAGATTAAAAGATAAAAGCAGTAAAGTTAACCAATGGTACAGTAAATAGTCAAGGGGTACATGTAATATAAAAATGTAAATGGAAGACATTAAAAATATAAACTGTGGGGGGAAAGAGTGAAAAAAATATTAAGTTTTGGAATGTGTTCAAAGAGAAGGTATTATCAACCCAAAACAGAACATTGTACACACAGAATGCTTTAAGGGAAATATGCAAAGACATATGTGGCCTGATCTCACTTACATGTGAAATCTAAAAATAGTTTAATTCGTAAAAACATGGAACAGATTGGTCCTTGTCAAAGTCAGGGGTGGGGATGGGCAAAGCAGGTGGAGGTGGTCAAAGGTCTAAGCTACCGGAGAGGTGGTCAAAGGTCTTTCTACCGGAGAGGTGGTGAACAGCATGGCGACCACAGCTAGCAGCACTGATGGTTTACTTGGAAACTGCTAAGCAAATAGATTTTTTTTAAGCTTTTTAAATTTACTTATGCATACAAGAGCTGGGGTGTAGGCCGGGGGTGGGGGGGGGTGGAGGGGATGGAGAGGATCCACCAGAAACGGAGTGGGGAGCAGAAGAGGAAGATCTACTGAAATACGCTGCTGAGGGGAGCAGTAGGCAAGACAGGGGAAGTCTGCCAGCCATGTGGGATTGAACTCATGTTGCAGTGGCTGCTGATAACTTCATAGTGCTAACACTTAACCCCTTGCGCCACCAGGGAGGCCCTGCAAATAGATGTTAAAAGTTCTCATCGCAAAAAGAAAAACTGCAACTATGGGAGAGAATGAGGGTTATTAACTAAACTTGTCTTGACCATTTGCATTATGTGCCTGGGTCCAGTCAAGATGTTGTGTGCATTAATACAATGCTATATGTCAGCTAGAACTTCCAGCTCTAAGGGAAATTTTCAATTACAATTAGATATTTATAATGAATATATAATATTCCATACATAACTGAATTTTAAAACTAATAAAGATTCTCACTCTAAAATATTATGTTGTGTTGAAGCTCAATTAACCGATAAGTGCTATTTGTATAAACATTTCAAAAGTTATTTATCTGACTTTTCAGGAAAATCTACATATGAAGGTAAGAGTATTCAGGAAATGTAGAATAAAATTAATTTTAAATCAATTATAGTTCATAGAAACTGATTTTAAATTAATTAAAAATAATTTAAAATTGAATAATAAATACAAATAATTAAAATACCCAATTGCTCAAGTGCACTACAAAATCTAGTTAGGGAAGCACAGAAATATACCAGGTAGTAAGTGGGACAAATTCCCCTTTGTGTTTTAGCTAGAGCAAAAGGATCTTGTCAAATACTTAAAACATTCCTGTAATTCATGTGAAAACCCCCTGCCGCCAGTCCAACTATGCAAAGCTGCCTGACAGGTCATAGGGACCTGCATCTCTAGGGTGCCCCAGGAATACTTTGCCTATTAATTAACTAATTAAACAAGTTAAACATCATAAATGAGTATTTTCCTGTTGTAAAACATTTACATTCTCCACTGCTAAAACATTTTAATTTTTATTTTTTTTATACTTTTTTAAAAGATTTTTTATTTTTATTTATACACACAAGCTGGGGTACAGGCCAGAGGCGTGGGGAGGTGAGAGGGTTCACCAGAGACAGAGCGGGGAGCAGAACAGGCAGATCAGAAGTACACTGCTGAGGGGAGCAGTGGGCGAGGCAGGAGAGGTCTGCCGCACCATGTGGGATTCTCCCCAGCCAGGCGTGGAACTCGCGTTGCCCCTGCCGACAGCTCCACAGCACAGCGCTCAACCGCTGCGCCACCGGGGAGGCCCTAAAATATTTTAATTTTTAAAGATAATTTTTTCCTTACTCTATGAAGAATCTCCTTGTGATTTCTGATAGGGATAAAGTTAAATCTATGAATTTGCTGATAGTGATGAAATATAGAGATGAAATATATCTCTACATTTAGTATTCTCATCTAGGTTATTGTAATACTTCCCAATATCTAAATCTACATCTAAGTATTCTGACATATTTAAAAATAATGTATCATTATAATTAAAAAAAAGAATAAAATAACAATTATCCATAATTCCATCACTCAGTTGATGGTCTGATAACATCTTTGCATATTTTCTTCCAGTATTTTTCAAAATTACTCATCATCTCTGTTATTTTTGCAAAAATATTGCTTCATTAAATTTGTTTAAACATAGAAAGGTATAAAAATGATAGGTTTTTAAAACGACTCTAAATATCAGTCAGCGCCCTTAATAACTATAATAATCATTTCAGACTTCTCTTGCAATTAGGTGAACAGAAAGAAATGTTTCTATGAAAATGGTATCAACCTTTTGATACTACTGTTCATAAGAAGTTCGAAATTAAATTTTACTTGCATTGGTAAATTAAGAAGGAAAATAAACAGGTCAAAGTAAATGAACTGTTGAACTTCAAATAATGATTCGAATGCATGTATGGAGGATCTGCAGGAGAAAGCATCAGGAATAAACGAGCAGCATGGAGTGAGCAAAGGAGAATGTGGTTCCACTGAATCTAGAGAGGAAAGTCATGCCAGATCATTCAAAGCCTTTAAAATTTTTTTTCCTTTAGGAAATTTTAGGGGAGTTTGTATATGTCATATACTGGCAGGTCAATGAGGGGTTTTAAAAGAGGGATCTATCACTGACTTTCATTCAGAAAAGATCACACTGGTTATATGCAATGTGGGAAGGAAGCTGGTGGGAGGGTGGAGTGTATGTCCTCTGACTACTGCAATAGTCCAGGCAGAAGAAATGACAGCTTGGCTTTGGCTCACGAGGAGGTAGAGGAGATGAAAGGATCTGTTCAGGATACATGCACAGCAAACCCAAAGGAACTGGTGACAGACTGGCTGCTGGGCGAAGGGAGGGGGGTGGTTATCAAGAATGACTCTTAGGTTCCTGCTTTGTATGACCTGTTAGAGAGAACTGCCATTTGCTGAGGGAGAGAAGACGGGAAATGAGCCAGATCTGGGGAGCCAAGACCACAAGTTCAGTTTTGAACATGTTCAGTCTGAGGTGTCTTTGAGAAAATCAAGAGGCAATGTCAAGAAAGCAGTTGGATTTGTTCCCAGATAAAAGATTACCAACAAATTACCTGGTTATACCCTCCACTTTCTCATTTTCTCACTACAAACAAATTATATAAATACAGAGCAGCTGCAGTGCTCCTTGCCAGTGTGAATCAACTCTGTAAAGACTTTCATCGTATTTTTGATTAAGCTTACAAATGCAAGAAAAGACGTTTAGTTATTTCAATCACTACAAATCTTTTGCAGCATGTTTTTTTGGATTGAAATATTGTCCCAGAGAGGCTCCAAGTGGCACCAACCAAAATGTCAAGTAGAATATGTTTTTATTTGTCTAATGTCAACAGAGCACTCATAGTTGTTATGCTACTTCAAAGCATGACCTAGTTCTATCATTCCAGTCATTCAATATTTTTAATGAAAATAATACTTAACTTCTCATGCTTAAGATTTTCAAGTATTTTTAAAAATATGACACTGTTCAAAAGTCATGTGAGGTTGTCTCAGCTGATAAGACAGAGAGGCAGCTGTCTACCCACAACTCAAAAGAAATACACAATATTAAGATAATGTACACACTCCCTGATACGGGGCTTGGGTCTCAGGTGCCACGATTTCACCTTCTTTACACAAATAAAAGCAGCTAATGTTTATATGATTTGGAGTTGGAGTTGAGTCTGGGCGACCAGAAACTAAAAGAGAAAAACAAACCAATCAACCCAGAACCTGGCAAAATTAAGATGAAAAATGAAATGGAATTTAGATTGCTTACCTACTTTTAAAGTAGACCCAATTTTTTAAAACGTTATAGTATTCAATGTTACTACAGTTAGTCAAGGAGACAGTCATGTTCAACTATTGAAAGCAAAGTCCTGTTTCCAATCGTTGTGGCCACTAGGTGGCAAACTTTGCTAAAGAATAGGTGATCCTATGCCTCTAATCCACAGACAGTGCTGCAACCAGTGTCACCGCAACTTAGAAAAAAGAAAAAAAAGAGTAGTGCCATCATGAAAATATTTTTACAAGCTTCAAATCTCAATAAAAGTATCTGGGTTACTGTTGCCTTCAAATGTGAAAATACTTTGAGAGTTCGCACTGGCTCTGTAATTAAACTCATGATTGCACAATTGTAGACCTAGAAATAATCTAACTGCACCTTCTTTCACTTTCCAGAAAACTGAAGACAAAAACTGTTAAATGTTTGGTTGTGTTAGTTAATGGCAGAGATAGGGCTCTAACTCAGGCCTCTAGTACCTTCCTTTAGTACTTTTCCACAGTTTAAAAAAACTGTAGCAGCACTGTAACATTTGCTGTCAATGAAATGAAGCTTTCTGGCAAATATGAAGTCACTGTTAGAATGAATCACAAGGACATTTGGAATCACCATCATTCCATACTCAATCCCTTAAAGCAGCTTAGAAAATCAAAAGATTGAAAAGGTCCTTTAAGAAAGTGTAGCAAATATTTCCTTATGTTGGACGGAGCTGGGATTTTGTTTTGTTTTGTTTTGTTTTTAAGGTTCACATTAGATGGAAAACATATCAGTCAGAAAAGATTTGGAAATCTCATTCATCAAGCAATGAGAAAAAATGAAGATTAATCTTGTGATAAAATTAGAACTGAAAAATTGAACCAAAGTAGACCTCAAAACTCTGGCTTTCAACAACGCAGAATAAGTGTACATGTGTGAAGGCAACTTTGAAGACTAGCTATCAAAAGTCTTGGTTTTGTTAACTGAGGGCTGGACTAGAATTGGAAGAATTTCATGAAACTGTGCCAAGAATCTGAATAACAAAACAAACTTTAATCGTGGTTTGGATCCCAGCACACTATATGCCAATCAGAAAGTTGTGTCAAGATTGGATGTGCAGAGCTATGTGAAATCAAATGCCAAATGCCAAATGCAGTGAGGAGAGAGGTCTCAGAAAACTGTCTCTATATTTCCCCATCTAAAGTCAGTTTACATCTAGTCCACCCTTCCTTCTGGAAGAACTCCAGGGGATAAGAAAATGTCAGGTCCAAGTTGAGATATGCTCTAAGCTACAAAGTGAGAGTGGCGAATAGAGCGTGTGAGGCTGTAAGTGCCTTTTTACAATCATTCAGCCATGAAATCCTTAGTGAATAAAGTCCAGACTTCTAAGCACCGTGTAAACACTCTGTCTGGGCTGATGACTGCCTCCCTTTCTATGCCATGGTTCCTGCCACAGCCCCCTTCTCCCTTTGATACAGCAGGGGAGACCAGTGCGTCCAGGTCCAGTGCTCCGGCAGCCCAGTACCCCAGGGGGGTGGGGCCTTCCTTTCATGTTTTTTCTCAGTTCCCATCCTTTATTTGCTTTGCTTATCCACATGGAAAACTACTGTAACCTCCAGATTCATCTTAAATAATACCATCTATATTAGTTTTCCAGGGCAACAACCTCAAGGTTCCGTCAGTTGGGTGGTTTAAAGCAACAGAAGTTTATTCTCTCTCAGTTCTAAAGGCTAGAAGTCCGATGTCTGGTATCAGCGGTCTCTGTGGTGGTTCAAGGGGAGAAGCTGTTCCACATCTTTCTCTTAGCTTCTAGTCTTACTAGAAGCCCTTGACTTTTCTTGGCTTATAGATGCATTAGTCCAATCTGTTTCCATCTTCTCATGGCCATATTTTCTGTGTGTGTGTGTGTGTGTGTGTGTGTGTGTGTGTGTGTGTGTGTGTGTGTGTCTCAGCAGTCTCTTCTTCAAAGTCATATTGAATTAGGGTCCACTCTAATGCATATGACCCTATCTCAGTTTCTATCTGCAAAGACTTTATTTCTAAAGGTCACACAGACAGTTACAGGAGAGGGCAGGGAAGGTAGGGTGGGGGGTGGGGGGAAGGCTGGGAGGTCAACCTATTCTTTTTGGGAGACACAAGTCAACCTACACAATGCCTTTCCCCACTTCTACTGCCCACTTCTCTCCCCAAGTGTTACTTGTTACCTCTTTGGCCTTAGCATGTATTCAAATCTCCATCTTAGCACTTACCACAATAGAAGCAAGTGTTGTCGCGAGATCCACAGGTTAGAAGGGCCTCTTTTTCTTTCATTTCCAATTTTTATGGCTGCTTGTTTGACACTTTTCCAGATGGATAATTCTCTGCAGATCCCTACTATTTTCCCTACAGGTAACCTAGGATGTCAGACTGAAACAACCCTCAAAGGAGATCTCCATTAAAGGGAAGTTCCCGCTGCAAAGTTCTGCATAACAAAGGGTGGGAGTTAGGAAACAAATGTCTGGCTCACTGAAGCCAACCCTGCCAAGGTAGCTTCGGGGCAGACCTGCCATTTTGGATCGACTTTTTTTTTTCTAACACAAACACTTGTCTCCCAAGAAATTATGTCTTTTCTGTCATAACTTGATCCCAAACTAGTATATTTCATTCTCTTTCCACCTAGACTAGTACTACACTTGGTCTTTAAGCTTCTGAGGAAGATGGTCTACTGCTCTTGGGCAGACCTACTGAGAGATGGTTCTGGACATAAAGGTAAAATAAATCATTGCCTAGGGAGTGAAGGAAGAGTCTCTAATGAACCTGCAGAGCTTCCTTTTCATTCTCTGTACCTCATCTGTTTTTATGGATTTGTGATCTCTCACCAGTGCAACCTCTTTCTGACCAAGTCAATAAACATGAGGACCTAAGGTCTGGGGTAGCTCAAGGGCAGAAGCAGCCAGAGTTGGCGCGCTCCCGCTGACTTGCCTTTGGCTACTGGCAGGTACAGATCAGTGGCAGCTTCCTAATCTGAACATTCAATCACGAATATTTATTATGCCTTTTAAATTTAATCCCACAGACCTCTTTCTTCTGGAAAAGGAGAGTACTTTTGTTTATTCTGGTAAAATGTATGCAGCGTAAAATTTACCTTCTTAATCACTTTTAAGCATACAGTTCTGTGACACTGGGTACATTTACATTGTTGGACGATGATCACCAGCATCCATCACCAGACTTTTTCATCTTCCCCACGTGAAACTCTGTACCCAGCAAATACTAACTCCCCTCTTCCCCAACTCCTGATAACCAACATTCTTCTTTTTCCTCTATGAATCCGACTACTGTAGGTACCTCATATAAGTAGAATCATACAGTATCGGTCCTTTTGTCATTTGCTTATTTCACTTACACAATGTCTTCAAGATTCATCCATGTTGTACCACATTTCAGAATTAACTTCCTTTTTAAGGCTGAATAATATTTCATGGTGTGTACAGATCACATTTTGCTTATCCATTCATCTGTCAATGGAATCTTGGGTTGCTTTCATGCTTTGGCTATTGAAGATAATGCAGTTGTAAACACGGGTGTGCAAACACCTGAGTTCTTAGTTTCATTCTTTAGTGTGTATACCCAGAGATAAAACAGTCAGATCAGATGGTAATTCTATGTTGAATATTTTGAGGATCCACCATACTTTATCCAGTGTGATTGCACTATTTTATATTTCCATCAAGGCTGCATTCTTTATTCTTGTTTTAAGATACGTTGAAAATTAAAAGTTAACCAAGTGCCTAATCCAGTGAAAAGCACATCAGAAAACAAGACCACCACCATGCTCCAACAACCTCCAGTCAAGGTGGGAAAACAAGTGCTCACTAGGTGACCGGTCTCAGTCTTAAATTGGCCTCAAAGGCCAGGCTCTCCATTGCAGCCAGGGGTGCACAGCCAAGCACTACCTGCATTGCAGCTTAGTGTGTCTTAATGCAGGAAACAAAAGCACTATTCTTCCCTTTGAACTACAGAATTTTTATTTTTAAAGATTTATTTTTATTTATTTATGCACAGAATAAACTGGGGTGTAGGCCAGAGGTGCAGAGTATGAGAGAATTCACCAGAGACAGAGTGGGAAGCAGAACAGTTGGATCTACTGAAATACACTGCTGAGGGGAGCAGCGGGCAAGACAGGAGAGGTCTGCTGTGCCCGTGGGTCAGCTCCCTGGCCGGGGATTGAACTTAGGCCGCAGTGGCTGCCGATAGCTTGGTACAACTGAGACTTTAACCTCTGCACTACCAGGGAGGCCCTGAACTACAATCTTAACGCTCACAGTAGCAGGGGCCTCCTAGAATACTCCAGGAATACATTCGAGATCTCAGGGATTTCAATCCCCATCAGGGTCAGTCAGAGGCAGCAGACCTCTCCACGGGGCACAGACACTGGCTGATCCTCCCACGCTCATCACCAAGGGGGTGCTTGTGGGCCAGGTTTAACTTGGGGTAGAGACAGACACAGAAGGGGCTTAATTTAAACCAGTGTCAGTACATACTGAAATGAATTTTCAAATAAGATTTGATGTAATAGAGATGGCCCTGTGCTGATGAATCTGTTCTTGGGATAGGGAATCTTATTTTATACTGTTTCATGTCCACAGAAGCTCAATTAGTACTTCTTTCACACATAGTGAGAGTTCAAAAGATACCTATTGATAAAAGACAGTGTGTAAAAAGAAAAGAATCTAGCACAACATCCACCAGTTGGTGTCCAATAATTGTGTGGCTTTTTTAATAGTGAGGCTTAGAGAGCTGGCCTGTGACCAAACCCCAAACAGCTCCCAATACACTTCTCTCTCTCTGGGCAACATCCCTTTTGTACCCTCACAAAAGAAGCCTAGCTGCTCGCAGTAACAGAAACAAACATTTGTTTCCACCACAGAGCAGTTCCCAACTTTCGAGAGCTTACAAGTTTTTAAAGAAACAGATGAAATGACAAGTTAAGGTCAATAAACAGAAAAGAGGCTGCACTGTTAATAAATTGAGAGAGCCGACTCAAGTGCTCTGTCCCCAAGTGTAAACTGTGGTGCAGGAAGATGCTTGTGCGACTTCAGTGTCATCTGTGTCATTTTGGAGCATGAGAGTGGATGCCAGTGGGTAGCCTGGAGTGCCTCTTGTACCAGACTCTCACCAATTTCATGTGAAAAACATGAGGGAGGAACACATCCACATGTTTTCCCAAGCTCACCAAGCTATTTAAAAGATACTGGGAAACTTAGGTTAATGATTCTGATGAATGCACAGAAGGATTTTTGTTTGTTTCCAAAAATTGCAATGGCTATATAGAGAGCGAGTTGACAGAACATAGCTCAGCTCTGCCCCCTGACGACACAAATTCACTCTGAGACCGGCAATAGCAACGAAAGTGTGAGACAGTAGTATAATTTTGACCCCTCCACCCCAAGCCAATATTAAAGATTCATAGATAATTCAATACATTCTTGTTCAGTATAGCAAACATGCAAAGTGTGAAGAAGAGATGAAGTGATTCTCTGCCAGGATGCAAAAGGCACAGTGCTTAAGCACATGCATGGCCTGTGAAGGCAAGTTCGTGCTCAGACCTTGGCTGAGTAGCCATGGACAAGTTATTTGATCTCTTTCTGTTCCTCAATTCCCTCTTCTATAAAAAAAGGAATGATAATAACAGCAATAGTGTACCCCATGGGTTGGTCATGAGAATGAGTAATTACTAGAAAGTGCCATGAGCAGTATTAATGATACCATTCCATCTTCTTCCTGAGGGCAAATTCTTACTATGCTTTAAACATTCCCTGCAATTATTAGCCCCCAAAGGAAAAAAAAATCATAAAATATGTATCATCCTTATCTTCAAAAGAGAACTCAAAATGTTTTATATAAATACCTTTGTAGTCATTTTTATGTGCTTAGGGAAGAAAGTAACATAAAACCACTAAGGCATTAGTATATTTTACATGGGGATTTGGTCCATTCCAAATTTGTATTTATGCAGATATTATCACAATCACTGCTAAGGGTTTTACAAAAGAAATATCACTTGTTGCTTGCAAAGAGGCTTAGGCTAGGGAAGTATGCAGGGCTGTAAGTGCTAGTTTGAATATTGAAAAAAAAGACAGAAAGTGATTAGAGAGAAAGAAGGACAGGTGTATCTTTATCATTCTTTACCCTGAAATCACAAAAGACAATGTTTCTATTTTAAAGGCGTGATTATTAACCAACTAACTGTATGTCACTTTTTTTAAGGATCACTTTAGATGCCAGTAGTTGAGGTGCAATGGATAAGAAACAGACAAAAACAGAGTGTGTATCCTACAAAAGATGGCTGCCTGATTAAGGTAACGATTTAAATACATACAAGGGATACACTAAATAGTTGAGTGCGACACCATGAGCCATTCATTATGGCAGCTAGAGACTTAGAATTGGGGACAATATGTTTGCGTTTGCATTCAGACCATCCCTAACCACACGTATTTCCATATGCACTACCAGCATACACAAAAGTAAGGTGTCCTTTCACTTCCGCCTACTAATCTTCCCTCCCTAACTGATGCAGGTTCCCTATGAAGCATATGCTCACTGGGCAGTTCCAAGGTCTTGTTTCTTGGAAATCTTACAGTTTATCTTAATCCCTTCAGGTACAGAATTGTTGATGAGAAGCTACAAATACATAATATACCTTGTCCCAACTCCAGACCTCCTTCCCATGGCTCAGTTGCAGTTCATGTGGGGCTTGACATGAATTTCTAGTTTTATTTATGGAAATAAAACACATCGCCCCTCTATTAAGGTGAAGAGGTTATTGACTTGAAGATTATTTAACTAAATAATATTCAAGATTCCTTCTGCATATAAACGTCTGTGATTCTTTTAAAATGGCATGCTTCACTTCATCATTTATAGTTTTTTTTCCAAGAGAAAACTGTTTTTTTTCTCCTGATTTCATTCTCGATACTTTATTGCTATTTAATATCATATATCTTGAAAATGTTAAAGAAACTAGCACAGAAACCATGTACTGTACACTAACAGTATTGGATTCCTTTATTTTCTGGGAATTGTTCCAATCATACCATAGTTGATAAACTTTCCTCCATAGTCTGTATATTTATTTGTTTTAAAGTAGCATGAAAATGTATGAAAAAAAGATCGAGGTAAAAGATGAATGTGAAGGAGAACTGTCTTTCCACAAGATGGAAATTACTCTTTTTGCTTATATTTTCTTACTTCAAGGTAACTGCATTATTACAGGAATGTGTGTTGTTGATTTGAAATGGTTTTGACAGTTTTATCACTTTCCCCCTAATCATTCCACTTTGGAGGGCACTATTTGTGATGGGGAATGAGGGAGATGGGGGGCTGTTCCTCTTCTACCTTCTCCTAATAATGAGTTAGTCTTTTGAACTTATTATGCAAAATATGATGCCAGGAATTTCATCCATTATGTATTATAGTGGATATTTCTGGAACACAAATCAATGAATTAAAAATTGCATGTTTCATGTTAAAATGACTACTGTCGCCTACATTCACATACTTGAGGAAGATCTGAGCTGATGAACAGAGGAATAAATCATAGCCGTGCGCGCGCTCTCTCTCTCTCTCTCTCTCTCTCTCTGTGTGTATATGTGTGTATGTGTGTGTGTGTATGTGTGTTTAATTTTGTAAGTCGGTGCCTAGTTTCAATATGGAAGGAGCTACATACAATATGTAGTTTCTTCAAATAGTAGGACTAATAATGTACCTAACTTTATTTTATTAAATCTTAGTTCAAATTTACTTAACTGTATAAAATAGAAATAGCTTACTCATAAACATCCTTTTATAAAATGCTCCAATATATCTTTAACACTAGTCAAGACCACACATAACTACAAACCATTGATAAATTATAAATGTGTAACTTTGGAGCTAAGAATTATGCACTTTCAACTGAAAAAAAGCATACTTTTTGATGTTATAAATGTATTACTTACTAAAGAAATCTCTTTAAAGAAAAATCTCCCCGTTTTATTAATATTTTAATATTTAATAGATTTTTCATGATGGCAAATATTTTAAGTATCATTATTCTAAAAATGAAAATACATTCCTTAAATGACTTTGATAGCTTACCAAATAAAAGCAAAAAAGTAGTTTAAAAGTGCATTTTCTATTTTCTTTGTACAGTGTTGCTTTGAACTATTTAACTCCATGAACTTTAAAATCCCACATTAAATTTGGCTGGGTACATATCTGTGGTCTTATAAGACTAATTTTAGATCTCTGCTATTTTCCCAAGCAGAAATACAACTAAAGTTTTGAACTTCTGCCTCAACCCCTGAATATGGGAATAATCATTCCTGTTTTCTAAGAATAAATAAATACAATCATGTAGCTGAAATTACAGATTCAATCTTCAGACTGGCAACTTTCTGGCTTCTTTTCTTCATGTATGTACCAATATTACCCATACTAATGAGTAATACAAATTACAGTAGCATTACTTACCTGGCTGTGTAAGATACACAATTTAGGTATTTTCTCTTTCTTACGCATATTCACTGTCAAATGCATTTTAAAACCACGAAAAAATAAATTTAACGAAGATAGGAAAATGATAAAAATTGGCAACTTCGCTTAAAGCACAACTGCCATCGTATTTAACTACAAATCATAAACTACTCTTTGCCCACACACACTGTTTTCCAAGTGTTGTATCACTGTCTGTGTAATGAAGGTCATGACACAGCCAGGTCATGGTGGAGCTGAGCTTCTATTACAGGAAGTTTGTCTCTAGAGGCCATATCCTTCTCTAATACTTTATATTACCTTGTAAGACGAAAGAGATGCTTTCCATTGTTGCCTAAAGTGTATGATTTTTAAATGAGTCATCAAATAATGAAACACTATGATTGTGAAATTTCTGTTTATATAAAAGATGTTACTCAAGGGAAAATGTTCTCATTTGAATGTAGAAATGTTTACTACTAACTTTTCCTCTTTTGAAAAGATACGGAAATTACCATTGTTTCCTCACACTCTTGATAAACAAGCTTATTAAGACAGAGTTAAGTACTGACTTGAAAGAACATTAATAACCTCTCTAGCTTTCCTCCTCTTGCAGCTCATCCTTTCAACTGGGGCATTATTCTCATCCATTTCTTCAAATATGGAACCTCTGCCACAGAAGTTTCCAGGGATTTTAGACACTCCGCAACATATACCTCTTGCTTCCTCCTACCCACTATTCCTAAACCTCCCATTCTTTTTCTCCATTCTGACTGTGTGCTTCCATTCTCTGTCTCTCAATGAAAAAGGTCTTGCCTCTTATTCCAAGTTTTACTTGGGAAAAATCCTCACTCACCCACCAAGCCTCATTTGCAGTGGTATCACTTCTTAGAGGTTGTTCTAATCCTTTATCTGACTTAGCATTTACTTCTTACTACAATCTCAGAGACTGTGCTATCACAATCTTCCCCAAAGGAAGGTTTCCTTTTTGCCTTTAATGTGGGCTGTTAATGCCGTCCCCAGTGCTGCAGAAGAAAGTTTCACTGAAGTGGCCACTCTCCCTGTTTTAAAATTACACCTACTACGTTCCCTCTCCCCTCTGTTTTTCTTCCTCCCAGGCTGGTCAGCAGTACCAGCTGGAAAAAACAAAACAAAACAGTAGGGCTATACAGTCTCATATAACTTGGAGTTAAAAGACAGGTGTGTCCAAGCTCCACTGGCACCTGTTCTGCCCGTGAAGAAGGGCTGGTGGTTGTGTGCTCTGGCCTACCTCTTTGGTGTATTTCTGGGTGAGATTTAAATGAGATTACATTGAAATTAAGCCAATCTCATAGAACAGAATACAGAGGAATTTATCAGGGAGTGGGGAGATAGCAGTCAAAAGGTGCCTGTTTCCAATGATAAGGTGAGTAAGCTCTGGGACACAGTACACAACATGGTGACCACAGTTAACAGGACTGTGTTATGTAGCTGAAGCTTCCTGAGCGAGCAGATCTTAGAAATTCTGAACACACACACACACACACACACACACACAAAAGAAATAGTACATGTAAGGAGGTACCAACCTATTCCCCTAAACCAAATACAATGCTGTAAGCCAATGAAAGAAATGGTAATTATGTGACATGATAGTAACATTAACCAACACCAGGGTAGCACTCAGCTTGCAATTTATAAGTACATCAAGTCAACATGCTGTAAGACAAACTTACATACTGTCATGTCAATTATATCTCAGTAGATACATAAAATGTATTCTTCATATAAAAACAAATGAGCTTATATCTGTGAGTTTATAAACTGTAAAACAATCCACAAACATAGGACAAAGTGTAACCACCCAATCAATGTCTATTGAGTTAATTCATTAAAGATCATTGACCACATAGTCATGATTCCTAAGAATGCTGGCAGACGACTAAAGCAAAGAACACAGGTAGATCAGGTATCAGGCTTTTAAAAGGAAACACCAAAAGAAGTTTAGTAATATGGGCACCTCCTATAAGCATGTGAGAAACCAGCACGACTGGAATTTGCCCCATGTGGCTTTAGGTACCATCTTAAATAGCTTAGGTAAGACAAGGGAGGTTGCAGGAAGGAAAGGGGAGTGTGGTTAGAGTGATTATGAGGAAAGGCACATTAGACTAAGGCATGCAAATTAGAGTTCTGTGGACAGTCAAATTTTAACCCCATCTCTGCCTCTTACTAGTTAGCTGAGGGTCTATGCAAATAAAGGAATGGGAAATAGAGCATTGATTGCTTTCTGAGGGACTTGAAAACATTGCTAAAAAAATAAATTGAAAAAGGATTTCAGATCTTTTGGTATCTCTTACAAAACTGAAAATAATGAGTCCAACTCCTGCTGAAGTGGCGAATACCAGTGAGTAGAAATACAAAAGCATGCCTCATCGCTGCCAGTTTGCCTTCTGCTAATAAAATGTTTTCAATATCTGAATATTATTTGAATGAAACCCACATATAATCTGCCTGCAGTGACCACAAAATCGTGGCTCAGTTCTGACTAGGTCATATTTGTCAAAAATCCCAGTTTCCTGTTCAGTAAAATGGAGTATAGAAAATTTATTGTAGAAGAGTACTGTAATTATTTTGAAGGTATTGAGTATATGATTTAAACCATAGTTTCTATTTGAAAACCAGCTATGGGGATTAGGCAAAAGGTTATCAACAAATATTTCTGAAGCAAAATTAGCAAGTCTTAGATTCCTATTTAAATGGTTTCATCAGTCTGTCACATCTAAAGCATATGTACGTGACTGGCAACAAAACATCAAACATTTTCAAGTTGTCTCAGATGGAATTTATGAGTTATCTATGTCACATATAGAACACTCAAAGGAAATGAGTTAACAGTGAAATTAGCAAAATTTTGAGACCAATTTCTCATAGTTTATGTTCATAGTTTAAATTTCAACATTACTTTATCCTTTCCTAAATCCTTCAGCAGGTATCGCTAAAAGTTGGCACTACTGTAAAATAATCTAGTAACAGTGCCAGAGCATTGGTGGTATAATGGTTAGCACAGTGCCTTCTGAAGAATCTAATAATAAGAATCATTATCACAAGCAAAAAAAAAAAATTAACAGTGAATCTTTAATATTAATAAATATCCAGAGTTTGTTCACAAACTGTTTTCTGTATCATGTATATGCATTTTACCTTTTATTTCAGTTAGGATCTAAGTAGGGTCTACACATTGCAACTGGTTGCTGAGTCTCAAATTTTAATCTACAGGTACAGATTAAATCTCTCTTCCCATTGTACCCCTTGCAGTTTTGTTGTTATTTATCCTGTAGAGTTTTACGCATCCTGGATTTTGATCCCCTGTACTGTCAATTAACATATTTCTAGAGTAGAACACTAGTTAGATCTAGGAGCTTGATCAGATTCCTATTTGAATTTGGAAAGGGTACTTCACTGGTGTATTGTATTGTAGACTTCCACCAGGAGAAACATAATGCCAGATTCTCCCTTCATGGAGAAATTAGTAACTACTGTCATCATTGCCTAGAGTGAACCAATCTTCAAGATTCCAGAATGGTGAAATTCTAATTTCTTGATCTCTTCTTCATTAATTAGCATGAATATTTATATTAGGAGAAACCATCTCAGTAACAATTTAATCAATGCTACTTTAAAAAAGTAAACTTTGGAGTTTTTAATAAATACAAAATATGGTCCGAGATTTAGAATTGCCTTAAATAGATAAAAAGGAAGAAAGAGATCTCCTTTAGACTTTTCTTCTTTTTCATGGACTTATAAAGGACTTTTAAAATCATTTTTGGTACTCAGAAGCAAAAAGTTTCTTTAATTAATCTCTGTGATATATTTAATGAATTCTGATAGAAAAAAGCAGTAATTCCAGGAAACTAGCAGATATAAGCATATGGCATGAATAACATTAATTCCTTAATTTTGTTATTGCTCCATAGCACAATTTGATCTTGAAATGAGTTTTTTATGTTTGTAACAGAATATGAACAGTAAACAAATTCTAAAAATTTGTAAGACACAGAGGAAAAGGAAGACAATCTACAGGAAGTACCTCCTCCAAAGGGTCATAAAGTTGTCCGGCTTCCATTCTTCCCTCTCCTCTCTTAGCTTAACCCTCTCTAACTAGAGCAAAGCAGCCAGCCAAGATGAATGGCTCTATTCCCCATCCAGGTTAATTTTCCTATATCACAAGGGAGATTGTATGAACCTATAAAAGTGAAAAATTTGAGCTTCATTTTTGAGGGTACTAGAGACTATCGAAATATAGAGAAACTAATATTTAATAAACAGTTAAAAACAGGAGCTAAGATGGAAAATAAAATTTGTCAACAATAAGCTTGAGATATGGTGATTAATGAAGCTACTGAACTTCAGGGAAATATAAGTATAAAAGTATAAAAAAGTATATTATATTAGAATATAATACCTCAAATTCCATAAATTTCTATATTCAGAAGGATATCTCAATTGGTTATTTAATCTATAAGTGATGAACTGAGTCAGATGGAATTTCTAATATATCTCTATACTAATCCATTTCCCTCTTTGACAGTCTGTTCCAGGATTATGTGCATTAACAGGATTAATAAAAACATTATTTAATTACACAAAAGTTAATAATATCTAGTCTTCGGACCCTGACCATTCTAAGGTCAGAAGTCTTTGCCAACAGCACCTGCAAACTGAATTATGAGGTCATCTGATTCTCTCCTGTTTTTCAACATCCACTCGAATCACATATTTCCCCACCAGAGAACAATGACTGCTGAGTCATTTCATATTTGAGGCAAAAAAAAAAAAAGAAAGAAAAAGAAAACCCAGCATATCTCTGAAATTCACTTGTCTTCTTGTAAGGACAAGAGTGGAAAAATACCATTCTGAACCCTGGAGATAGAAAAAAATTACATTGTGAATCCTGGAGATAGAAGTATGTGTAGAACATAAATTTGAGACATATACACACATCAGAAAAACCTCTCTGGCCTCAGTTTTCTTATCTTTGGAATGAAACACTTATCAGAGAGAAATTTAATGTCCTTTTGGAATCTAAAGTTTGAAAAATCTATACTTTTACCTTTCAAAATAACCAAATTCATTTCAATATGAACATTATAGTGGGAAAGCAAATCAGTTTGTCTATCAATTCCAGTAACACATAATTTAGTTGAATTGACTAGTCACAACAGTACACAATATTGGGCCTCCCTGGTGGTGCAGCAGTTGAGCGCTGCGCTGTGGAGCTGTCGGCAGCGCGCGATGCGAGTTCAACGCCCAGCCAGGGAGAATCCCACATGGTGCTGCAGACCTCTCCTGCCTCGCCCCGCTGCTCCCCTCAGCAGTGTATTTCTGATCTGCCTGTTCTGCTCCCCACTCTGTCTCTGGTGAACCCTCACAGCCCCACTCCTCTGGCCTGTACCCCAGCTTGTATGTATAAATAAATAAAAATCTTAAAAACAAAAAACAGTACACGATATTGTCATCCCATTAATGGCAAAATTAGCTTCAGAGTTTAGTGCAATATTTACATTTGTTACAGATTAGTCAAGCAAGAAATAGTCAAGCAAGAAATTGGTAATGCCACATTAGACAAAAGTGATCTCCCTCGGGTCTTTGGCATCTCAGCTTCAGCATCCACAGGCCTCCTTAGAATTCAGTTCTCCCCTAAGTTTTAGGGTGTCCCAAAAAATGTAAGACAAGGAATAAAAGCACAGCAGTCAAGACAAAAATGACATCAAAGCGACAAGGGGCTCATGTGAAACTCCTACTGAAGAACAAGAATCTGCACAACTATCTCCAGCGAGGAAAAACCAATGCTGATGACTCGGGGACAGCTATTTCCCGAGGTGAAGATGGGGAAATAAGAAATGCTTGAGCCTAAGTGCTGCCCGCCTTCCCTTCTCACGTCATCTCCTTCTCACACTCCCCCACTCTCCGCCCAGCCAACTGGTCTCCCCAGTGTTCTTGAACAACCAGTCTTACTTCCTCTTTAGGCTTTGTGATGGCTGTTCCCGCTGCTTGGGCTGTTCTCCTACACAGCCACACGACTTATTTCTCACCTCTAGTTTTGCACCAACATCACTCTCTCAATGAGAAGCATGCTCAAATCATTAAGACTGAAGAAAGCCCTCCCAAACTCCCTTATCCTTCATTTTTTTCTTCTATAATATTTATAAGCTTCTGCCATAAAAAGCAATAGACTGACTTACTGTGGCCACTGTCTCTAGCTCTGTCATTCAGTACTATGTATACCCAGGTGGACAGGGAATGTCCTAGAATGGATACAGGATAATAAGCAGTGTCTAGCTATGTGTGCCATGTGCCTGCTCATATCATATGCTAAGTAAATATTTGCTCAATAAATGTATGAAGAAATAAATGAATATAAATGTTCTATTTATAGCCAAGGAAGGATCTCGGGTTAACTTGGCTCAAATAAGTGAACTGATCAAATAAATGTATTTATACACTTTCATCCTAACAGGGTTACACATGTTATCATGGGCTACATCACCCAGCAGAAATACATAACCCAATATATTTATTTATGCTTGATTTTAAGCGAATGTTCAAGGGTCCTATGTTTTGGAATGAGGAAAGGTTAAGGAAAGACTGAATTTCACATAATGGATTTTTTCAAGACCACAGATGGGTTTTACCAGAAAAGAAAGGAACCAGCAGATGGCGCTTTAGTTTTCTTCCAACCCCAACAAACATGATGAGCATTTGTGCTGTTGTGCAAGTTTTTAGTAAACAAACAAAAAATGGCTACAACAATTAAATGTTTTCAAATCAGTAAGGTAGAGGGATTCTATCACTGTGCAGTGTGCAGTACTAACAAAACCAGGTGCCTATCACAGCAGAGTTCTTAATCCATTAGTATGTCCACTAGTATTGGAATAACCTTGTGTTTTTTGTTTCTGCTTAAAACTGAAGTATAAAACTGAAGGGGCTTATGGAAAAATCTCTTCTCATAGAGACTGCAAGACAGTTTCGTGCCCAAGAATTTCAGGGAAGACCTCAAGACTTGTGTTAAATTAAAATAAAAAGGGAGAATTACAGATTGACAGCATCTGGGAATCTCAAAGGTACATATAATCACAAACCCAACTGCTCAAAAACCAGCAAAAAGAGCATGGAGAATTGATTTAAATAAGAAACAATAAAAGTGCTTTCTCCCCACTAACCTTAGACTGAGAAACAAAAATTGAAACTCAAAACACAGGTCCTATTAATATCAGCATGACCTCAGGGCGGGTGATGGAGAATTAAGGAGTGGGAGAGAGGGATTTATATGTAATTGAAAAGGATTTTTCTCTTTTGCAAACTCACCCAGTTCCTTAGTATCGTGCTCACCAACAGTACAAATAGAACACATATTCACAAACCCCCAATCACAAAAATAAAAAAGATGTGATAAAGAAAAACAACAGTCACAACACATATAGCCATTAAAGATGTTGGTAAGTTTCTATTTACATATTTTGAGAGAGTCCCAAGCACATCTAATTCAAAATGATGGTTTTATGTCAAAATGCATTAGGCAAAAGTCTAGCTTGAGCTTGTGCTCTCTTTTATTAAAAGTAGTTTTGTGCTCACTTAAAGTTCTGCTCAAATCCTCAGACTGGTCCCAGAAATGCTTCATTCCCAGGGGGCCTCTGAGTTGAGTACTATGTGGAGCTGGGCCCAGAATACAAGAAAATGTCTGGCCTCCCAGTCAGACCTGTTCCAGTGGTTATGAAAATCTGGAACAAACCCAGGCCCTGACATAGATTAATGTGATGTGCTTCAAAAATGGAGAAAGTCAGCCCCGGATGGAGTAATCAAATTTGAAGCTACTTCTGAAAAAAAAAAAGGAAAGAAAAGAAAACCACGTTTTCTTATTTCAGTCATTGCGGGTTTGGGGAGCGAACACTAGAGGTCACTGTTCCCGAGAACTGCCATCTGACAGTAACTTGAGAGCAGCTCAATGGACCTTTTAAATTTAAGTTGGCAATGCACCATAAGCATTTCACAGCCGGTAAGGAACTTCACTTAATTTTTTCCTTAAAAACTGATGCTATATAAGAAATAAGTATTACTTTATTGTGATCATCAGTATGAGATACCACCTTGCTCCTATCACAATTGGGGCAAATTACCCCTAGAGTGGAAGAAGCACTGAGACCACAGAGCCATCAGCACATACATGGCACAACTATGCCAGGGGCTGAAATACTAAAATGCTTCCTTACTTTTCCAAAAAGTCACTGCTCCTAGCCCTCAAAAGACTCCATCACATCAATGTTCTGAACTTTCCCTGGGATCCAACAGTGAGGAAGGGTTACAAGCTGCCTCACAGACAAAGGGACCTGATGTTATTGACTGACTGCTGTTGCACTGTTTAGTGGTTTTCTAATCAACCCTGTGAACAGCAAAGTGGATGCAGAAGTAGGGTCCTTACTTTTCATCCAATCCAGGCAGAAACACTTACTTCCAAGTCAATCCAAGGAATCTCTGCAATTTTTTTAAAAAAAAAAACTAATTTGAAATAAGGGGCCTCCCCAGTGGCCTAAGGGTTAAGTCTCAGTGCTATCACCACCAAAGCCTGAGTTTGATGCCAGCCAGGGAGCTGACCCACATGGCGCAGCAGACCTCTCCTCTCACCCACTGTTCCCCGCAGTAGCATATTTCAGCAGATCCACCTGTTCTGCTCCCCACTTTGTCTCTGGTGAATCTTCTCACCCACCCCCTGAACCTTTGGCTTGCACCCCAGTTCTTCTATGCAAAAACAAATAAATAAAATATTTTTAAAAATTAATTTGAAATAGTCATGGAGATCGACACATGGGTATCTTTAAGAAAGATGAGCGCTTCCATTGAAATACTAAAAAAGACATGTGTGAAATAAAAGTTTAATTTATAAATAAAAGCATAAATGAGAGCAAAGTTACCACTACCAGCTGTAAACAACAAAAGTAAAATTTGCTTGTGAGTACAATTCAGCTCAAAATCAGATATCAACTTATAAAACCACTCAGTTAATGAAAAGCAAGATGAAAACCTCTGGAAAAGCACATCCTGACATCAGTTTTCTGCTGTAAAAATCAAAAATAGGTAGACTTTGAGAGTTGGAAGAAGACCTTCCTTGCAAATGAAATAGCTGTTTGTAAGTTAAAGCAGAAAAATCTTTGGAGAAACATATCCATCTAGCAAAGAAGATTTTTAGCAGGCCATGAAGTTGATACAACCATTAAGCTGTCTCTTGCCTAAGGCACAAAATTTTTTAAAAGCCACATTTTGTTGCATGTGATGAAAAGTAACTTTCAAGGCAGATCTGCCTAGATGCATTAGTAAGCAACAATATTTACATCATTTTTCACATATAGACAGGCCCATGACCCTCAAAAGTGGGAGGAAGCTGTTCTGCAGATAACGTGGCGTGGCAGTTGATCTGGAAACGATCACACCGGTTTGGCACTGCATATTTTAGCTTCTAAAAAATATGCACATTCTCCAGATGAGACAGTAATTTCACACAGTCGTCAACCAAACCAAGGGCACACACCGTGGATACACAGGAGAATCATCATCCGGGGTTAGCATGCAAACAGTCACTTGCCAAAACTTATCTTTTACTCAGGGAATTTCTCTCTCTTATCATGTTATCTTCTTTTGCTTAGATCATTAAAATATTCAGCTTACGAGCTGCCTTTCTACCAGAGAGGACTGTGGAAAAACACCACTTTTTTGGGCTGGGCTCCCATATATCCGCTGATGAAAAGTTAACAACTGAGGTGACCAAGCAATAAGGAATGAAGAATAGCAACAGATCCATCAAGGAGAGCTGTTATTACGATAGCTTTTTTGGAATTGCTCATAAATGTCTAAGTAAAGGACTTGTCAACCCCAGGACTTGTTTACCTTGTCTAGGTCTCAGTATTTGTATTGAGTCATTATTTTGCAGTCCTTCTGTAAGGTACCCCTAAGATTTGCATCCTTTTAATATTTAGGGCTTCCAATGAGAACACTGACAATTTTTTTAAAGCAGTATAAATATATAAATTTATGCTACATACAATTCTACATAAAGTCTCTACTAATTTGCTCCCACCCCCAGCAGTACAATAACTTTTTTCACAGTATTTAAGTAACAAATGAAGCTAAAGTTCCTTCTATATGATATTCAACATAACAAACCACATTGATTAGAATGGTCATGTTAAGTATCTTTGTAAAGAGAAAACAATGAAGAATCGAAGGTAAATGAATGTGTGCACTGATTTTCTAAGCTTTAAGTAACTGCAGATTTAAATGCCCTATGGTTTCTAAATATGTTGTAAACTTTCATTTATTGGAAATGATCATTTTATCTGTTGTGATACTTGCGCTAAGATGCAATGTTTATTAGCTAATACATATGAGAGTCCTGGGCCATAATGGAATTATAAAATTTACTTATATGTACATGTGAGCATGTCTTACTTCTACCCGCCCACAGCCACAGAAGACTGGCATCTTCGTTCTAAGCCTGTGCTGATCCAGTCATAGCCCCACCCAGCACTCCCTTTGGAGAGGGTCAGTGCATGTTAGGTGTTCACGGGAGACTTTGGACGTGACCCCTGGAGTGTCAGCAATATGCACAGACACAGTCCTTGTCTCGCTTTTCCATTTCCTTGGAAATGTCTGAAATGAGGAGGAAGGTTTGCTGGAGCCGCTGCTGCTGACAAAGAGGGGACATGGCCTAGCTTGGGGGGGCAGAAAAGAGGAAGAACAGGATTGTAGGAAGGGGCAATTTCCTAGCTCCATGTGAGCCACTGGCAATAAGGACACCTTGGCTGCAGCTCAAGGAAATGGACACTCCCCTTGGAAAGGAAGTTGGGGGACTACTAGCAAGAGTCAAAAGGGGACACCGTTATCCCTTTGGAGAGTCCCCAGTGATGAAAGAGAACTGGGTAAACTGCTAACCATGCATACTTCCCCCCACCCGCCCCAGACCTACACCCAAGACATCAGCAGGAAAAGATAGAGCCGGACCCGACCAGAGCAATAACAAAGAGGACTTCCCAGCTCTGAAAAGCTATAAGAAATCACCATTGCCTGAGTTCTCATCTAAACCACGGCACTGGAGGAGGAGCTAGATTTGGTCAAGGAACAGGGAAGAGTAATAAATAACACTCTCCCCGCAACTCCAAGCCACTGTGTGGAAAGGAGAATAGATGAACAGAAAAACCCCATTCAATTCCAAGAAGACTCAGGAATCCAAAGGACTGCAGAGATCAGATTAGAAGCATATGTGTGATTGGAATTTTAAACTGCACAGACCTATTTGAATAGCCCAAATGACTGGTAAGTTAGAGAATATACCAAATACTATAAAGTGATCCTAACCCAATGGAAAAGGAAGCGCTGGCACAGCACAATTAGAGGTGCTAGATAGAACATTAAATGGTAAAAGCCATAGATTTGTGAGCTGAACAAAGTAGAGTGTAGAGGAAGGCACGTGAAGGACGAGACCACCAGTGGATCGCAAAGCGGCACTGGGCAACTGAAGGTACCTTGGCTCTTTCCTGTATGTTCTCCCACCATCCCCATAGGAGGAGTTATTTCAAGGACACAGTCTTGAAGAAGAAATGAGATTTGGTGACCCCTGGACTGAGGTGTTGATGTTAACTGGTAAATCTTAAATTCTAATGGGCAGGTATAAAGATCTACCCATCTGGCAGTCACCAAGCTTTGCATGTAGGTTCCCTTGCTCCCTCCAATCTGGAGTCATCTCCCTCTTTCTACGGTCTCTCCTTCCCCTCCAGGTATCTGGGCAAATGTTCAGTTTCACGCTGGGAATACCCAACATTATAAACCAGCACAGACTCAAGCACACCCTCACTGCATACAGTGATAAAAGTAACAGGGAAGGAGTTTTCATTCAGCTAATTTCTGGCCTCATACTTTATAAATCCCACTTAATTCTCACAGTATCTGCATAAGTAGGTATTATTACCCACGATAAAGATGAGAAAACTAAGGCTGGCAAGGGTAAGTATCCTTCACAAAGGCATAGAGGTAAGTACATTTATAACAGGGTCAATCTGATTCAAAGGTCTGTGCTTCTTAGCACTAGGTAGATGACTGTTTTGTTAATAATGTAACTTGAAAGTAAAGGCCAGGAAATTTATATGCAAAGATGCATACTGAAGATGTGAACAACAACAACAACAAAAAAACCCCACTATAATCAATCTACAAATTAGTAATTTGGAATATAGAATCCTAGGGGTGAAAGTTAAATCTTCTCTGTTTGTCAACTGAAAGGTCTCCAGCAAGAAGTGAGCATTTTACCACCAGTAGGGAGTCAATAAATATTTGTTGATTCAAATAAAATGAAGACTACTCTTGTAACTGACTTAACATAAAAGCTATAGTATAAGATGCTTCTGAAATCAGAAGTAACAACCTGTGTACTCATTCAGTAAAGTGCTCCTGAGTGCTTTCTGTGTTCCAGGCAATGTCTAGATACCATATCTAACTCTGGATACACAAAGGTGAACCAAAAAAGGCATGTATGTGCCTTCATGGAGCTTATCATGTATAAATCTATTATGCCATACTTTCATTATCTCATTCAAACCCAGAGTTTAATGATTTGCCTAAGGTCTCACATCAAATTCAAATCCAAACTACAATGAAGAATTCTGAATCCCACTGCAGATTTAGCTGTGAGGGGATCTTAAATCTAACAAAGAAAAAATTAATCACTTTCTGAAAAAAAAATCTGTCAGTAAGAGCAAGTTTCATTTATCACATTAATGTTTCCAATAGCCTGGTTAACAAATGCAAAGTGTGTATCTACAAATAATATTAGGTCCACCTATTCTATTTAGTAACTGATGTTCAGTGGTGAGGCATCATTTCAAGGTACGCTTTGTTGGTTAATACGTAAATGATATGCTTCATTACAAGGTTAGTCATGAAAAACATAAATGACACTTAATACAAAAGTTTACATGCAGCAACCCCAAACACACCATAGCAACAGAGAAAGATTGATGAAAAAGGTTTGGTTTCTATAGCAACTATCACATGGACCATCTGTAAGCTGAACCACAGCAGTGGAGGCAAAGTGAACACTAGCAGTCTATATTAGGTCCCTTTGTCTATTTCAATATAATGTTAAATGAATATTTTTTTCTTCAATAAGGATAAATTCCCCTTTTTAGTTGCCATTTTGTAATCTGATTGCTTTTTAGTTTGAATAAGCTTGTTTTTACTGAGGCTTATAAATCTAACCTTTACAAAAATGACTGTATTTTCCTATTGAAACTTCCATGCATAAATGAGCACAAACACAATGTGTAATTGGCATAAGCAAAGAAACATGGATTGTGAAAATTTTTATTATATTTCAAAAGACAAATTCTATAAAATGCTATTACAAAATGATAGTTCTTTGTTTATTTAGTGTTTTGTATTCCAACAACCTGCTTTTCATAATAGCTGTCACTAGCAAAAAAAAAAAAGAGTAGAGAAATTACAACCCAATTACTGCTCCTTCTGCAGCACTATAGGCAACTGTGCTGCTCAGTTTCTAGCCTCTGTTCAAATAATCAACAATCATTCATGTGTAACTTTTAAATTTCTCTCTATAGACAGAGACATATGTATGTATGTATTATGAGTATGTAGGTATGTATGGGTGTTTATTTATACTTTCTCATTAAGTCATCTTTTTTTTTTCTTTTAATGAACTAGTTGATGCAGGAAAATAACCACACATTTCAATCTTGAATAAAATCACTATCTATAATGAAAGCTTTTCTGCACTCATTCATGCTGTGTCACCCAAAGGATATAGGCAGGGAAAGAGAAAACCACAAACAGCAAACAAAGAAAGATGGCTCATTACCAGCCAAGGTACAAACTTCTCTTATGGTCAGGGGTTCACACTTCGAACCATCCATGCCCGTCTGCCTGCTCTTTGACTAATCTACTCTGCTATACTCCTGGCCACAGCTCGCCTGCTTCTCCAGTACTCAGTGAGACCACTCTATTTCAATCCCTCCCTCCCTGCTGGCAGTCTGACTCTGTCTACTGCCACGTGGCTGCATGGAATACAGAAGAAAGAAGCCAGTTCTCACTGAGAATGGGATCTGGGCACCATGGCAAGGGAGCATGTACTCATTTTCTCACATCTCCTTCTTCCCATGAGATTCGGCAGAGCATTGTGGAAGCCCATCTTTCAAAGGTTGAGCGACAGAAGCTGAAATCACTAGTCAAGGCAATGTTCAGTGATGTTTCAACTAATGAGGACCCTGTTAACAGAATTTCATAAACAATGAAAACTCAGGCTTATTTAATAATAGAGATAATATGAAACCAATCTAGTTACACAATGTTGGTATATATACCGAGAAAGTGAGTTTCAATGTAAAAACATCACAGATTACAAAATGAACAACTCCTGAGATAAAGACAGTAAGGGCAAAAAACTTAACTGTATCTTGGAGCTACAACATTTCAGACAGAGGTTACTGCACAAGCATAACTCAGAATGGATAAACATCCCAAAATAGCACCCAAGAGAGATTCTGGAAAAAGAGACTCTGGTACAAACTTTTCAATTCATTCTATTTGGTTGCCATTTATTGAGCAATTACTCTAGTTCAGGCATTATGCTAGATTCTTCTAAACTAGATTCTCTAAACTTCATAAATCCATATATATTATATATTATCATCTTCACTGTACAGATAAGAAAAAGAAGTTTAGAGAAGTTAAGAAATATGTGAAGTAAATGGCAGAGCAGATTTTCAGATCCTGGTCTCTCTGACTCTAAGGAGACTTTCAACAATGAAATATTTGGTGCTTAGTCCATTAGGGCTGCTATACTAAAGTACCAGGAGCAGGTAGCTTACAAGTAATTCTGGGGGTGGGGAAGTTCAAGATCAGGGTGCCAGCGTGGTTGTGAGGAGACCCTATTTTTGCTTCATAGGCTGTTTTTTTTGCTTTGTCTTCAGCGGGTGAAGGGGCTAGGTTGTTCTTAGAGATCGCCTATGGAAGGGCACCCAGCCCATTCATGAAGATCAATCCTCATGACCTACTCATCTTGCAAAGGTCCACCTACTCAGAACATCACCTTTGAGAGTTAGGATTTAAATATATGAATTTCAAAGGTCATACTCAGAACATATCAGATGCCTCATTTGAAAGCTAGAGAAACTCAAGGCCTAGAAGACCAGGAGGTGTACTCAGTCATAGCCAGAGAAGAAACTAGAAATTAGATCTCTTTACTCTAGAACACTTGTCTTCCAGATCATCCAGATAACCTTCTCACACATTCTGTTTGATCCACCCAAAGTAAGTGGACAAGATAATCTCAGGCAATATTGTGAGACTGGCAATTTTGTTTTTTGTCTTTCCAGATAACATTTTCATGGCCCTTCACCCAACTAAGTCAATTTTGCCTTTAATTTCAGGAGTACAAAGCATTCACTAACCGTTCTCTAATCCAACTGATACCACAATAGGGAGCCATCTATGAACACTGAGCTGGTAACAAGTTAATGAAAGAGTTCTTCAACCAAAATCAGAATTCTAATCATTTTCCCTTTCACTTTGTAATGAGAATAAAACTAGATGGGAAGATACAAAGCAGATAAGCTTGAAGTTCCATCACTTTTGTATTTGGCCTTCAAATCGTACAAAATGTCTGAAAATGATACTGGACTCTCTTTGAAGGCAGTGGGTGAGAAGTCTAACAAATCTATAGTTTTGAAAGTTCTAATGAACAAGCAACCACAGTGGCTAGAAAAAGACAGTGCTTTATATTTTTATTGAATAGAATGAATAGAAGAGCAATGCATAGATAAATAGCTCCAAGTATTACTACTATTATTATTAAGCAATAGCAAACACAATAACTCTTCTAGACTCATATCAAAAATTTATCATCAAATAGGTTTCAGTTTAGCCATGAAACTGAAACCAATGAACATTAACCCTGTGGTCTCACTGAAATCAAATTCTTAGTCTATTATATCCAATCAGTGTGAATATTACGGAAATGACTTTTGGTGCAAAGAACTGTATGTGTAGTATAAAACCTACTGTTTCTCAAAGAAAGGTGTTTCAGATGGAGTTTACCTCAGGAATGAGGGCATCTGAAACCAACTTTTAAATGGCTATTACTCACTTGCTTATCTCCTCTATTGTCTCTATTTAAGAAATGAGGACAACAAGTAATTAACATCTGGTAATTGTAAAATTATTGCAAAACAATGAAATTGATAAAATTCTGCATTTCTTAGGAAAATCTGAAAAAGAATGCTAAATGCCTCAATTCATAAGGAGCATTTCATTAGGAAAAAAAAAAAGACCAGTTCTTTTAAATGGATAAAACAATGAATAATGAAATACTACAGAAAACATGCCTAAAAGTTTCAAAAATGTGGGATTATCTTTAACTGGAGTTTTAAATTTCAATACTTGAAAGTACTCAAGTTCATTCTTACATGCAAATTTACCCTTCCTCTTAGCAATGAAAAGGAGACATTCAAATTTTAGGCAAACCATATGATATGGCAAAGATCATACTGAGCAGAATGAATTTTAAGCCACTACTACACACAGATTGTATAAATTAAAATATTCTCAATTTATTCATGACTCCCACAATGAAAAATTTCAACAATGCAAACTAAACAAATAATAATTTTGACTACAAAAAGATGTCTAAGTTGCAGCTATTTCAGGATGGCGAAAGATGTCACAAATGCAATGATCAGTTTAAGAACCCCCCCCCCAATATCATTATTTAGTCATTTATTTAATATACTTAAATAATCTTAGAGCCTTTTAGTGCCTGTTAGTAACAATAGTTTAAAATGTCCACCGTACAAAGATAACCTTTTGATTTTTTAAAATACAAACTAAATTAAGTGTTCTATTTTAAAAGTTATCATCTCACTTCATTCTTTTTTTACTCATCTTTGTTCATAATCATACACACACACACACACACACACACACACACCCTTGCATCTAATACATGAGCAAATCCTGCTACCACTATCTTCAAATAGATATACAATCCAACCTCTTCACAACATACTAGGCCAGCTCACTATGATTCTGTACTAGTACATGAGAACCCCTTTTCCAGTCTTCTTTCCAATGTGATGCCTCAAAGCATTCTTCCGTGTAAATCAGGTCAGGCCACTACCTCAGTCAAAGTCCTTCAAAGGCTAGTCACTAAAAAACACTGAATGTGTGGTATGGCCCATAAGACCCTACATTATCTACACTCTGGTTCCACTGACATTTCCATTTCCTACCCCTTCTTCTCCATCAGCACAATCTGACCATTAGCAAGGTTTCTCCACAGAGCTTCTACTTTTGCGAGTTCCCTCTGAGCCATATCACCTCAACGTGCTTCATTCAGAGTTCTGTTCAGAAGTCTTTCCTGATCATTCATTCCATGGTACCAAGTTTAGTATCAAGAAAACCAGAAGATGAATCAGCTCGAGCAAAATGGAATTTTCTTGAACTGAGGCGTGAATGTCAGAATACTTTCTAGTAGGCAGAATGTTTTCTAGGGAATCATTTGACATTTTTCTCATCAAAGTTATGTCAAAAATGTCATGTTTTATGAGTGGTGGTTTAGGGAGAGGTCTAGAGAGAGGGAGGGCCACTACTTAGGAGGTTTTGCAAAGCTCAGTATAGTGAACACTGAAGGGTTCTACCCACAATGCATCCCCTCTTCTCAACAGTACCCCAAACTCCATTCAGCTTTCCACTCATGTTCCATAAGAGACCATCTACTTCAGGGAAAAGTTGACTTATTATTAGGGATAAAGTAATCCCTTTATCCAGGTCATTGCCTGGATCACAAATCCTGCTGTAAACTAATCAGAAAAGACAATCCTCTGGCCCTAAGAAACTGGCTCAGAAACAGGTAAGTGACTTAATTCAGAGGAATGACAGACAAAGGATCTATCTTAGAAACTGCTAGGGAAATTTCCCTCTTAAGATGTAAGCTGGATGTTATGGTGGCTGAATTTGAGGATCTGAATTTCTACAGCCACCACACTGTTGGTTCACGGAGGGCAGAGACAAAAGAATCACAAAGAAATGCAAATATTAAGTCCACCTTGAGGCCTGCTTTATCTCTGGACTTCCAGTTCTGTCAGCCAATAAAATTCCTTATCGCTTATGCCAGGTTGAGTTGTCTTTTCTGTTACTTGTACGCAAAAACATCTTAATTGATATACCTTAGGCATGAAATAATAACGAGTGTCTGGAGTACGTTGTTGGCAGACGAAAAGAAGGAATGGGAAGGAAGAGATTTACTCATTCGGTAAATATTTACTGAGTGTTCCCTATGTGCCAGGCCCAAATGCTAAAGGTGTTAAAAGAGCAAGAAGATGAGTAAGACTCAGTCCTTGCCTTTAGAGTGTTGAAAGCTACTGACTAAAGTGATGACCATTACAATAGAGTTATGCCCAGGGGGCTAACAGGCATAGTGGGAATAAAAGACCAAAGGGGAGGTAGGAGAGGAAAAGAGAGGTGTGGGAGAAGTAGGGAGAGGGAGAGAGAAAATGGGGTTGGGGAGAGAGGGAGAGAGATAGCATAAAAGAGCATCCTAAATTCAGGAATAGCAACAAAGGACAGGATACATTCAAAACATGGTACACTGAAAACTTGGTAATTTAAGCCTTACTGACTAGAAGACAATTGTCCTAAATCCTTGCTAAATTATTTTTAGGACAAAATGGGACATTCATACAAGATTTCATTTATAGAAGTCACACTAATAGAAAACATAGGATGTCCCTTTGTTAGGAAGATGAATTTGCTTTAGATGCCAATGAGATTTAAGTACATAATAAAAGGAAGGACTTGCTTTAATAAATAATTGGCACAGAGGGCACAGTTCAAATTATTTTGTTGCTTCATGTAGTGGGTTAAAGTAAACTCCAACACCACACACTGACCAAATCCCACAGTGTGACTTTAAGCAATGCCACATCTGTAAAAATATGGTCATACCAACAATAGCTACATTTGGCTAGGGTTACTTTGAGGAGCGAAAGAGTTAATATATGTAAAACTGGCAAAACAAAGCCTTGCAGGGTAGCAAGTGCTTAGTGAGTGTAAATCATTATTAGTGCTTCTGTTGCTACTCTTACTCACCTTGTGACTGAGAGGAGCAAGAAATCAGGAATGTTTAAAAGGCATTACAGAGATCCAAATTAAAGTTTGTTTTAAAGAATGCAAATCCATTTAAAATAAGTGAGACAGTGAATCCCATGCTCTGTACCAAAGGACTGACTCACGTAGTAAATTCAAGTTCACAGATGTTACAGAGAAAGCAAGAGCAGTTTCTGTGCCCTGACATGTACCGGGTTTTTGTTTTTTGTTTTTAACAGCAACTCTGGGAGAAAATGACCGGTGTCAAAGACAGTCGCCATAGCTGAGGGCGAGCGCAAAGCTTACCATCAAAGGCAGGTGTCACTCTCACCAAGAACAGTCTCCACCACTGACAGCCAGGCACTGAAGGTATGAACAGAGCATTCTCAGCATGTCTGTCTGAGGGTTGCTGAGATCCCTCTGGCTCTGAGCCAGCATCTCATAATCCACACTCTCTTGATGAGTGATGCATTTATGAGACATTTACCAGGGTCTGGTATACAATCTGTGACTGCAGAGCAAAGGGGAGCCAGCTGACCCACACAGGGCTAGGACAGAGACCTGACCTCCCAGCCGCAGGGTGTAGCCTGAGAGATGCATCAACCCCAGATGGGTTCACTACTGGGGTGAGCGAGCTCGCACTCATGGTCTGGTACATGTAAGCATGACCTCAACTGGCAAGAGGTAGAGTGCTGGGCGCTTCCGTTTGATGCACAGATTCTGTTCTTCTCTGTTTACATTGGAACTTCTCCTGTGGCATTTAAAGCCTCGAAATATGCGGTTTTGTATAAACTTACTAAACTGGCTAACAACTGTTTAATGACTGCCTAAAATAACTGAAGTGAAAAAGAGCAAACCCCATTACATTTTGGAAAAGCATTCTGGAGAAGATCTTGAACTCTCCTTTGCAATAGCTGGATATTTAAAGAAAGATCTTGTCAAAATTAAACTGAGCCATATATTTTTAAATTTAAAGGAAAAAAAATAGAGACCATAAGCCAGTAGTTATCAGCCAAAGTGTATCTAGAGCTAGATATTTAAAATCAAAAGTAATTTTTATTTCTGGAAAGAATCATCTTCTGGCAAGCTCAAAATCAGCAATCACTGTAAAATGAATGGACATTAAGACATCTAAATTGTATTCTCCTACTTTACACAATAGGGACAGCTAAAATCTTAATTTACAGGTAGTTTATATCATAAAACATAAACTTCAGCACAGAACAGTGGAACGCCTGAAAAGATAAGGTCATATCTCTCTATGATCTCAGAGTCAAAAGTGATTCTGGTCCTTCTCTTTCAAGTGGATTTCCTGATGGAGATAATAAATAAATATTCTCCCCCACACCTTGCTTTGGTCTCCTGTCCCAAAACGAACTGCTCCATGTAAGGAGGAAATTGCAAGGAGGAACCTGGCCAACTTAAAGCTTTTTGGGTGCCTCAGGGCACAAAGAGAGGTGCAGGAGATATCTGAGATTACATATCTTCCAAGTGCTGAGCTATAAAGATGTCTTGACCTTCTACAAGTCCCTTCTAGAAGTGAGAGCTTTAAAAGCTTGCTAGCCAACCCAGATATGGTCTACAGGTTCTTACAACTTGGGGTCTCCATTGAATCTTCAGTTACATCAGGAAGACTTTATTCACTCCCATCTGGCTTCCTGCCTCTGGAGGCCCAGAGTGGCTGAGGTGCCAAATTCTCACCATCACCAACCAGATAGTCATAACTACAAAGTCCGTTTGTGCACTGCAGAAAGTAAAGTAGACAGCTGGACACTAAAAGATGCCTGAGAAAATGAAAAGCTGGACAAGTGAGAACCAAGATTACTTACTAGGGGAATCATGGCTGATATGTCAGAGCTACACTAAGTGTGAATTCCTTCATGCCCAATGCTTTCTAGTCTTTGCTCAATTCCTAGTTTCTCAAAAAGGTCTATCCTATTCCCTATGTGATACTTCAAATTGCCCCCTCATTCCAATGCTCCAGAACCTTCTTACCATGCTCTATTTTTTCTTTTCTCCATAGCACTTACCAATTGCTAATAAACTATACAAATTAGGTATTATGTTTATTGTTCAGTGACAATTTTCTCTACCAGAATGAAATGTTTCAGTCACTGATCTATAGGCAGTACCTAGAAGGCTGCCTGACACATGAAAGAAATTTCATGAGTAATATCTATTGAATAAATTAAAATATGTAAGACTTTACCTGTTTGTCTAGAAAGCTCTAGCTTCCTTTCTACAAAGCCTCCTCCATAGCCTACCAGCACACTCCACCTTCAAGGAGAGAGGACAGGAGAGAGTCCTCAGAGGTAAAACTACTACCAGCCCATATTACAGTGCAGAGATCAGGAAGCTAGGTCAAAGAATTAAAGTTGAGTTCCAGAAGGATGCCCTCTTCTTATAACACCTGTTTCCTTAGAAATCTCTTTTCCCTCACAGTAGCTGTCAAAATAAGGTGGGCCTTGTTTCCCTTCTACTTTAAAGGGGCTCTTTCCTCAAGCAGACGCCAGGCATAGCTAAAGTGAAAAGAAGTAATTTTACTTCCTATACACTAGCATGGCTATAATAAAAAGAAAAAAGTACCAAAAATAACAAATATTAATGAGAAAGGGGAGAAAACAGAATATTTATACATGGACAGTGGGAATGTACAATGGTTCAGCCAATGTAAACAACAACTTGACAGTTCCTCAGAAAGTTACACATAGGATCACCATCTGATCCTGTAATTCTACTCCTAGGCAAACACCCAGAATTGAAAACAGGTATTCAAACATGTTAATATACATGCATGTTCATAGCAGCACTCTAGTCACAATAGCAAAAAGGTGGAACCATTCCAGACTTCCAGAAATAGATGAATGGCTAAACATGCTGTGACAGTCACATGATGGAATAGTGTTCAACCATGAAAAAAATAAAGTATTCATATACAATACAGTGTGGATGACCCTCCCAAACATGCTAAATGGAAGCCAGATACAATGGTTACACAACGTATGATTCTATTATATGAAATATCCAAAATAGTTAAATTCATGCAGATAGAATGCAGACTGGTGGTTACCAGGGGTTGAGAGGAGGAGAGTTGGGGCAAATATGCTTAATGGGTAAGGGATTTTACTTTGGAGAGATGGAATAGTGTAGGAATTAATAAAGAGAGTAGTTGCACAACATTGTGACTGTATTAAATGCCACTGAATTGTTTACTTTTAAATGTTTAATTCTGTTACGTAAATTTTACCTCAATGACTTATTTTTAAAATAATTTTTTTTTTAAGAAGACACTTAGGATCAAATGGTGTAGACAAAGGCTCCTTGAAGGTTCAAGTCATCAAACCTGCTGGGATTTTGGTTCAAAGTCCACCTAAGTAATGCAGTGTGCCTGTGGCTTTGCCCTCTTTGTCTCTGTATCCATGGGAGATCAGAGAAAGTTGTCTGTGGATGGCTGAAGGTGGTTGCCCAGAATTTGGGGACTTAACTATCATAGACCCCCTACCTCAAAATGCTTCAACTCATGTCTATTTACATTAGAGTATACTTTAGCCCTTTTCACCACAGCGGAAAACTAGATTTGGAGTTATTTACTTTTTCCTAAGCTTACTTAATCATGGAAACAAACATAGGATTGTGAAAGAAGCAATAGAACAGGACCACTGGTTTCCAGTCCCAGTGCCTTTACCAGCTCTGTGTCATTAGACAATTCAGTTAACTTCTCTGAACCTCAGTTTCTTCATTTTATTAAATACAGTAAGAATCCCATCCTATTTTCACCAGAGTTACTGTAACTCTCACATGAGAAAAGGAATATAAAAGTACTCGGCAAATACTCAGCAACCTCATCACGTCAGCTCTTCCTCCTCATATTTGGCAAGTCCATCTATTTCTTTTCACCTTCATTGTCAATATTTCACATGATGACACTATCATCATCCTCTCACATCTGGTTTAACTTCATTTTCTAAGGAAACTACTGCTACTTCCAGAATGCACTGTCCCTAGCATTCTTTACTCTGCTACCAGATGATCTTTCCTTAGAATAGAATCTCGTGATTCTAGGCCCCTGCTCAAAACCTTTCCGGAGTTCCCCACTGCTTTCAGGATTTCAAAACCTTTTATGATAGAGTCCCTTTGTCTCTTTCCTGCACTTCTCTCATCAGCATCCAATTTTCAGTTTCTCGAACATACCAGGCTGCCTGAAATATTTTGCCCATCTTTCTACCTCCACCAGACCTTCACCCTCTCTACCACTACTACTACCTTCTCCAACTCTCTGCCTGGATAAAGTCTATCAAATTTTATCATTAGGTTTCAATAAGGTGTTGTGGCTTCCATGACCCTTTCCCAATGAGCCTCTCTCAATGGGAGAAAGTGTTCTAAACTCTTCCAGAAAACACTTTCGCTTATAGACTCATTAATGCTGGAGACTCTTGTTCAACATTCAAGTTGTAATTCATTCTATCTCTGTATTTGTTTTGTATTCACACACATGAGGAATACACTCTTTCCCTGCTCAGCAAACTGAACAAATGTCAATTCTTGGGATTTAACCAATAAGTTAAAAGCCATTATCTCCATACCCAAGATCAACTGTCCTTTCTTCATTTGTACAGGTCAAAAGAAAACCTGTTCAAAGATCACTGACCCTGACTGCATGAACCATGGACTACAGTGCCAAAATCACCCCTCAAGGGAAAACTTACTGTCCCTTCAATTAAAGTACTTTTATTAAGTACCTTCATGGGGGGTGCCCCATCCAATGACTCGTTGATGAGGGTGAGGCTATGAGATTCAGTCCAACATGCTACAAAACTGACAGACCATTTAAGCTCCAGATCTTCCATTTTAGGTCATCATCTAAGAGTTGAGATTTAACAGACTATGCCTCTTGCTTCTCAGGAACGCTTATGAACCTTATGAACTGAACTGTCTAAAAAATAATGGCATCAAGATGGCCAGGGTACAGGAAAACAAATTATAGCCAACGGACACTTTTTTTTTTTTCCGGTTAGCAGACAGGCATATATTTAAAGGAATAATGACATCCAATGCTAAAGAAGATGTAAAGGAAAATGTGGCAGTAATGTACAGTGGTCCACTGCTCCAGGAAGGTGAGTTGGCAATATATAACAAAAGCTTTAAAAATATTCATACTCTGATGGGTGAACAATTCAACTAGAAATGGATCATCAGGCAACTTGCATACTATCCTCATGGAGCATGATCAAAAGATAAATACTTATAAGCTGCTAAGAGGTCCTTCAGTAGGTAAGCAGATAAACTAGGTTACAGCTAGATAATGGAATATTATTCAGCACAAAAAAGAGTTGAACTATCCAGCCATGAAAGACATAGAGGAACCATGAATTCATATTACTAAGTGAAAGAAGCCAATCTGAAAAGGTGACATACCGTATGATTCTAACTTTATGAAGCTTTAGAAGAAACTGAGGAGATAAGTAAAAGACCAGTGGCTTCCAAATATCAGAGATGGGGAACAGGTGAATACGCATAGCATAGAGAATTTTTACGACAGCGAAATTACTTTGTGTAGTGGTGGATACATGTCATTATACATTTGTTCAAAACCAGGACAAGTCTAACACCAAGAATGAGACCTAATATTAATCATGGACTCTGAAAGACGACAATGTGTCAAGATAGGCTCATCAATTGCTACAAATACCATTCTGCTGGGGGACATTGACAGTGGGGGAGGGTGTGAGGGCGTGTGTGGGGGGAGGGAGTAGGGGATATATGGGAAATCTCAGAAAATGGAGATGACCCAAATGTTTAAACTATGGTACTACTATAAACTCAAATACTGTAGGCTACTGGGAGTACTGAGAAAATTCATTGAGCAAAATGAGAAAAGGCTCACAATATTCAATTTAATGAGAGGGAAAAAAGGGCAATGTGAGTAATACTGGACAATGAAAAAATTTTATGTAACAATACACACACACAGAGATAGAGAGAGATAGAGAGAGATAGAGAGAGAGAGAGAGAGAGAAAATGTTCATCCCCAAAGTATGGAAGGATATGGAAGTATAATATCTGGGGAGCTGAGTAATGTGTGTTACCCCCTTTTTGCTCTATTGATTTTCAAATTCTTATTCAAATAATATGAATTATTAACTAAATAATTTTGTGACCATTTTTAATAGTTTATTTGCTAGCATTAAGTTCCCAATCAAAAGAAGGCTCTCACAGCCACGTATTTGGAAATATGTGAAATCCCAGATCTTCAAAATGCAGCTTCTTTGAAAAATTTCCTTTAGTATCCAGTCCTCAAAACTGTATTCCTTTAACCCTTTCTAGAAAGAGTCTATCCTGATAACAATCTGATTTCAAGTTTTATAATATGAAATACACACACCCGTATGTATGTACACACACAAGCAGAATCTCAAGCAGTCACCTTATATTATGTCTTGCTTTTCTATAGCACTAAGTATATGTTTATTTTTATAATCAGAAAAAAAACTATTTTCATTTAAAATGTTTTATATGCTGTAAAATGATTAAATAAATGATATTAAATGTTTATCTCCTATTTGCCTGCATTTCCCAAATTTTCCAAAATAAGCATAAGTTACTTTCATAATAAAAAAAAAAAAGAAAATCCCTTACAAAAGTTGATCAAAATTTGAAACACTGGAAGGAATCTAAATAACAATTGGAATTTGGGGTGGTACAGTTATTAACTAACGAAAACATGAAATTTAGAATGCAGGTGTCATCCAATGACTCTGTTATCTATGGAGAGGACATAATTCTAACATAATTTCAACAGTCCAAGAAACACACACCATCACCCTCACCCCTCGCATTATTACCTTCCACCACTGCTGAAGTCCTTCATTTAATACTACTCCAAAACCGTATCTTAATTTTCCCAAAAAGGTAGAAAAATTTTAAAAGCCAGAGATTAGGCATTTTTGCATCCTTAGCAAAAGCATTGTTCAGTCTTTATAAAGTCATTTGACTCTGAGCATGTCATATCAAAACACTCTTAAAAGATGATGCAAAACATTAAGTAACTGAATGTACTAGAGGAAAAGTTTTAAACAAAGATAATTCATTTTATTAGATTAAAAAACATTCCCTGAGGGATGTCTTGCCTGTAAGAACCATACTGTATAATACAACTAAATATCTCCTCTAAAATTTCACTTAATGATATTTTAAAATAAACACCAGAAAAATAGAAGAACTCTCTATATCTTGAGTTAAAAATTACCTTCCTGAGAACAATATTTTTTTCACATAACAACTTTTTAAAAACCATTGCCATACGGTCTGTCCTTCTAACTTTTGGCTATTCAAACAAAATATCAGAAATTTGATATGTAAATAGCTCATTTTTTGCTTATCTTCACAAAACCTAAATTATACTTTAAATTCCTAGAACATCAAAGTAACTTAGTCCAACAGTCTTTTTCAAATTAACTTCTTCTCATTTACTTCCATTTACTGGGCATTTATAATGAATATCCATCCCCCAAAATAGAGTGGTATCAAATGATTTAGAGTTTCCTGTCACCAGAAGTAACCCAGTTCTCCAAACCACCACTGCTGCAGGCTCTTCTCAGGGTTTGCCCTGGCCCCTGGCTCCCAGGCTTACTGGCCCTCTTCCCAAGTTCCCTTTTCTTATTCCTCCTCCTCAGATGAAGTGTCTCTTCTTGAAGGAAGCCTTCCCTGAAAGCTTCGACTGGCTCCCCTCTCCTGCCTTCCATGACGCCCTACATGCTCTCTCCCAGCATGCCACAGTGTGTCATTAAAGGGCTTATTTTTAATTAATTAACACCCTGTTCCCACTCAAGGCAGGAAGTTAGCTGGAAGTAGAGAATGTATTTCACTGACCATCAAATTCCCAGAGTACCACACATTGACAGCTGTATAAAAGCTACTCCATGCATTGCTTTCACTGATTTTGACTGCATGAACTTCATTCTGAAGAGAACTTGCATTTTCTAGACACTTTTCTAGTAGTCAACCACCTATCTGTGTCTCTGTTTAAATGTCAACTTAAAGAGAACTGTCCAAACTATCTCCCATCCACTAGTTTGCATCCGCTGACTCTGTATTATGATTCTTCAAAGCACTTATCACCTCTGACACACATTTATCTTTCACTGTTGGTCTATGACGCCAGCCTCTAAGCTCCACAAAAGTTTGTCTATCCAACTCCTTGCTGTATCCCAATCTCCAAAAAAAAGTTTCTGTCACTTGGTAGGCACCGAGTAAAACATTTTTGAATGAATGAATGAGCTGGGTATGTAGGGAAAGTTGCACAAATGTGAACCCCACTCATATACCCTGACTTTTACTTCCCGAGAATCTCTGCTCATCTGTTCCCAGTCAAGGTAAAAAGATGTATTTCCATTTTCCTTTCTGTTTTCCAAATGCAAGCTACTCTGACATCAGTACTATTTCAGTTAGTATATAAAAACAAGTACCCTGCTAGAAACTGTGCAAAACAGTCCAAGATGCCAGAACAAATTCATTCTTTTCAACATTTCCAGGGCAACAGCAAACCCAAGATGACCTTCTGGTTCCCTTTTGCCAAAATACATTATAACCCTGCTCAAATAAACGCTCAGCAGAAGCAGCTGAGCTCACCATATAAACGGAATTTAAATAACACATTTCCTATCTGGAAGTACTTTGTATACAATTTAAGTAATCTGATTTTGTTAATAAATTTTAGGCTTAACAAAATCAAGCAACCAAAGAACTATTTAAAATTGAGCTTGCTGTATAGTTTAAAAGAGTGAACTTTATGGTATGTGAATGATATCTCAAATTTTTAAAAATCTCACTGGAGGGACTTTCCATAAAACACATGACCAGTGCTCCTGAAAACAGTCAAGGTCATAAAAAGCATGAAAAGTAAGAGAAGTAGTCACAGGCATGAATTGCCTAAGGTGCTATAATGACTAAATATAATGTAGTATCCTGAATAGAATTCTGAATCATTAAGGGCAAACTTAGGAAATCTGAATAAAGTATGGGCTCTAGTTACTAAAAGCGAGTGGATCCGTACTGGAATTAATTTTAACAAATATACCACACTAACATATTAGTAATGATATTTGTTATATGGGAACTCTCTGTACCACATTCTGCAATAATTTGCAATAATTCTGCAAATCTAAAACTGTCTTAATAATGTAATAAAGAAAAAAATGGCTCGTCCCTTTGTCATTTTAAACACAGGTATTTAATTCTTCCAACAATCCTGAAGCATCTGCAATAAAATTCTAGGCTTCCCATCATCTCAAGAAATCCTGCTTTTCTCTTGTAGTTTTCAACCCAATACATGTAAATTTAACAAGTGTAAAATGAACATCTACCACAGGCCTGTCACTGGGGTCTGTAGACAGCAAATGCAAAGATGATTAAGATAAAATCCCAGCTTTCCTAAAAGATGGATGCAATACCCAAGTAACCAACTCCAATGCAGCGTGTCCTATGCACTAAAAGCTAAACTAGTCGGGCATTTTTGAAAGCGTCTTTTCACGATTAACTCCTTCGAACTTTTAAACAACCCTACAGTTAGGTGCTGTGCTTACACCATCTTCACACAGGAGTCCTGGTGCCCGGGGGGTTTCAGTAACTCTCCCAAAAGGACAGCATCAGTGGACAACTGGAGCCAGCACTGAGAGCATGGACATCTAACCATTATACACCCAGCCTTCTAAAAGCACAGAGAGGTTCAATTCAGGAAAATCCCCATACTTGGAAAATTTCCACAGATGGGGCAATATGAAGTAGACCTTAAATGGCAAGCAGGATTTTGAAAAATGGTTAGAAAGATGGGGCAAAGCTAGGGGACAGAGAGACAGTGCTCCCGAGGCAGGGAAGCGAGCTGATGGCTCTCGGCTTGGCTGCAATCTGGAGAGCCTGGACTCGATGCAGGCATTGCCCAGCGCTCCACAGAAAACATCTGACCAAATTCCCTCACTCCACAGTGTGGGAGCAGGTAAATGGCACCTGCATTTTACAGAGAAGAAAAGGGAAGTTTGAATATTAACTCTACCACCAAACAACATTTTGCTCCAAAGCAAGGAATCAAACGCAGGCCTGTCCAAACAGCCTCTCACCATGCTGCTCCTCTGTCTCTCACTGACGAAAAAAATAAAAGGATGCTACAATTTTATTTGTAGACCATTTTCTCTACTACTATATATGTGATGACTACATCTGTCTGCTTCTAAGTAAGAGATTGAGAGAAAAGACTTTGGGCAAAAGATATCTTTTTAATCTTGGGAGATATTAACAATGGGTACGACTTGAAGAAGAGGAATTGTTTTTTTAAGTGTTGATTGAGATAAAGTTGATTTGCAACACTGCAAATATATGTTCTCATGCCACAGGGTGGAGGGAATTATGAGTGATTTTTTTGTTTACCTCTTGAAACTTTCCTCTACTTTTTTCAAATTTTCTATTATGATCATGTTACTTTCATGCTTAGAAAAAAATAGAAAGGTATGACTGAACTCACTGCACATTTAATTGATGCTGCTAAAATGTCTGCTTTTTGAAAATTTTTTCCTCTTCTACCTGACTTTCAAAAATGTACCCCAAAACAAGAGGGCCTGAGGGAAGGCAGTTACCACAACTCGGCGTCACTCAACATTTGACACTAAAATCAGTCCCCTCAACAATGGCGAGCGGAGCGCTCAAAGAATGCCCACCAATGTACCTATGTGCTCATGGATTCATTTGGCTACTGTTTAAAGTTAACCTCAAGCTTCAGAACTCTGACAACCAGCCATTAAGTAAAATGCCAAAGGGAAGGCTACAAATTGGTTATTTCCTCTGAATGCTAAACCTTAGCAGAGATCTGTTAGCCAGGATAGCAAGTGTTAAAAGGTCAAGAGGTTTTACCTGCTATGGACTTAGGCCAACTCACTATTGAGATGGACCTTATTGATGGTGAAGATTTCTTAAAGTCTCAGCTTTTCCAGAAGGAAAGTTTCCTGAGAAAGGGAGGAGACTTAGGTGAGGCATTTCGGTCCAGGTGTTTACTGAGATGGAGACTTTTAGTGGCCAAGGCTACCCAGGTCAGTGGATGCCAAGGACAGAGCCAGAAGAAGAGGGAAATAGATTCCAAACATAGCTGATCTCTTTATTTATTTTGACTAAGAGCAAGAGCCTTGATGTGGATCCTTGAAGGAAAGATCACCTGTGCTCTGTTTATTTTTATTTCTCGTACTGGTTTCTCAGGATTTGATCAGCATCTGCTCCACACCAGACACTGATTGTGGTTTACATTATTTTACTCCTCATACCAGCTTGGTCAGGGAGGGATATAATTTTCCAGTTTTGCAGATGAGGAAACCGGACTTCAGGGAGGCTGACCTTTACAATATCAACCGACTCCCATGTGATGGCAGGAACTAAGATGAAAAGTCAGTCTTATCTGGCCCGAGTTCTTTCCATGACATCACCCTGCCTGCCCTGGCTTCCTAAAGGGGAATCACTGACCTTAAAAGAGCCATCCATGCCTCTGCTAATCAGCAGAATGTTGAGGAATTGCCTACCTACAAAAGGAACTAAGGACTTAATCTACTGCAAGTAAGAGCGGCCACTCCTCTGGGAAGATGACCCTGTCACTGACCCTTGGGGTGACTGGGTGCTCTGTCTCAAGCCTGTGTCACCTGCAGCTTCAGAAAAGCTGGAATGATGTGCCTTGTCACTCCTTCCTGTTACATTCCTCTGCTGGCAAAATCTATCATTCTCCTCCCTCCAGAAAGCAAAAGGCAAGTGAGGCTACTAGGTTTCTAAACTAGTCTTATATGGCTTTCAGAGCTCTCCCTTGCATAAATACACGCTGATATACTAACTGGGAAGCCAAGAAAAGACACTATAAATAGCCCTGGTTCCAGCCAGCAGAGGAAGCGGACCCCGTAGTCATGCCAACTTGTACATATAAGCATAAGGATGGAATCTTCAGGATACATCTTTCCTCAAAGCCTTATCTATACTTAAAGAGAACACCATTAAAAAAAAAAAAACACCTTTGTCAACAATAAGCTCAAGTTGTTTTTATGAAATTATGCTAAGGGGATAAAGATAAAATTTACAATGGAGACTCCAGGAGGGGAAATTTAGTTTAAGTGACTTGTCTGAAGGAAGAGTTTGAATGTCATTCTTTCAACCCAAAGCACACTTCAAATACAGGCCTGCATGTGTTTACTAATAAGAAAGAAGAAATAAGTAGTATGTAATGAAGCATCATAAAAATGTTAAGCATCAAAACTAAAACACAAACTCCCAGACTTCCAAATACTTGGAAGACATCCATGAATACTAATCTTTAAGATCTACTGATTTGAGTTTACCTTCACCTAAAGAGCTTAAACAGTTTAATAAAGTGAAGCAAGCATGCATCTATTATTATGGTACACTGAGAATAATTTGATTCCCAAAACTGTATCTGTCCACAGAAACATCAAAGTTATTTAGCAACAATGAACAAGTATGTTATAAACTAAACGGAACCAAGGTAATGTTGGGGGTGGGGGAGAAAGGGAAGCAGGAAGGAAGACTCTTAACACCTGGAAAGATCTAATGTGATTACCTTCTCTTTTGTCCCAAGGCACAGGGGCCTCTTGTCAACTCTACAATTTGCCAGTTGGCAAGGGCTGGGACCTCGGCTACAAGCAAGTTCTTTCTCTCTCCAGACTGCACAATATGATCGTTATGCTTTCTTATATTCTACTAAAGGAAATGGGGAAAATATAAAGATACTGACATTTATTTCATAGTATTTACTTTACATTGCCATGGAAATGCCTGTAGTTATTCAACGGGTAAAAATCCACTGTCCAATAAGATCTAGAGAATTACCATTTTATTATGTGCATGTCTCAGCTGGAATACATACTTGCTGGAAGGCCTCCAACTTTCTTTTAAAAAGGTGGACTCAACCACTGGTCTATATTTTGACCATTCTCCTGCCCCAGTGCCTGTAGGGTTTGGAAGCTGAAATACCCAAGGATTACCCCTGGGCTCTGTTACCAGTCCACCCAACATCTCCCAGGCTCAAAGGTTCTCAGAGTTTCAAAAAGACTTTTTCATAGTGCATCCCTCTCAGTCCCAATGCCCATGACAATGCCAAGGTTATTCCTTACAAACTTCAGAACTGAATGCAGACACTGAGGTTTCACTGAGTTTCTTCCAGCACTTACACTTAAAGGATGTATGCACCCTCATACTCACTACTCTTTAACCAAAAAGATGTTTCTATCATCCATGCTGAATGAAACAAGAAAAAGGAGAAAGAACTACCCACAGTCCCTACTACTATCTTTTTTGTGATCTTCTCCTGCTCTGAATAAATAAATGAGATTATAGTGAACAGAAAAACAAAATTGTGTTTGTCAGTCAGACAAACATGACCTAGGGGACATGACCCCTGTATGATTAATCTGTGTGTGAGTTTCAGTGTCTGGCATGTATTTAAGTGATTATACACATGCACAAAGCAGATAGCTCATAAATTACCAAAGTAAGAATGAAGCTGAGAAGTTTCATTACTACCTAAGCCCTAACAAAGAGTCATAATGTAGTTAATGTTTAAAGTATCATTTTAAGTGAGTTAAAAATCTCTGAAGAACACTGACAAATTTCTCCCCTTCCCTGCCCCCACACACTCATGAGCACATGCACTAGTATCACGAAGTCCTCAACTCCTACACTTACTGCTTAAACTATAACAAATAAGTTATTTCGTCTCTTTTTACTCCAATTCAACACTATGTCCTCAGTAACAAATACTAAAATAAGAATAAATGCAGTAAGAATGTGCTCCAGTGGAAATATTTGATGGGAGGGAGGCTCTATCTACTGCGATCACTCTCAAGGCTTCCTCACAGGACGGGCATCTCGTCATATTAGAAGGCAGTTTAGCTTCAAAATACATACAATAAGCGTCCTGACTGCTGCCAGCTGCTTGCTCTATCCTGGACAAATCCAAGACTTCATATACTGTACTCTTTGAGTGATTCGTTGCACACTAAGGGGCATTTCTGCTTCTTACTTTCTCCCTACAAAATGTCTTCACAACCTAAGCCCCAGACAGAGTGAGACGGTATTGGGAGTGAAACCATTTTCCTCAGTCACCACTTAAAATCTCAGTTTTTTTATGTGAATTTATTTTTTGAACATTTGTATTAGTCAAGGGAAACGTTTAATGACATACTCAACAAATCCAAATTATATGTAAATCTGAACCAATGTAGAAGGATCAGATAAGTGATAGAATTACTCTCCTGCAGTGCCTGAATCAAGCAAAGCAAAGCAAACCTCCAGTTAGAAATGGATCTGAAATTCCCCCCTTCCAGGGTACTCTTTTTACTCCTCTCATACAAGTAAGATTAAACAAAGGCAAGACAGTTTTCAAAGGATTTAAAAAGTAGCTACTATAGAATAGGGTCTCTTTTACTCTCTATAAGTTTCTCTTACTGGATTTATACCAATAAAGTATTCATTTAATAAAGGCCATTTGAGACTCACCAGCTACAGCTTTTTGCTGGCAAGCGACCTTGCTACCCCCAGATCCCTCTCAGCTTACTAATTTGCAAAGATATTTGTGGTACATTTATAGCAATGTAAAATCTAAACATTTAAAAGTCTCAGTAAATTGCCAAGCTTTTTAGAAACCTACAAAAATGTAACAAGACACAGCCCTACCACTGGACACAAATTTAATACCAACCAAACATACAATGGACTTGCTTTTTGTGTTAAAGAAAGCATGTTATATTCAACAGCTGGAAAGCATGTCTCCCCCTAACCAGAAGTCTCAGTGGTCCGTTACATCATGCTAATTCCAAGAGCAGAAAATACTAAACTATAAATGATATTAAAAGCCCACACAAAAAAATAAAAACCAAACTCAAAGTTCCTATGATCTACAACTCCTAGGAACCTCTTTCTTACATGTTCCAGAATCTTTCAACATGAACACATTTCTCACCTGTGGGTATCCTGTAAGGATATACATTGTCCTAAAATATGCCACTGACCTAAATGGTTCATTAGCATCACTCAAGACACATTTACATAATTTTCCATGTACAGTCAGACTGTTAATGTAAACCATGGTATCTGATAAATTATTTTTCTTTCGTCTACATCATCTCTTTCACTTCTCATAATAATATAAAATATGCATTATTATTTTTCCTATTTGAAAATAAACCGAAACTCAAAAGGGATAAATCACTTGCCCAAAGCCAGACAACGGCAGAGTCTGGGAGCTTGGATCTGCATTCAGCAGTCTGACTCCAGAGCCTGTGCTCACAGCAGTGGGGCCCTGAGCTGAAGGGCAAACGTCAGCACACTAACCTTACACTGAGAGATTAAGCCACACACTGACAGTGAAGTAAAGCAGGTGTGGACTTCTAGCAGCCAATGCTGGTGAGAGTTATAGTAAAATAAAATAAACCTTGCTAACGAAGACAGGCTAGTGGGCTGCAGGGGGCACCAGGCTCTGGGTGCAAATCCTGCCTCTGCTTGTCCTAGCTCCGGGACCTTGGGCTGCTTTCTTTGAACTTCTATTTTCACACTGCATCACTTGTAAGATACAGGACTACTAGAAAGAAATGGGAAAAATGCACAGAAAACTCAAAAGTGCAAAGTAAACGGAATCTAAGGGGGCCAGTGATGCCTCAAGACAGCAAAAGCTTTTCCAATCAGCTACACAGATACGAGCACTGGCTTGTGTATTGTATTGTATTGTATTGTACTGTACTGTACTGTATTGGTCTTGTGATCTCTCTGGACTGTAGATCTTTCACTGTCTTACATTTTACCCTTCCTCTGGCCCTATACCTAAAGTGAGGATCTATTACATCAGGGAGGAGAAAGAGTGTGATAAAGGGCACAGAATGTCTGTAAAATGTTTGTGTTCCTTTGCATGCTGTGTGTGGGCCAAAGACACACTCACACAAAAATCATGTATCATGGAGGTGAGTGGCTTCCACTGACAGTTGCTAGCATCCCTTTTGGACTTCTGCTGGTAGCAACTTCCCTTCCTTCATCAAGCCACACTCCCCTACTTCAACCAAAACATCTGCCTACCTTTGCACACGTATTTGATCCAAGCTGGACACTCTACATCCTAGTCCAGAGAGACTGGTCCAAGAGGTGGTGCATAACCTAAGCAGGTCAAGTAAGAGTCCTCTGTGGTTCTTTGAACTGGAATCAGGAAGAGACAACCTCTTGGTTTCTATTATCAAAGCTGGTATGAAGGAAACATGGACTTTCCAATTCCCAAGTCCCTGTTTACACATCCGTGGTGAGAGAATCCAATACCTAGGCAGAAAGACTCACTCCTGTCAGCATCTTGTGTCATCTCCAATGATACCTGTGCTTTTACAATTATGGATGGCTACAGGTTCCCTTTTTGACTTAAGTGCATTTGAGATGGGATTCTATACTCACAACCGAAACATCCTAATTCATCACAATTTCCTTTTCTTTCTAAGGGGTAATATTTCCTGGATGGAGAACCTGAGTGAAACACAGACCAGAAGGAATCCTAGTAGCAGCAGAAGACAGGAAAGGATGTCCTTAACAGGTCTACAGAATTCCACTTCTAATTTCCTTTGTTGCTGAACCTCGTGGACAATTCTTACTATAAAGGTCTCATAGAACAATTTTCTTGGGATTTGTATCAAGTGTGCTTTTTATGCCAAAGTCAGCAATACTGAGTAGCATATACAGTGCTTAACAATTCACGAATTAGCAAATGAATCTTCATTTCCATTGAATTGAGATTCCAAGCAAAAGTTATCATTATTCCTTTAAAAATTCTAACTAAAACTTAATATGTTAATTCCCCCAATTAGTAAGACTCTCAAACATCTCATTAAATTGTGGTAAAACCTAGCAATGCTATATTTAAGCTAAAAAGATCAATGTCAAGAACATGACTTACTGTTTTCTAAAAATTCTGCCTTTAGCAGATGTCACTGCTTCTCAAATGTTATTAAGACCATAATAATTAGATTTAGCTAATGTCATTCCCACATGATTTTTTTTTCCAAAATACATCTATAACACACACCTATAGCACCGACACATTCTAATTTTATACTGGCAACTTGGGGTGGTTTCGTCACAAAGGCTAAGATTTGATCATTTAAAAAATACACAGGGAGGGGCCTCCCTGGTGGTGCAGCGGTTAAGCGCTGTGCTGTGGAGCTTAATTGTATTGTCGGCAGCGGCAATACAAGTTCAACGCCCAGCCGGGGAGATTCGAGTTCCACGCCCGGCGGGGCAAATTCCCACATGGCGCGACAGACCGCTCCTGCCTTACCCGCTGCACCCTTCAGCAGTGTATTTCCGTCGATCTGCCTGTTCTGCTCCCCTCTTTGTCTCTGGTGAACCCTCTTGCCGCCCCTCACCTCTGGCCTATACCCCAGCTTGTACTCATAAATAAATCTTTAAAAATAATAATAAAAATAAAAAATACACAGGCAGCACACACGCCATGATAACATAATTTTATGCAGACATATTTACATACATATTCCCATGAAGACGTATTTTCACAGAATCACTTATCCCTAACAGGAATCCTCTGGCTACTAGAGAGAAAGGGGGACAGTTCAGTCTGAGGAGGGCTTCTGGGGTTCCAATGACATATTATTTCACCTGTACCTGGGGCATGGTATTTTCTTAAGCTATCTCTATGAACCTGGCAGCTCACAGGTCAACAGGTTCCATTCAGCCTCCGAAATGGACTCAGCTCTGTTGGCCACAATCCTATACCCATCTTCTTCTAGGAACAGGCTCTGATGTTTCACTTGGGAACTCATCACCGTTCTCACTCTTAGTTCAGGTGTCTGACACGGAGGAAACTTTCTTCCTACCTCAAGAATGAGCACCCAGCCCGGGTCTCACAGACCCACAGTACGTCACAGACACCAGCTTGAGTGATTAGTTCATGGAGGCATTCTCATTCTATCAGAATCAATGAGGTGCAAAGCAACATGAACTTGGAAGCACACAGGCCTAAAGCGTTTAGAAAACATGGGAATGAGTAGAGATAAGAGGTGGAAAGAAACCAGGTGCCCAAAGACCTATGGGCTAACCCAGTCATTGACATCTGGACTTGACAGTCAATTGAGTCCCCAAATTTCCTTTTCTCTTGAATCAACTTGAGTCCTGTTTGCAGTCTCCTGTGACAGAGAAGACTAATTGATGTACCCTTCTGTCTTTGTCTAGAAGGTCAACATAGGAAAACTCTGGAGGGAGAATGTGAGCATGAGGGGAATGGTTCCATAAGTAAAACTGATAAACACAGACACAAACACTATGAGCCCCGAAGGAAAATTTCCCAATAGAAATGTTATTCTATATGACCTACTATAAAGTATCACCTTATAAAGCATAAGCATTTGGTCGAAAGTCTAAAACTGATATAGCAAAGTACCCTAAATTGAAGTTGAACTCAATTAGAGGACTTTAATCAGAGGGCAGTATTTTCACGGAACAATTATGCCTTTTATCACTAATTCCATTTTATTTTAAAATGTAAATAAATCAGAGCAGTAGAATCACAGGCAATCTTTATTTTCTGAACTGTTTTGAGTTAGCATATATTAATTTTAAAATCAGGAAAAACCACCTGCTTTGAAACATAACACAAGAATGATCACACAAAATTTTTTAAGTGGAATCACCCGGTAAACATGTAGCTTTCCTCCTGTGCAAAAACACTGCTCAGTGTATACCAGGGATTTCTAGTTTTACCAACCCATGGCCACACTAGCCACTGCTGAAAAAAAATCTTTAAACAAATTTTATCTCTATTTCTAACACAAGTCAGAAATATCAAACAAGAAGAACCAGGTTGCTTTCTTGGTGACTGCCAATGTAGCAATATTATCACTCCTGATTTCTTGTGAAATTCTATGCTGTTGCAGTTATTACTGGTCTAAGATGGTTATTAAGACTAGACCGCTACCTAGTCATCATTTATTATCTCTACCTAAGGTGGAGACTATGAATGAACAAAATAGGAGAAAATAGTTGTTTTTAAATTTCTACATTGTAAATAGACTGTAAAAAAGAAAAGGGACTCAAGATCAAGTACACTTCATAAGGTCTTTGCAGGGAAACAAAGACCCTGTCAAAATTAAGATCGTTGCCTACATAGATGCCACAGTTAACATCAATCACCAGCAGATTATGTTTGGGGAAAATAACACATTTGCTTTTCAAAATGGATTTCTATGGTCCAATTAATTTTCCACTGAATCACTGAGGCCAATCTCGTCACATAGCACCAGAAGAGGAAAGTAGGTTGATAAAAACAACCTGGAACTTGTTCTCAATGTTTGAATAAAACACAGAAAACTGAAGGGACAAAATGGATCTTTTAACCCCTGAGGTCAAAGAATGGGGAAAAAAAATGGCAATGTAAAGTGGTAGATGTAATCTAAATATAGCTTCGGGAGACAAGCTGAAAGGGGGAGAGGGGGTCGGAAGGACTAAAAACTGGATGAAAATATCACCAACAAATCACATTTTTTGTTGAATAAAGGATGCTTATAGAAGACATGTAGCTCAGAATCAATTTATTGGGGTGAAATACCACAATTATCTGTTGAGTAAGGATTCTCCTAGCAGCTATTCAGCTGTGGTACCTTTTAGTGCCATCAACAATCTTCCAAGCTTTCTCCAGCACAGGTAATAAATAAGCAAACTATATTAAAAAAAAAAAAACAGCTACATGGATAGTAATGTCTACATATCACTTCTTAGACAAGTAAAGTAGCTTCTGAACAACTTCTTCAGAGCCTGGTGTTGAAGGTGGCCTGATGAGAAACACCAAGTGACACCACAGGTGGCACCGGAGACGCAGGTGTGGGTCTGTTTCTCTGTGTCTCAGTGCCAAACACCTACCCTTGGTTGGGCCTGGCCACCAGCCACAGCAGGTGAAGACTGCCATTTTCTCTTTCTCTTGCTGCCTCAGGACAGGATGAGTTTTCTCCGTCTGACGTACCCCTCCCCAACATGTCCTAGAACATTCTTCCCTCGCCCATCAAATCCAGCTCAGACACTGTCTCCACCTCCCTGTGGCAAAACCACACTCTTCCCTGTGTGCCCGCCACATGTCTACTCTCCTCCACAGAACTCACAATAATAGGCTTTACAGCATTAACATATTTAATACTTTTCTATTTTAGTATTATAAATATATTTATTATAAATGTATATTATACTATAAATGTATGGCAGCATATTTAGCATTATAGTCTTATGATGCTATTTGCTTTATAATACTAGTTATAATGCATTAGCTTCAAGCATACAATGCAATGATTTGATATTTGTACATACTGCAAAGTGATCACCATGATAAGTGATTTACCTCACTTATCTCACTACCTCACGATTTTCAATTTCTTCCTTGTGATGAGGACTTTTAAGATCTACTCTTTTAGCAACTTTCAAATAAAAGCTGCAGTATTGTTAATTACAGTTGCCATGCTGTACATCACCTCCCCAGGGCTTATTTGTCTAATACCCGGAAAGAACTTAGTGATTTTTCTGCTCTCTCTGGCCCAGTGCTTGGCAAAGAAATTCCACATGTTGGTGGATAATGAATAAATGAATGAGCAGAAAAATAAATGAGGACCAGTGTAGGGAGGGAACTTAGCGCAAATAAATTCTAGCAGACTCAGATAATATATGCACACCTGGCCTGTCTCCACATGCACACAAAAATGGCCAGAGAAACCAAGATAGAGTACAGCTGCCTTCGAATCCTGAATTCAGAGTTACTTTTTTCTTGTTTTGAATAAAAAAGACTGAACTCTGATGCATGGTCCTAAAGCGGCAATATTTGAAAATCAGGCTGCATGTAATCTACTTTTTCCATCATTAAAACAGAGTTTACTACATTCATATAATACATCTTCAGGATACTGACGCTTCCTATATTAACTACAACAGAGAGAAACTGGAAAACACTAGTAAAATTGTTTTGACCTGCTTTATGGGAATATTGTAAATATCTCTCAAAAGACCATTAGCATGCGGAGTTGCCTAACAAATAGTAAGCAATTCTTCTTCCAAAAGAGGGTAATTAGATAGGGTAAAGGGCAGTGTTTCTTGGTAACCAAATAACCTAATTTTCTCAAACAACCACTCTCCCTCAAACAAATGGCCTGAGGCAGGGAGAGAATGGCTGATTTTCAATTTCTTTGACCACTAATGACTACTTGTGCTCAAGAGAAAACCTCTGCTAGTCAGCACCACTAGTTCAAAAGAGGTATGCACAGATTCACTGCAAAAGCCACATTGTGATATTAAGATGAGCAGTTGTTCGGGACTTTAAAGCCTCTAACCCTTTTCAACTTCACATCAATGGGGTGGCCTACGTATATTATATTTGGACATCCTTTTACTGTATCTGTTAATAAAATGACAGTAGAAAACAGCTTCTGCCTTCCAAATCTGTTCCCTCATTTCAGCCCGCAAAACATCCCTGAAGAGGGAGGCAGGAAGCCACCTTAAGGAATCCCAGAGAGTGAAATTACACTCTCTCTGTACCTGGGATGGGCTCAAAGTGGGAGGAGAGGGGGAGGGACAGCCTTTTAACCATACCCTGGTCTCTCTCACAAAGCTTCTGCCCACCCACCTCTTTGCCTTTTCCTGCTCCAAGCTATTAATTTGGATTTTTTCAACCCCATAAAATAATGAAAAGAATGGTTCAACTAATAACTGTATCACCTCCACTCATGGTCACTAACTGTAAATCTCTCTCCTTCTCCATATCTACTCAATGCCAAACAGGTGACCCTCCAATTCCTTGGTGGAACCCCGTCTCAGGCCAGATCAGCTCTTGGGACCCAATACTTTGCCTAGCTCTGGCCAGAGTCTTGGCTCAAGTGACGAGGTCCTAGGCCTTACATATGGCGTCACAGTCACACTGGGCTTGGCCCACCGCCCCAGAAGCAGCATGCTGCTTTCCCAGATTCTGAGAATCACTGCTCTCTGAAGTCTCTTCTTGTGCAACAAATACTTAAATATTCCCAAGAGGACACCAATCTGACATAACTAGCACTGTAGACTTTCTAGTTGTATGAGTTTGAGCAAATTATTAACCTACCTAGGCCTTAATTCATCATTTTTTCAATGGAAACACTAACAGCACCCACCTCAGTGCGTAGAGCTAATGACGAAGCCAAGGGTTTACCAGAGTGGTCGCACATCATCAACGTTCAGAAAATTTCAGCTCTCCCTGTTGTCTTTATCCAAACATGTTCTTTAACAATGACTGATTTTGCAATGAGCTGTCTCAGGAGTAAATTTGGTCAAAACTTTCTTTACCCGGACGCCACATCAGAACTTGCCCTGGCACAGAGGCACCCTGTGATCTGCTGCCCTCTTACACCCCCAGCCTTGTCTCTCATCAATCTCTCCAGATGTCCCAACTCCATGCACACGGCCAGTTACCATCCCAGAAGCACACTGAGCACTTAGATCTCAAATTTTAAATTAATCTTCAATTTTAAATTGAAACTGACACTTATTCTTGGGTTACATGCTTGAATGTTTTCTATCCTCATTGTTCAGAAATAGATGTCACTTCTTCAGGGCTACTCAAGGCTTTCTTTGGTTCCTCTACAAAGGGTTGTTTATATGTCAGCAGTCAGGCTTTGGTCTACTACTTCCCCCGTGGCTGCTTCTATTTTTTTTCTTTATGACCCAATCTGATCCCTAGGTCCCTGCCAGGTAATAGTGCTTAATAATGAGCAAGAGGCAGACTCTCTTGGGAATAGTTTCCCAAATGTACACGCCCAGCCTTCGGAAGCTAACAACACACTTGACTGAAATCTTTTGTAGAGATTTCGAGATTTGAATTCCTTAAATACATTTTGCCAAGTAAAGGAACACTGCTTGAAATAAAGCCTGAGAAGAGAGTAAATACTGGTCTTCAGAAGATCCTCACCTTGGTGAATGGGTAAGCATCAGCAAATTAATCAGCTAAAGAGCACACATACAACCTTTGATTTTCTTTTTCCCCCAGGGCATAACTAACACAGATGAGTGCATTCTCCCCCTCTGTGTGGTCTCCTTGATGTGGCTCTCTTCATAATTATCAGAGAGAAAGATTAAGTGAGGATCTTAATTCCATATTCTTTTTTGGTATAAAATGCCTGTAAGTTTGAATAATTCCAACTACTCAAGAGACTTAATAACACATTGTGAGGAGAAAGTATAAGATTTTTAAATAGTAGCTCGAATCTTGGTACATACAAAGGACATTGTTCAGGCATATAATTACATCTTAAAATACAGCTCTGTTTTTAAATATGGGAGGGAAGAGGATAAAAGGAAAACATAAAAGTCACAGAATCACAGACGTGTGTGTAAATATTTGTGTGTGTCTTCAGAATTGTCATGAAGTGATGGGCAGAATCCATCTACTACAGAGAAGCAACAGGTCACACGTATTTTACTAATCACACAAATTATGCAAAAGTGATTCTGGGTTATATTGTTGAATTTCACCTTTAAAAGTTTCAAGCCTTATAAGCAATTTATAAAGAAACTGAAGAATCTCAACAAAAATTCATAATAAAGGAAATTTAAATGGATTCATAATTCAGGTATCAGTTGAGTTATTATGTTGATCACAAAAATAGTGAAGTTATCTCATTTCCATACAAATCATATTAATACACATGAGGAAAATGAACCTATTTATGCCTTTACTGTTCTAGCAAAATGTATTTTTCTACCTTCTGATATATCCTGGATTTGGGGTTCAATGCTCTTTAGTAGTAAGTCTGTCTTCATGTTAAACACTTGGGCTATCAGGAAACAAAACATTTATAGGTAGAGCTAACTGTAAAAGTCACCCTATGTTGTGGGTTTGAATTGTGACCCCATCCCCTAAAATTCATAGGTTATAGTCCTAACCTCCATTATTTCAGAATGTGACTGAATGTGTGGTTTATAAGGGTCATTAAATTAAAATGATCACATGAGTATGGGCCCCCATCTAATATGACTGATATCCTTATGAAAAAAAGGAGGGAGGGACTGGACACTCAGCAGGGAATACACCGCGGATGTGAAGAAAGTTACTGAGCGTCAAGGAGAGACAAGGGACAGATGCTGACTGTTAGCCTGTGGTACTTTGTTACAATGGCTCTGGCAAATGACCGCATCATCCATATATTTTTCTTTCAAATAGAATGGGTGCTTACTTGTTTTCCAGGGGGAAATTATTTTAAAAACAATTATCCAGTTTCCAATTTTCAGATACAGTACCCGGGCCAAAGAGAAATCTTTCATCGGGAGTAAGACATCTAAATGGAAATAATCTTCAAATCATACCCACATGGAAAAGAAGTCCCCTGGCTCAGAGAAAACAATTTCCAAGAAAGAAAAACTGGTGAGGTCACACTCACACAAGATGGGGGAGATAAAGCAGATTCAAGGCAGGCCCCTCTTCTGCCCATCTGTGACTATTCAGGTGGTTCTTCTCACAAAACTTCTCCTTTTGCAAGGCAGTAGCGACAGCTCTTTCTGTCCACTTGTGCCTGTATAAGCATTCTTTTTGTTTTTCCTTTCCTTTTTTAATATAATAAACCTGCCCTTTTGGATATTAAGAGAAAAAAAAAAAAACAGCACAAGGCAAAGGGTCCTTGTCAGAAGTTCAAATAATCAAGCTGTTCCCTGGGTTCTCAAGTTACCAAGTGTAAAGTGAAAAAAAGAATGGAAGTTGGAACTTTTCTACATAGACCAAGGAAAGGGAAATATAAAGGAAAATGAAAAGCCCAAAGCCAAGATAATCTCAAAAATGTGATGACAGTTTAGGAGGGATGACAAATTTGGAGGACGAGAGCAGGTGACAAGAGACTCCTGAAGAGCTTTAACCACATTTTCCCAAATACAAGTCAACGGGCAACTCAGTAAAACTTCTCCCCAACTCCTGTAATCACCTTCTTGTTTTTTCCCTTCCTTAATCCTCAAATTCTAAAACAGGCAGGTGGTGCAAGGAGACATAAAAGATCTGGGACAGGAGTAGGGGGCTTGGTTCCTTTTCCCAACCTCAGGTTTTTTAACAAAGACACACAGTTCACAAACATGGAAGAATGAGATGAAACTGGAATACTTGTTGAACCAATCCACAGCAAATATTTTTGAGGCATAAGACAATATCTCAAATAATGACTTCTTTAAAATCTAATAATCACAGACGTGATGATTGTCTAGGAACAAATCAACTGGGAGAGAAGCTGACAGTATTTACATCTATAAAAGACAGAACAGGGAAGAGAGAACTATTCCTTGGTTGGACCGGGCTACTATTTTGGGTCCGATGCCTGTGCAGACATGAGACACATGAATAATTAACTTTAAGCTAAGTAACTGATCTTCAGAGCTACTCCGAAAAGTTTAGGGTTCAATTAAAACAAACCTTTTAGAAATCCAGTGTTGACCGAAACTCGATTTTCTTAGTCAGCAATGCTAACTACTCCGCATTAGACCTCTTGAAAATTCTTAACCAACCCAGTGAGGCTAATTCAGACCATAAATTCTACAACCTCGCATGGATTGGCCAAGCTAAAAGATGAATAATAACAGAAAATGAAGCATAGGTGAAAAAGATACAAGATATATATGAGAACCTAAGAAACTAAAACACCTTCAAAAATAATTCTGGGGTTTAAAATGGTAAATTGACTTTAGTGGGAAAAATGATAAAGATTAAAAAGCATCCCAATCCACAAAACTATTGAAATAATTAGAGACTTTAATCAAATCTAGTTTACAGAATAGGTATCCCAAATATATGAAAACAAAATGAGGATGAAGACAATTTTATATGCAATCATGCTCCTGTTCAACAAAAATTATGTTCAAAAGGATATATTGAAGCTAGTTACATTCTGAAGGACAACATCTCAATTTTGTTTTGATACTTTCTAAGGTAGGTATGTCTCCCAAAAGAAAAAAATAAAACATTCTTAATAGTATAGAGACTTATGTGAAAGAACAAAAGATTTCTTTACTGAAAAGCTCAAAATCTTTAAGAATTCCAAAGAGGACTCAGAACAGATTCTGCCATTCACTAAATCTAAGTGAATGCTTAAAAGATAGAAAGACATTTAGGAAATCACAGTGGCAATAAATCTACTGCATTATTATTTATAGTTGTATTTATGATGAATACAGCATAACAAGGAAACAAGCGAGTATTTAAGAGCTGAAAGATTTATCCAACCGTAAACATATCAGTCTACACAGGCCTGGAGTCTGTAACCATTATCGCAGTTTAATCTGTCTTTGCAAAACAAAACTAAAAAATAGACTGTGTGTCTCAGTGATTAATCACTCATATTTAAAGCCAATCTGAACTAATAAAAGATCCAAAAAAGCAGCACCAAGAACATGGTTCTGGAAGACGACAGAATTTGTTTAGAATACCATGTTCTGAAAGTGTCATGCAACCTTCTGTTAAATATTTGGTTCATTTCACTCTGTCATTCTGATTTGTATTCTGGGAGCCCTAAGAAGCTACAGAATTATTTTATTACAACCACAACATATGTTGGTGAGCAAAATCACAGATCAATTGCAGAGTTCCTCCCCACGAATCCCAAATAATGGCACTTGGAAATTCCAAAAAGGGTTGCTGAATCCTAAAGCTCAACAAAAGACACCATTTGGTGTCACATGGTGATCCATAAAAATAATCAGCGGAGACGGTCTGTGAGTCCTGACCATCCAGAGCGGAGCATATAGTAGAACTCGGATGATGGTGTACTCTGAATGAAAGCTGCCATGCTGTGGAATCATCACAACAAAGCGAACTGGCAGCCATCCTCTTAGCATTTGGTGTTCATCTCAGGAATATTGCCAGGTACATAAATGAGCCAGGAAGAGCACATGTCTTTAAGAACATGAAAAGGTTTTTAAAAAATAAAAATAAAGAAACAGAGACAGCTGAGAGGGAGCGAGCAAGAAAGAGACAGAGAGGGAGGAGGAGGAGGAAGAGAAGGAGGAAGGGGGAGGAGGGTGGAGAAGGAGGAGGAAAGGAGGAGGGGAGGGGAGGGGAAGGGAAGTGGGAGGGGAGTAGGAGGAAAAAGAGGAGGGAAAAGGAGGAAGAGGCAGAGGGTGAGAGGGAGGGAGAGAGGAAGGGACAAAGGGAGGGAGGGGAAGAGAGGAAGGGAGAGAAGGAGAGAGAGGAAAGAGAACATTAACTAGGCTGAATAAGCTGTAACTAACACTGCCTCCTCCACCCCCCACAAGCTGCTTTAACTTTGACGACCAGTACTTATTTGCAGATGTACATAGTTTTCTCTGACCTTGGCAGTATCAAAGAATTTATACAGTTAGCAGTTCTTGCACAATCTCTCCAAAAGAACAGCACAAATGTTCTATCCTTCAATGCCAGGCAGGCCTTGTTACTCCTCTCCACCTATTTTCCTTCCAGTAAATTAATTTCCTCGCTTAGGTTCTGGTGCTAAAATAAACTACTAATTCTCCTTCTCCTTTTTCAAAAACAGACCTCACGGATTTATGTCTTTCTTAATTACATTAATGGACTATAGATTTACACAAGGCACTAAATGTAAAGGATTTTGAGAACTGTATCTTTTCCAGATTTATTATTACACAAAATGAAATTATCTTATTGATGTACCTATTCACAACATATACCAAAGATTACTAAGAGGTTATACTAGAACTAAAGGCATCCTGGATATCTTAATTCTTAATAATAGAGGCCCAAGCTAACCATAGTTTTATATATTATATGCCTTTGGTACATAAACAATTTGAAGAGCAATTTTCATTAATTTGAATTATGGGTACCTAGAACTCATGTTTAACACTTGCTGCCTTTTAAGAAATTTAAATCAAATGCCTATTTATAAAACAAAAATTCTAATGAACAGAAAAAACATTCCAAAGAGGCCGAATACAAAAGCCGTATACGTGCCTGACTTTACCCAGATGCACGATAAGGATGATTCAAGAACCTAATCAGTCTCAGTGAACCTCAAAACAGACTGGCATGATGCTGCAGGTGGCTCAGATTTGAATTCACTTTCAAGTTTATTAGGTAAAAAGAGAAAAAAAAAAGCAAAAGCCTTTTAGGATTCCAATAAGGGTATGTTTCTGTGACATTGTGGGAGGAAGAAGGAAAACATAACTCTTCCAATTCCACATCTCTACTTCTCTTGACCATTAAGAGTGACAAGAAAGCTGAAACGGTGACACTAACTGGGAAGACAAAGAACTTTTGATGAAAGGAGTAGGGAAATGATGCTGGTGTGTGTGTGTGTGTGTGTGTGTGTGTGTGTGTGTGTGTGTGTGTGTATAAAACTATAAGTTTAATTCTGAGGAAGACCCTGTGTTTTTAAGGTGAGTGCATGCAAAGTCAGTCTCCTTTTAACTTCCTTCCTTATAGGAAGCTAAGGATATCTTCAGCCTTATAAATTTTCCTTAGATATCATAATTACAATTATATATATAATTCATACATAATCTCATTTATTCATGGCCTTTATTACAAAGGAATATAACCAATAAAAGCTGGAGTCAGTCACTTGGATTCAAATTCCAACCCCAACTTACTGGTAATGGGACTGTGGATAAGTTACTTTACCTCTCTGTGCTTCACATGTCTCAGCTGTGAAATGCAGCTTCAGGCAGTTCATACAGTAAACACTGACTATTATTATTTTCTCTGCCATGGTCTATTTCTTATCCAGGTTTTAGCTACTGTTCTAGCTAGATATTTTTCTAAAGGTTCTAGCTAAACCTTTAACTAATGTTCAAAATAAGCAATATTTATAAGTGATGATAACAAACTCTTAAATAGCACTTATTGGATAGCAGGTATAGTTCAAGGGAGTTTACAAGTTTTGACTCATGTCATACTTGCAACAAACAACCTTTGAGGTGACCACTGTTTCCTGGACAAAAGTGCTGAGGTATGGAGAGATTAAGCTACTTGTCTAAAGGTCAATTAAAAATGACAGATACGGGCCTCCCTGGTGGCACAGCGGTTAAGTGCTGCGTTGTGGAGCTGTAGGCAACGGTGGCGATGTGAGTTTGAAACCTGGCCGGGGAGATTCCCACATGTCACAGCAGACCTCTCCTACCCCGCCCGCTACTCCCCTCAGCAGTCTATTTCCATCGATCTGCCTGTTCTGCTCCCTACTCTGTCGCTGGTGAACCCTCTTGCCGCCCCACGCCTCTGGCCTGTAGCCCAGCTTGTATGCATAAATAAATAAATCTTTGAAAAAAAAATGGCAGAGTCACAATTCACACTTAGACAGTCTAGCTTCAGGCTCCTACCCATAACCCCCAGCCAATACTCTTGAAGAAAACTGTTTTAAATAAATAGATGAAAAAATCTACTTTAAAAAAATTATGGAAATTATAAATTCAGTGAATAATACTGCATACAGGTAACATTTTATCTGCAATAAAAAGCACTGAGGCTTAAAAAACAAACACATAAACCACAATTAATTTTCTTTCCAATTATGTTTTGGGAAACTGCATGCAAGAACAAATTCTTCAAAATGTTTGTATAGAGGCTGACTAGGACATCACTTCACTAGCTTATTTTGAATAGAACCAATAAGCAACCTTTTTTCCCATAGGTCTGAGGAGGTTACACTAACATCTGCCATATACAGCCACAAACCCCTGTGGACAGTGGCCACTTAGCCACAACACTCAGGACCCAGTCCCAACCCCAACTGCCAGCATGGAACCAATGGCCTAGGGGAAATGGACTCACTTCACAAAAAAATATTCCCCAATCCTTCACCACCTTTAATGAGTTATGATGTGAACGACTGGAAAACCAGTTGTTGGTTAATTTATGGTAGAATGGTCAATTGAAAGGATGAAACTTTTACCTAAGACTGCAAAAGTGATTTTATGATAGCTGTTATCCTCCTTCAGGGCCTAAAGAAAAAACATGCCTATGTGTTTACGTTGTGAATTCCCATCAGACTAAACACTTATGATTTGTGCATTTTCCAGCATGTATATTACCTATCTTTAAGAACATTTATTTCTGAATTTAAAAAAGGCAGGCTCCAAGCCCAACTGTGTGCATGTGTGTTTGTGTATTATATAATGTATTATATAATACATTATATATTAGCCTGCTAGAGCTATCAGAACATAATACCAATATTTGGTGGCTTAAACAACAGAACTTCTTTTTCTCACATTTCTGGAGGCTGGAAGTCCAAGTTCATGGTGTTGGCAGGGTTGGTTTCTGGTAAGTCCTCTCTCCTTGACTTGCAGACACTCACACGGTCTTTCTGCTAGGCATACACATTCTTAGTGTCCCTTCCTCATCAGGGTACCAGTCCTATTGAAGTAGGGCCCCACACTTAGCTAATTTAACCTTAACTACCTCCTTAAAAACCCTATCTCCAAATATAGAAACGAGGGTGCAGGCTTCAATGTGTGAACTGCAGGAGGGGAATGGACAAAATTTAGTCCATAACAGTTCTATCAGTTATTTTTTTAAGTTCTTAATTCCTTTTCTTAATATAAAATTTTCACATTTTCAATCTTGAAAACTTCTATTTTTTATTTTTTTTAAAGATTTATTTATTTATGCATACAAGCTGGGGTATAGGCCAAAGGCGTGGGGTGGCAAGAGGGTTCACCAGCGACAGAGTGGGGAGCAGAACAGGCAGATCGATGGAAATAGACTGCTGAGGGGAGCAGCGGGCGAGGCAGGAGAAGTCTGCTGAGCCATGTAGGAATCTCCCTGGTCGGGCATCGAACTAGCATATGCTGCTGCTGACAGCTCCACAGCACAGCGCTTAACCGCTGTGCCACCAGGGAGGCCCTCAATCTTGAAAACTTTTAAATCTCAGTATTATGAAGGACAACTGAAAGTGCCTAGTGTTTCCCAAAATGTTTGAAAAAATTTTATAAATAATACAGTGTATAAAAAATCTAATTCTAAAGTTTTCAAAAATTACGGAAATTGTTTTATTTTTTTTTCCTATAACATTGGTTTACATCATTGTTTGTGTATTAGAAGTATAGGATCTCACCCTTCAGGTGTTGTTAACCATGCCACACCCTCCACAAGACTCCCACAGTCCTCCACCTTAGTCCACTGTGCTCTCTCCTCACCTTGCTCTTGCTCCTCCTCCTTTCCATCCCCCTCTTGTAGCCTCAGTTCTATAATCAGTTTTCCAGGGTTAGTTCTTAGTTTTGCTTTTTATGATCTTTTGTTTCACTTCTCTGTATTCCAGATGAGACACCTTCTGGTAGTCGTCTTTCTCCTGATTTATTTCACTTAGCATAATTCCCCTGTAGTTCTATTCACATCACTACAAATGGCATGATTTTATCTTTTTTGATAGATGAGTAATATTCCATTGTGTGTATATGCCAGCAACTCCACTCCTAGGTATCTACTCGAAAAATACAAAAACACTAATTTTAAGGGAAGCATGTACTTCCATGTTCATTGCAGCACTATTTATCACAGCTGAATTATGGAAAGAACCCAAGTGGCCAAATATAGATGAGTGAATCTGGTGATTCTTTTTAATCCAAAAGCAGCGATAGAATATAATTATAAGCTAGAAAGGCAGTTCAGTTACATTGATCAAATACCTTAACCTATGACAATTATATATTTGCCATTGCACAGACAATAATAAATGCTCACACAGGTCATTCGTTTACCAAAACACCTACTTATAATAAAAAGAAAACATTTAAAAGGTATTTTCTCAAATTATTTAATAATCTGACATAAGCTTATTGTTACTATCTCCCACATACACAAATACTCTGATGAAAACTTTTCTATTAAATATCTAGCTATAGCACGGTTTTGTTTGCTTATTGTCAATGGTAGCAAACTATAGTGCTATTTTAAACAAATAAAGATTAAATTACCAAAGGGAAAAAAGAGTTTTAAACTCAGCATTTTTGCCAAATATGCTGGTTGTTCTTCTGTGACAGAAGCAAACTGACATTTCAGGGTTCTTGATGCCTATGTAACCATTATCCCAAATCCATGCATCTCATTCTACTGAAATTCAAGGAGACAGGCTTTTATTTCAAGGAGGCAGACATTTAAGACAGATTTCTTTTTGTCTTCCTACAAGCGCACATATGTTTTGGCAATAAATATCAAAATCTACATTAAGTAGTTTAACAGCTCTCTTTTTTTTTTTTAATTTCAGGGTTGTTTTTTTTTTTTTAAAGATTTATTTATTTATACATACAAGCTGGGGTACAGGCCAGAGGTTTGGGGTGGCGAGAGGCTTCACCAGAGACAGAGTGGGGAGCAGAACAGGCAGATCAGAAATACACTGCTGAGGGGAGCAGCGGGCGAGACAGGAGAGGTCTGCCGCACCCTGTGGGACTCTCCCCGGCTGGGCGTCGAACCTGCATCGCACGCCGCTGACAGCTCGCCCTCTCTTTAACATTTTTAATTGTTTCAAGCATAGAATTTCACATACATCACCAAGAACACAAAGTCAAAAGGAAATTACCATGAGGAAAGACAAATTCCAGCTACTTTATAGGCAGTGTGGCAACCCCTCCCAGCCTCCTGAATTAAGTTCTCAAAATTCCATGAAAGGAGAATTCAGTGCCAAAGAGCCAACTGGAAAATGGGGTCTGGCATATGCCTTTAAATGACATTTTTACAGAGCTGAGGCAATAGTAAGTTCTGTACTATTCACACGGCACCTGGCTCTCTTGAAACATACCAGTTTTCCTTTCCATGCAATTTCCACAAGCTGCTCATCATTTTGTGTGGCTTTGCTGCAGCTATGATGCATCCTACAAAAACTTACTTTTTTCTGCCTCAGGTCCTCGAGCATTCAGCACTGAGATGATGACTCAGTTGTGGATTCTAGCTCCCCGGTTCAAGCTCCTTGTCCCACAGACAGAATAAATATGGATGCTTGAAGAGGAAAAGGCCTTGACAAATCTCCTATAACTGACTCACCTAAAGTAAGTGCCTATTTCTCCAGGCTCTTCACTCATATCCAGGACTATGACACGGGAAAATGCCCATGATGACATCAGGCCAACGCAGACACTGTGGCTCCTCCTACACTCTCCGAAGCTTCTGACTACACGAGAAAGTGCTCTAGGGCAGGGTCTCACTTGACTTCATCTTCTTCTTCCTCAATGTTTCTTAGCAAAAAAGCTCCACTCATTCTCAACCAATTCTTTTTCTAACTTCCTATAACCAAAACAATTCCTAATTGGGAACAGAACAGACCCCAAAATTTCCCAGTTGCCTACAAATGGCACAGACAGACCACTGGTACACTTGATGTTCCACGGTGAGACTGATGACTGAGAGAGAGCATCCTTTGTGTGAGGAAAACATAAGGAGGCAGCAACCAGCCAAGAACAAAACCCCATGGACACAGCAGGTGAACAATTTTAGCTCCACTATTACTAACATGGAGAGAGATGTGAAGAAAGGACACAAGAAGCAATGGGGGGCAGTGGCACCCAAAAGAAATGGAGCAGCCAACACATGTCTAGTTGACAAACACTGTGTAGGGGAGTGAGCTGTCACTGATGAGATTATTTAAGGGCACACTAGCCAGAAACTGATGTTCTTTTCAGAAAGGAAAGTAGGTTCTCTCCCAGCAATCTCCTGCACAATTTCCTCTCCACTGAAAAGTGTTAGGTGAAGATAAACATTCACTTGCACCTGGTGAGACTTTAGCCTTGACATATCTCCTATCATCCTCAGTGGCCAGCTGATTGCCCCTGGTAATTAAGGACCTTCCTATGACCATATATAGTGTTATATGTTAGGGACCCTGACACTCTCTGTTTAGGGTCAGTTCCAAACTTTTGGGCATCATGTGTTAACTGAAATGAAGACTAAATCTCCAAAGGCAGTTTAAGTTATGCCTCAGAGATATCACATATTTTAAATTAACCTTAGAAGCCTCAACCATTTCAAGACCAAGAACAATTTTCTCTTTAAAATCTGAAGCAACTTTACCTCAATAAACATAATTGGAGGGGTGAAAATATCCAAGTCCCAAATAGAAAGAAAGATCAAGCTAGAGGAACATAAATGTCTTAAATCCATAGCTGATGCTATGCCTGCCCACTGCTTCATGTCTCCCTCAAAAAAAAAAAACCTGTCATCATTTCTGCTGGAGTTCACTCATTCTGTTATAAAGAAATCTCCTGTGAAGAATTTTACACTTGTCTTTCTCGAACATGCCAGGAAAGAGTGTAATTATTACTCATAACCTCACTTAAAATGTAAATATTTTAATTATGACATTAATGTGCACAATTTCATTTCAAATAAAAGTACAATCATACATATATATCTCTTCAGAACGATTTCATAACCACTTTTATGGAAATAAAAAACAAATTCATTTCAATATACTTCTCCAAACCATGAAATTAAGAGCTTCCTTACCTGACGAACAAAACTATTTGAGGTAGTGTCAGATGAAGTGCTCCCATCAGATCCTTTAAATCTGTTTTTCCTTCTAGCTCCTTTTCCATATGACTACAAAAGAAGAAAAGACATTTGATGTTGCTATCAGACCCTTTCACAGGAATCAAGTCTTAGACCTAGAAAATGCCAAAATCAATAAAAGGACAGAAGTGCCATCATACAAGAATTATTAGGAAGAGACTACTGGTGGGACCACAAATATGTACTTCAAATTAGCGAGTTTACAGGGACAAAACATTTAATAATCAGTAAATTAAAACAATTTATGCTATTTGTTAGCATATTAAGGAGCAAAAGACATAAAAGAGCATTTAGAAGCAAGCACTTAAGTGCAGGAGACTAGGAATTTGTCAAAACTTCTCATATAGCATGAGATGTGTGCATCAAGGAATATTTTTCAGTGGTGTTAAGCATCCATTTTTGGCTTCATTTCATGTTTTAATCAGTAATTTCAGAGTTATTTACAATATTTTTATATGGAGTAGTACTTCCAAGAACTGCATATAGTGGCTGAAGAACATTTTGCACCTTGAACTCTGATTATCTTTAAACTTTATACACACACACACACTCTCTATATATATACATATATAGAGAGCTCTAGATGGAACCTGAATGAAGCACACTGCCAATTCTTTATGTTATTTTATGGATCTAGAGATTGCTTTGAGAGATGACAAAATAGAAAGTAAAATGATCTGCAAAATTTTCTGGCCTACTGTTGTAATATTTGAATGTAATGTGAAAATCTTGCTTTATAACAACTTAGCGATACTGCTGAAAGCAAGAAAAAAAAGTCACGGAATAATGCCTAACAAATATTAAGATAATTTGTTTCAATAACAGTACTGGGCCAAACACAAATATCTACAAATAAAATTGCTTTTCCTATTATATCTACAGTTTATATTCAGAGCACTATGAATAAACTATGCATCAATCAAAATATAAGTGAAAAACAGCTCAACGTTGACCTTTACAGTTAAATATGCATAGGTTGGAATCTTGCTATAGGAGACTTTGGCCAAACTTGTGAACTTTAATTATCAATCTTATCATAAAATGGAGGATTTTTTAATACTTACCTCAGAGGATTGTTTTAAGGAGTAAATGAAATAATGTACTTATAGCCTTTAGTATCAGATCTAGCATATGGTTACGACACAAAACAATACATTAAAAAAGTGAAATTCACATTAGGGTTTGAAGGGTGGGAAAAATTGGACTATCGTGTATAATGTATTTAGAATAATTAGACTCACAGAGACTTCATTAGATTACTAGCATTTACAAAATTTACTTTAAAAAATTATGTTTGGGTTTTAAAAAGCTACTTTGTTATACTTAATATATGCATATGGTTTTCATTAAAATGGAAATATCTTATAAACCATAATATACATAGCACTTAGGCAAGCTGAAATCTATTACAAACATTTGTGTTATGAGTAATTTAGATGAATTTGCAATCAGTGAGAGGGTGGTATAATCCGAAAGCAAAAATTTTTCTTAAATATGTTTGTTCTCTTCCAAGTATCTAAGGGATTTATATAATACAAATGTGTTTCCATGGCATTTAATTAACAATCTCAACTTCAAAAAAGGAAAGACAGTCTAGGGCTGGGCTTTCATAATATATTATACAAGGTTCTCCTCACTTAACAGCTTATTCTCCTTACTTATATAAACATTATTCAGTAAACTGTTGAAAAATAACATTCTTTCAACAACGTTCTTCCTTTTCCAATTATTATGCAAAGGTTTGGACAGAAGTATCTTTCAAGACTTAAGCATACTAAAATAAAGTATGAAAATTTCTTTAAAGTTAAAAAAAAATTACATTGCTCCATACAGAAATAACTTATTACCTTAAAAATACTGAGGAGCATAAATTACCTTTGAAAACAAACAGAACAGTCTCATCCCAAAAACACGTGTCTTTCTAGCATTGCTTTGAAATGGGTAGAAAGAGCATCTCTGAGATTCTCTCAATGTCCTTTGTTTCATATTTTTAATGATTAACATGTTTTATTTTACAATTCAGCTGCTTTGGTTTGTAAAGCTTTTCCATGACTGTTCACAATTACTGTTCACCACAGGCAGTGTGAAAATAACACGTATTTAAGACGTTCGCGCCCAGGGGAGGTTGCAGTGCTGTGCAAGAAATTAGATACGTGTAAAAAGTCACATTAATTGTTCCAAGTCTGTGGGAATACTATTTATAAACATGATTTCAGGTATACTTTTTGTATCCCTGTACATAAAACAGTGTACTATATAATGTTTTTAACTGTACGAAGTTGAACTTCAACTCTACCAAGACACAGTTTGCACAGTGAAAATAAACCAGTGCACTAAATCACATACAAATTGGTGCTAGTTTTGACAAAAATATATTGTCGTTCAATTAGTCAAATTTATGAGATGATTCATTTAAAGTACTAACTTGTTCTTACCCTAACAGTGTTTTATAGCAATCCCTATTCAATATGTATTATATTAATTAAAACCAAAATGAGTAGATATGCTTCAGTATACCGCTATTCTGCTATTATATTATTTTACTAATTTCTTCTATAGTTAGCTCTTTAACTGGAGAATGACTCATCAATGACTAGTTATTTTTTTATAACAATAATCAAGATCAAGAAAAAAGCTAAAGCATCTTTTGGAACGCTAATAGTCCATTTTTGTTTACTTTAAAACATGTTATTGAAAATTTATACCACCATTACAAAATAAAGTTTCCTTTAATCCAATGCATATTTAAAATTAAGTCCATCTTGCTGGAATGACTTGTTTTATGAGTTACTCTAAATCCTTGAAAATAAGTAGTGTTTCATCAGAAGGAATTAAAAAAAAAATAGTGAAGGCCAAACCACCCCCAAATGGAAAAAGACAGGAAAGATTAAATATTCAAAAATTTAGTTGACTAAGTTTGGGAAAGAAGTACAGTTTTCTTAGTTAATTTACTACTTCAAATGCAGCTATTTTTATGAACAATGATTTTTCTAAATATTTTTTAGCCATATCAAATATATGAACACCCGATAAATACAATAGTTTACAACCAGAGTCACCCAAGTTACAGGAAATTAAAGGCAGAGGAAAAAAGCGTTTTTGCCAGCATACAAAATGTAATCCATAATATTCTCCTGGACACATGCAGCCCCAAATCCTTCCTGGAACACAGTCTAAAAAGTCACTAATTTCCATTCATTGCGTACTAATTATATGGAGCTTAATGAAAAAAATCATGTCCCCATAGCACAAAGGAAAAACAAAAACTATATATTGAATTCCTTTACTTTTCCTAAAATATTAAGCAAGCAAAGTAATTTTTCAGGCATTAAGATTTTTCTTAATTTCCACAAATATGTAAAAGTCTTAGAAAAAGAAATGCAACATTCATCATGATGTTAATGTCAGCTGCTGTGGATGAAGTCTTCTATGATACTAAAAAATTTCTTAAATCATAACTTCTATGATATTCTAGTCTTAAAGTCAGTCAAAAAAATTGTTCACATTTCCATAATTGAAATCTAATTTCTGTATGATTGGGCAGACAATAGTAGTCAATTACAGAAGTTGCCAGGAAACTGGAATTTCAGCCTTGCTCTGCACAGGAAGTTGGACCTGCATCCCCTGGGGACACCTTTAAGAATGAGGCTGTGGTAGATAGACATGGTGACTCTTACCTACAAACTGACCCCCACAAGCATAATGTGTATGCCTGAAATTACTTTCATCCTTCTCCACAGTATTCACTGATATTTATCTCTTTGAGCTGTGGACTTTCTTCATTTTTTGGTCCAAAGCAAAGTAAGCCAAAACTACCCAAAGAGGACATTAATCTCATTTAGCAATAGCTTAGTGTGAATGAGGCTGTCAGATCCTTTACTAACAGAGAATAATTGAGATTCCCTTCAACAAATAGAGGGGGAAGACAGTTGTTTTCTATGTGGATCAGTTTACACAAAGGCAAGAAGGAATCAAGAGCACACAAAGAGCTCTTGGGGATGGGGAGGTTCACTGTCAGAGAAGGGAGAAGGGAAGGGGGGAGAAGGACAGACGTGAAGAGGACTGGGTAAGTCAGGGGGCTAACTTTGCTCTCTTCACAATCTACCTACAGTCATGCTTGGAAAGAACTCTAAGACACAGTAACTTGAAGTGTGTCATAATTAATTTGAACTTGCTGTAATCATAAAAGTAAATGTATATTAGATACTGTCTGTGGGAAATAGACATGTCCTGACTTAAAATATGGAAAAGTGTGACCATCTCCCTATGGTATGGTTAACATACTTTGTTCAGCTTTTCTTGAAATAACCAGGACTATGCACTGGATATTTCAAAGGAATTAAATACAGCAACAGGTCAACTTAATATTTCCATAAAAAGAAAGATACAACAGGTCAACTTAATATTTCCATAAAAAGAAAGATAAAACATAGAAATATAAACTACAAGAGCAACTAAACCTCCTATCACTTATCTAGTCAGATACTATATTTTTTAGTTTTAAAACACTCAGGAACGCTGATCGGCAGTTTTTTTTAAATGTTCCTGGGCAACATTAGCACAAAAATACCATTGTAGGGGAAAGTAGTGGTGTTTGGGAGTGAAGATCTTCTACAAGACATAAAAACATAAAACACAATGGATCCGTGACCTTAATGTCTGCGGTCTGCAAAAGTCTAAACTGTATCTCAGACAGAAGAATGTTTCTGAAAAACGGTTTTCACTTGGTTCAAGAGCCAGGGAGAATGGCCACTGCCCTTGTAGATAAAGCTCCTTGCTCCAGGACTCAGGATGTTACCATTACTAGGCTGTATTACTACAACATGCTTGAAAAGCATCTGGCAAACTCAGCTGGGGTGGAACCAGCTGGATTCTGTTGCTAGGAGCAAAACAAACAGGCCCTCTAGTTACTGTCTGTTCATTTTCAGGTGTGACTAGAGGTGGCTGTCACAATCTCTTTGAGGCCTAAAGTGCTGAGATACAGCTCTTGTTTCTCTTCCATTTCCTCCTGTCCCCATTCTGTTCTCAAGCTCTTTCATCTACTTCCCATACACCTGGCCTTCATCCAGGACTAGTCAACTCCTCAGAAAGTTAACAGTGCCATGCTTTCGACTAATACGCCTAAAAGATACACAAGCCACGTAAGTAAGTGAAATTTTTGAGTAGCAACATGAAAAAAATAAAAGGCAACAGGTGAAATCAATTGAAATAATGTATTATATCAAAGCCTATTAACATATCCAAAATATTATACTGCAACATGTAATCAACATAAAAATTGAGATGACTTTTTTAAAGAAATCAGTTCAATTTTTATTCTTTTAACATCTATTTATTTATTTATGCGTAAAAGAACTGGGGTGTAGACCAGAGGTGCGGTGGCTGAGAGGGTTTGCCAGAAACAGTGGAGAGCAGAAAATATGAATTCATTGAAGCACACTGCTAAGGGGAGCAATGGGCAAGAGAGAAGTTTGCTGCACTATATGTGGGTTAGCTCCCCAGCCAGGGATCAAACTCAGACCTTAATGGTGATAGTGCTGAGACTTAAAGACTTCATTTCTTATTAAGTATCTGAAATCTGGTATGTACATTTATAGCACATTTCAATTCAAACTAACCATATTTCAAGTGCTCAAAAACCACATATGGGTAGTAGCTACTGAGTGGACAGTGCAGACCCTAAAGTAGTGGACAGGAGAGTCCTAAATTAGCACCTTGACTTTAGAGGTGGACTGTGTCCAAGTCTGCGCTCAAACTGTTCAAAAGTTTACCAAAAAAAGAAGCAATCTGCTTAAATCAGAACTTTCAAGAATTTGCAGTTAGATTGCTATTCATGTATCCATTTTGTTCATAGCAGTGTACTGAAAGGGGGGAGGGTGGGGTTGAAATGAACGAGGGTTTGCGATTCCTAGCAGGATTATTAATTTGAAAAATAAAAACAGGAAAAAAATGGGGAGAGTGTGAATGTGTATCTTTTGCTTCACTCATAAAGAACTTGCAATATTATCCAGGGGTAAAATAAGGATACTTGAAACAACGATGCTTAGAGATACCATTTGCAAATGAAAATCTATTTCTAAGTAGAATTACTATTAGTGTCACAGAAAGGTGGGATAATGCTAGAATAGCCTCCCTTCTCAGGCAGTTTTACTGCTGGCTGTCCTACCTAAGAGAATAGATATTTTTGCCAAGTTTTCACAGTCCTGTGATGCTCTGATTTATTAGATATAAAATACACAAAGCAATGTTTCCCTCAAATAACGGATGTGAAATGAGCACAAGTCAAGGAAAACTGCTTTCATTTTTAGAAGATAGTGAAAGCAAGTAGATAATGACACAGTTAAATATTTATACCTCATACCTGCTTAAACTATCCAGCCCTCTCTTTCTCTTATTTCTTATATATCTATGCAACCGCTTGCCAATTCTTATGGCTTGACATGTCTCATGCATAGGCCTGTCATACACATTATCTTTTCTCTCTCTTTAGTTGAGGCCTTACTACTTTTTGTTCTCTCAATCTGTTCTGTCAATCTCCCTCCTCCCTAGACTCCTGAGACCCCACACTGCTTTACAGAACATTCCAGGTGACTCTTGTTATGTGACCCCTTCATTGAACCACATCCATGACTCTGTTGTCCAACTCAATTTGGAATTACAGACTCCAAAGCTTCCAAGATCTGGCCTCAAATTGCCTTAACAGTCTTAAACCTAACTATGCCCAGTCTGTACCTTTCCACACTGTTTTCAAGGTTGGGATTATAAGTATCTGGTATAAGAATTCTAACTTTTGTGACTCTGCTTCTTATGTAGCTTTCTACCATCTCTATGAAAATCTTTGTTGTAATCTGACCCATCTTTCAAACTGCTTCTCAAATGCCACCTTCTATGAATCGTTATAGATTCCTCCAGATACAATTGCTATCTTTACTTCTTTAAAACTGCATACAGTTCATGGGGCTTTTCTAATAGCCCCGTATCATACAACTGTCATACATTTGTCACACTTGCAGCTACTGGAATTTAAGTCCTTTTAAGGGAGAAGTTGCATCTTATTTCCACATTACAGTTTCATAATATATATTTGTTAACTTAAGTATAACTATATAAATCATTAAGTAAATTAGTATCACTGATCCAAACGCTGTCAAATTTTCTATCAGTCCTAACTCTGATATCCAGGAATTCAGGAATTCCATTTTTACCATAAGAATAAAGTTTTTTAAAAATCCCTAAGAAAGATCAAAGAGAATAATGGATCTAAAAGTTCTTTCCTCTATCAATATTTGAGACATTTATCCTAGAATAATGGAAATCTCCAAGAACATTCTTCACTCTGATCTAACCTCATAAATGTCTCGATAAAATCAGGCATCTAGAACAAACATGACATGTGTTGGTAAGAATTCAGATCCTCTGGCAGAGTCTAAATGGAAATGCAGATGGTTAGCTCCAAATCCCCTCTCTGCTTGTGCAAACAGCCCAAGGCAGAACAACACCTAGCTGTTTTATCTCAATAATATATATATGGATTTCTGATTATATAAGTTTTTGGTTTCTACAATCTTCCTCCATCTCGGATCAAAGTAAAATAAATGTTTTAAGTTAGAACTGTTATTTCCCAGGGTAAAAAAATAAAGTTAAATTAAGCTCTACAACTTGCCCTGGAACCTCCATTATTAACAGTATCAACATTTCTGGAGCAATTTCCAGCACCAATCAGAACAACAGGAACATTAGTAACCTTTATTACAATGTTCCATTGTAACAAAGTCCTCATTACTACAGTAAATAAAATTCTAACATACTCTCTTTATATATATTTATACATGATAACATATGTGCTTAAATATATTGTTGTATATATTGTAAATTGTGGATATATACATATGTATTAGGCGCCTAGGAGGAGACACAGGTGATCCAACTCTATATTGGAGGAGGGAGGGAGGAAGGGGGAGAAAGGGAGGAAGAGGGAGAGGAGGGGGAGAGGAGGGAGGGAGGAAGAAGAAGTGGGGACAGAAGGAGGAGGCAGGGAGAAGGGAGGATGGGGGGGGGGGAGAGAATTCACAATTTGGCAAATGCTGGCTTAAAATCAACAAGCCAATATCGTTAAGCAAAGAAAGACATTTCTCCAAAATGATTCCTGAAATGTAACCTTAACCGCCTCACATCGCTTGCCAAGCAGCCCACAGCTGGGAGTCTTAAGCCATTTCCCTGCTAGGATAAAAGTTGAGAGACTCTACCGCTGAGACCTGGAGGTGTCTGTAATCCAAACTGTACCTGCCAAAGCCTTACGTAAAAGCTACCTTATCATTGCCCGATGCCTACAACTGGCATCTCCAATTTCACAATGAGTAGCAAACCAGAATTTTTCCAGAAGCCGCTAATACTCATAGGAAAAGAAGGTGGTCCTGGAGCTCTCTGAAATGGCTAACGTTTCAGGAGAAAAGGAAAAATAAAAAGTTTGGAGTCCCCAACTCGCTGTCTTCTGGAGAAAAACGAAGGAAGGGTTCTGGTGAGCCTTGGCAAGCACCGGAGCAGAGCCGAGCTGTCAAGGCGGCATAAAGCCCCAGGTACTCCCGGGAGACAGGAGCAGAAGCCCCCCGCCCCCTACCTACCCCTACCCCACCACACGCCCCCCACTCCCACCCCAGCTCAGCGCTAGCCCGGAAGGGTCGAAGTGGGGATAGAACTGAGAAGCC
>PVIJ01001438.1:0-200170 GCA_004024925.1 Scalopus aquaticus | reverse complement strand
ACCCAGATGTCCAAAAATAGATGATTGGATCCAGAAGATGTGGTACATATACACAATGGAGTACTATTCAGCATGGAAAGAAGATAAACACATGCAATTTGCCGCAACATGGATGGAATTAGAGGGAATCATACTCAGTGAAATAAGCCAGAAAGAAAAAGAAAAATATCAAATGGTTTCACTTATAACAGGACTATAGAGAGGCCAGGTGGGAGAGAGACACTCAGCGGTGGGGGAGGGGGGAGGGGTGGATAAGGGCACAAAATGGAAGAGAGGAGAATACAGGGGACCATGGAGATGGATCACGGGTGAATTGGTGGTGGGCTGCCCAAGGGGAATACAAAATGTAAAAGACACAAATAACAATAAAAAAAATGGAAAAAAAATAAAAAAATAAAATAAAATAACCAGTATTAAATTCTATTTCAAAGTAAATTAAATACCATTTCCAAATTGTTTGAAAAATCCCTTAGTTCTACATGGCAAAAATAATGAATCAGATTATGTGTGAAGGTGATTTGGAGCTCTTAGTACATAACATTTTTGGTAAGAATAAAGAATTATAACATGACTATCCAAAAAGCTAATGTGATCCCAGGCTATATTACCAGAAAACAGAGCAAATAATATGGGGACATGACAATTACTCTGTATCGGTTCAAACTATACTGAGAGTTCTATGTTCCATTCTGTCTTTTTTTTTCCTAAACAATTATATTTTGGAAACATTGTATAGGTTATATTTCTTACAGGTTTTGTAATAATCTTATTTAACAATAAAAACATGCAATAAAAAAAAAAGAAATTTCACACAAGAACTTGCTAAGCTCACTTATTAAGTCTAAGAGTTTGAAGCTGTATTTGGGTTTCATACATAATTTTGTCTCTGATGACAAATGATAGATTTCTTTCTTTATTGTCTTTTTTTATGGAGGTAAAGTTGGTTTACAACACTGCATGAGATTTAGAAGTAGATGCTCTCACCTCTTCAGGTGTATGTTACTACACCACACCCAACACCAAAGCGCCCACAATCTAAGTCCATAATCCAGTGAGTCCACCTACACCCTTTGCGTCCTACCCTTCCCCTTACCTTCTGATTGTCCCCCTCTGGTAATCTTAATTCTGTGGTGAGATTTCCAGGGTTTGTTTGGTTTAGCTTTAGCTGTTCCTTTGTTTCCTTTCTCCTGAGCTCCACAATCAGTGAAATTATTCAGTTTGTGTTTTTCCTCCTGACTTACTTCACTTAGCACAATTCCCTCCAGTTTCATTCACGTCATCAAAAATGGCAAGATTTCATCTTTTTATAGCTGAGTAGCATTCCAATGTGTATATATACCACATCTTAACCCACTAAATGTGTCCATCACTTGACTATTTTCATAATGAATATCAGGAGTGCATATCTGTCTCCAAATTAAGCTGTTTGTTTGTTTTTTGGCATTCTGCAGTAGATACCTAGGTGTGGAGTTGCTGGGCTATATAGCAGATCTATTTCTAATATTCTGAGAAACCATCACATTGTTTTCCATGGAGGCTGAAACTGTCTAAATTACCACCAACAGTGTAAAGAGTTCTTGCCAGCATTTGCTGTTTCTTGACTTTTTGAAATGGGTCATTCTCACAGGTGTGTGTAGGTATCTCACTGAAGTTTTGATTTCCATTTCCCTGACCATCGTGATGATGAGCATTTTTTCCATGTGCCTGTTGGTTGTTGGTATTTCTTGGAGAAGTGCCAATTTAGCTTTTATGTCCATTTTTTTGATTGGGTTATTTTTTTGTTGTTAATTTGCTGTTAGTTATTAGCATCTTGTTGAATGTATGATGTGCCAATATTTATTTCTAATCCTCTTGACTTTCATATTTTTTTCCCCTTTTACACTGCCTGAATCCTTCAGGAAAACGTTAAAGAAAAGTGATTTCCAATATCTGGAAAGAGTTTTCAGTATTTTACCTGTAAGAGTATGTGTTGTTTGTACGATCCAGCAATTCCACTCCTAGGAATATGCCCAAAGGACACAAAAACATTAACCCAAAAGGTCACATGCACACCTATGTTTATTGCAGCACTATTTACAATAGCTAAAACATTGAAACAACCCAAATGTCCAAACATTTATGATTGGATCAAGAAGATGGGGTACATGTATACAATGGAATACTATTCAGCAATCAAAAATTATCAACTAACACAATTCTCAGCAACATGGATGGAGCTAGAAGGGATAATGCTCAGTGAAATAAGCCAGAAGGAAACAGAAAAATATTGAATGGGATCACTTATAGGCGGAGTATAAGAGAGCCAAATGAGAAATCAGGAGAAAATAGCACACAAAACAAACAAAAGCAAAAATTAGCAGGCAACCACAAATAAGAGAAATTCTATGGGGGGGGGGGGAAGAGAGGCCACAATGGGGGAGAAAAGAGCACAAGAGACTATAGGGATGGCTCACGAGTGAATTGGTGGTGGGAAGTCTACGGGGGATAACAATAATGTAATTAAGTTTAAAAAAGTCTTTTAAAAAAGAGTATGTGTTGTTTGTCAGTATCTCCTAGAGCTGAGTAGAGCTACTACACATACACAAATGCACACACACGTGCGTGTGCATACACATGCATGCGCACACACACACACACACACACACACACACACACACACACCGTGATACAGCGATTCCTCTCACAGGCACATAAGTTCATTATAAAATATTTGTAAGATTTATCATAATAATATTCTTTATATTAGCCTCAAACTACAAACCACACCAAGGAAAGGATAAAAAAAGAAAGTGAAGAGGCAGGTATACCTTAAAATACTATGTAGCAAAGAGAAAGAACTCATTACAGCTCTGTTAGGCCAATCTTATAAGAACAAAAAAAAAGTCAGATATAAAAGTGTACTCAGCATGAATTCATTCATATAAAAGATCATAATGAGGTGGGACTAGTTTATTCTCTTAAAAGTCAGTATGGAAGTTCTTGGAGTAGACAGTGAAAGGAGGACAGGAACAGTCTTCCGGGGGCTGGTAATCTTTTGATTCTTTATCTGACTGTTGATTTAAAACTTCACGTAATATTATGGCATAAATCCCTACTTTAGAAGGCAAAAATGTAGCTCCAGTGATTTTCAAATAAAATATATACTCAGTAAAGTCCATGAGGCCCACAGAACATGCTACCACACCTTGTTGCCACCCAACATAGTGTTTTATGTTCAAGTCACGTGCACATCACTCCCTGAACACTATGTTCTTTACTCCCTTTTTTTCCCCCAGTCATAAGTTATTCTAGGCAACACTGTATAACCACGCAAGTACCCATGCTGAGAAATTTGCTTGACTTTGAAAGCAAGTTATGTATGCCCTTTCTTATGTCTGTAATCTTTGGCAATTTACATAACTGCTTTGTGCCTTGGTTTCCTAACCTATAAAGCAGGGATAAAATGGAGTTACTTCCTCATACATTCTGCTCAGATATCACTTCTCTGCCTTATCTGAACCATTAATTTTGGGGCTCCTACTATATGCCTCTCATCCAAGGTAACTTTTCCATCACAGATTTAACTGAAGTCTTGATGGCTAGGACTGTCACATCAAAGAACAGATTGGGAGATTTCAACAATACAAGTTTATCTCCTCATTCTGGAGGCTAGAAATTCAAGATTAAAGTTTCAGCAGGGTTGATTCAGAGGCATGCTACCTTAACTTTTAGATGATTGTCTCTACATGGTCTTTCCATCCATCATTTCTGTATCCAAATCTCTTCTTATAAGGACATCAATCATATTGGATAACAGCTTCACTCCAATTATCTTACTTTACCTTAATTATCTCTTTACCCTTTCATCAAATACAGTCACATTCTGAAGTACTAAGGGTTCTAACTTCAACATATGAATTTGGGAAAGGATATGACTCAGCTCATACCAAGGTATTTAGTGATCCTTCTGCCAACTGTGATCTCCTACTTGCCTAATTTTCTGTATCTCCAGCTTCTAACATAGCATCTGACACATAAGAAACTCTTAATAAGTAGGATCTACAGAGGGAAGAAAGTTCACACAAACAAGCTCATGGGAGCAAAACTCATTTCTTGAAAGGCAAGGATGATCTAGAGAAAGCAGGAGAGTTTCATTCAATCAAGTAAATGATTAGAGTTGAAAACAAAAATCAATGAAAGCAATATACTGACCCAGATGGGGCTGACAGAGGTATAGCTATAATTCTAGATCAGTCACTCCATAGTGAAGCTTGACTGTCCTTTAATAACAATTCTTTAGTATTAATTACTGAGTAACTCTTACTTCTGTGACTTTTGAAGTAGAAGTCAATAGATATGGCCTTCATAAATTTTTTCCTCTTCATTTTTAATTTAATTGCATTACCTGGCAATTTCATTTAGATAATAGATATACAGATAAGGTAGAGATAAAATAATCTTCCTCTTATTCTTGTTGTGGTCTACCCCTTTCTCAACTCCTCTCAAATATAGGGTCTCTTTATGCAAATGTGAAAACATATGAAAATATATTTTATCCCTTCTTTTTTAAAAGAAATGGTAGTACACTGTATATACACTTCTGAACTTTATGCTTGCCAATATTCCCTGGTGACCTTTCCACAACCATAAAGAGACATTTGTTCATTTATTTAGTTAAGAATTATTATGTTAGATGGATGTTTCACTTAACCATCCCTCTGTGATGGACGAATGGAGTACTGTTAATATTACAAAGAATGTTGAAAGGTTTACTTTGTCCATGCATCATTTCAAATATACAGGTGTGCCTAAAGAGTAAATTCCAGATGTAGGTTTGTTAAGTCAAATGTTAAATGACTGAATAATTTTGAAAAATATTACTTGCTCTCCATAAGCAACAGAAATGCTGTGTATCAGAATTTTACCAACAAAAATATAAACTTGAGTTTTTCCCAGTCTGATAGATGAAGAAATATTTCTCAGCAATATGCAGTTACAGGCAAAGTAATGCTGACTTGATCAATATGATCAAATATGAGATTTACTTGAAATAAATCTCATCTGAGGTTAGATCCTTGTTTCTTAATTGTCTTGACTTTCAGTTTATTAGTGATTGCAACTGTTGATGAATTACGACTATGGGGAAAGGAGAATGGGGAAATGAAATCCTGAACAATGTTTGGGGACCTTCAGGGATCCAGTTCTGGAAGGGGTGTACATCACTTTTACCTATATTCCGTGGCACAGATTCAGTGACAAGTTCCATGGAAATGTGAACAAAACTAGGAAATGTTATCCCCAGTGCACCATCCCCCACCCAGATACAACTCTATTATAGAGGAAAGAAGGAATCTTCCAGACAGCTGACTACCTCTGCTGGAGACACCGGAGACACTGCTGCACTTATGCTGCCAGGACTTGACTTCAAGCACCATGCTTGACCACAGCAAACCACTTTGGTTAAGGTGAACTTTTAAAAATACAATTACTTCCCAGTGATTTCTTCAAAATTAGTCACTTTTTAAGTCCCTTGATCTTGATGTTCACATCTATAAAACAAGTAAACTGAACTACCTTGTTTCTGGGGATCTTTCAAGCTAAACAAACTCCACCACATAACAAATTTTTTTATTATTCCTTTCTATCCTTTTTGTGTTTTCCCAAGGAATATGGCCTCATCTTATGAGGAGACTATTGTCAGGAAAGAAAAGACAGGTGCATTCCTAATCTCTTTATACTTCTCAAATCAAACAAATGGTCAATTTGTTGCTTACAAAAGACTTCAGTTAAATCCAAGAAATAAATCCTACAACAAGAGTTTATAAAGTGCCTACTCTGTGTCCAATTCTGAACTGAACTGGAAAAAAGAAACAAAACTTAAAGCTGGAAGTGTATCTTATGATTCAAGAACTCAACATTCAAAAAGTAAAGACATAAAAACAGAGCTCTTAATCCCAAAAGCATGTATTATCTTTCAGTATATTAGGCACATCCACATGAAAAGATAACAGTATGAAATCACAAATGATTTTCTGCCAAGATGAGTAAACAGGGAGAGCAAACAGTGTAAATGAGGTCAGCGAGAACTCTGACCTGAGTGGCTTTTTTAGCATCAAGATGACATCCAAACTCTTTGTAATGTGAAGCATGAAGGAAGCAGAAGTCCCACTAAGTAATTCCTAACCATGAAAACCAAACTTGTCCTCTCTTGGGGCTCTGATCTCTAAGGGGGTTGAAGTTAAGACTTGTCTTATTCCTGCTTGTAATCAGCTTCTTGGTCTGATGAGAAACATATGCTCATCAATCATGTGTTCCTCTGAGGGGAGAGACTAAAATCTATGTGGTCCAAGAGGATGTGCTCAATGATGGAACAAAACTCAGAAAGATCAAAGATCATCTATGCCTGAAAAAGAAGGAATTAAGAAAAATACCATTAACTTCATTTCTATCCTGCTCCTGTTGACACAATTGATATACAGGCCATGTGCTTGCTTTTGAAAACATTCTTTCCTTTGTCTTGGGAAATAGTGTTTTGTTTTGGTTTTCCCCTTTGTATTTCCCTTAGAGGTTCAAGGAAAGAAAATATTTAAATTATGTATCTCATCATATTGAAGTGTCATCTAAATGCTATCACATACTTATTCCATTATTTAATTAGCACCCCTTGTTCTCAGGAATTTAACACAATTTTCCATTGTGTTGCTTACAAAAGGGAAGAGTTACATATAACTGGAATTCTGAATCCTTAAACCCAACTTAGAAAACTCTGCTCAACCCCCTCCCTCTGTCCCCACCTTCCTCAGCAACCATCAAATAACACAGGTTCAAGTTATGCAACTTTCAGAACTAGAACCATTTTTGAAAATAAAGAGAATTGACAATTCTGTAGTTGTGTGGTTTCCAGTATTTAAGGAAAACAAGACAGGAATTACTAACCCTAGTTTATAAACAAAGAAACTGAGACAGAACTTGTTTTATCACTGAATCAATGTTCAGACAGTCTAAGTGAAAAAGTCAAGACTAGTACTCGAGTCTTTTGGATTCAAGTTCAGTAAGTTTTCTACTAGTCACCTCACTTCTACCCAATGGCAGAGAAACTGGTCAACAGAACAGTACACATTGATAAAACAGTTCAATGTCACAACACACAGGCCCAAAGTCTCCAAACCATATCCAATGTAAGCACTGATTAGTTCTAAAAGGCACTCAAGTCATGTGATCTGACCCCCTCAATTTAGAGATGACAAGATGAGGATGCAAGAATTCTAGGTAATTTACACACCAGAATTTAAAAACATCCCAGTCACCTTGTCCAGACTTTTGTATCAAGACAAGAGATTGCTGAATATTTTGTAGCACAGTTTGTTGCTACAAATCTTATTGCTGCTATTTGTTCAAAACAAACTGCATTTCACTTCTCTTTTGGACATAAATAACACATCCTCACTGACACCTGTCTCTCCTCATCACCTGCCCACCTTTCCTGCTTCCTGTATGAATGTGATCCTCAGAGCAAAAAACAAAAACACACTCAGGTGTACAGAAAATCAGATGAGGAAAGGGACAATGGCTAGCGCTGATGGGAAGGAAAGGAGCCCAGATGTTTCCAAAGCTGCTGAATAGAGATCACAATACACCACAGTTACCTGGGCTGTAAGTGGGGTGACTGCCAAGAAGTTCTGCTTTAAAAGATGCTGAAATATGACCTCCCCTTTGAAGATACTGTTATTACTTCATTACTATATTCAATAAGATTCGTTTCTTTCATTACATCTCGAACATATTTGGGATGATTGGAGGGACGGGGTTGGGGGCTAAAAGTTATTTATACCTTAGTGGGATGCAATTTCATTAAATTGCTGTCCTCCTAACACATATTTGAGCTCAGCCCCAGGAGGAGTTTAATAGCTGTAACTAGAAATGTGGGGAAGTAATTCTGAAAGGTGGGCAGTTCTGGAAAGGGCAGGCTTGCCCTAGGGAAATGCAGTGTGAGGTTTTGGCAATATAAGAATGTTGATCTGTTGGGAAGTGGGATTCAGAAATAACACCTGAGAAATAAAGAAGGGGGAAGGGGAAACGGAAGGGAAGAATGAGGTAGCCAAAGGTATGCCTGGGCAAGACCCCCCCCCCCCAATGGAAGCTTCAAATCTACAAGTTTTTTCTGGTTTGGAGGTTTTTGGAACTTGTTGAAGATTTAAGGCCTTCTGCTTCTTTATTTTCCTACTGGATGAGGTCTGTCAGGCACTTTACCCTCCCACAAAATAAACAGAAAGGTTTATGAGGGGGAGGCAAAGTAATATACTGCCAATGAAGGCAGAGCTGCCAGCTGCCCACTCACAAGTCACTCACAGGGGCTGCCAGCTGGGAAGGAAAGTTTGTAAATTGTGCTTTTGCTTTCTTGGCCTCAAGAGATTTTATTAACCCCCTGTGGCAATGAGCAATGGTTTCCATTTGAGAGCAATTCCTTTTTACTGGAAGAAGAGGGTGGCTGAGGCATGGTCATGGGGTCAAGGGGCTAGAAGCCAACTAAACCCATCGCAGTCACTTTACTGACTGATTAATGTGATCATTCTAAAAGGCAAGCCTGCTCATATTTTGTCCCTGCTTAAGCTCTCAGTGGCTTCCAGTGGCCTTAATGATTAGAGAAACATTCCTCAGTGTGGCCTGTTGAGGCTTAGGCCTCAGGCCTGAGCCCCAACTGAAAAATCAGCCCCACTTCCCACCTTCCAGTCAATTAAGCACCTCCAGACACTAAGCCTTTGAATGCTATTTCATCTGCTTTGACTGAGTTTCTCCTCTACTTCCTTCAATTTGCAGTTCAAGAGCTGCATCTTGAGTACAGTGAGTGGAAATAGCGCAGTTAAAGCACCTGAATTCAAATCCTAGCTCTTGTTCACAGCAGGGGAGGTCACTCAGTCTTGCATCGTCTCCAGTTCTTCATCTGCAAAGTGGAAAGTCCAGTAGACCCTTGAATAACTTGGGGGTTAGAAGCAGCAACCCCTGCACAGCCAAAAGTGTGTGTACGATATAGTTGACCTTCTACCTATAAGCAACTTCCACACTGAGATTCAATCAAGTGACAATGTGGTTGGTTAAATCTCTGAAAGTGGAACCTGAGAATAGAAAAATATCTGCATAGAAGTAGATACACAGTTTAAACCTGTGTTATGCAAGACTCAACTGTAGCAATGAATGTACTTCCCTCATGGGATTTTAGTGAGGATTAAACCACTTAACCAACATAGGCCATTTAGAAGGGTATAAGGAATTTGGTGAGTTCTAAATGAATGTTAGTAGAGCCACCTCGGGTTTGTAGCTAACAACTCACTAAGGATGGGCTGATCATCAGCTCTTCTCTGCACATCATTGTATCTATCACATGACAGAATCTGGTCAAATGATATTCTATTTCAAGCCAAAAAGGACTTCACTTGAGACAATCAATGGCTTAATTTTTATAAGTTATTTTTTAGTTTGTTTTTCCATGGGCTGTGAACTCTTATAATTAGTATGTTTTATTGTATCCCTCGTGTCTGCCTAGGTCACTGCCTGTCACATATTAAATGCTGAATAAATTCAAGAAGAGCATGTGGAAAGGACAGCTTATGAATTGATATCACGATCTGGGGATTTCAATCATGACCTTGTTTCTGGTTTGTTCTTTGATTTTAAGTAATTCACAGACATTTTCTAGGCCATATTTTCCTACTCTCTTGACTGGAAAAATTTAGAGGTCAGGATGCTAGATTAGGACCAACTTGGGAAATTTTAATATTTAAGACTTAAACATTGCCTTTCACATCACTTACTAGGGAAATGCAAATCGAAACCAAAATGACATTTTACCAAACACCTGTTAGACTTGTCATTGTCAAAAAGCCAGGAAATAATGAGTACTGGTGAGGATACAGAGAGAAGATCCCTCATGAACTGTTAGTAGGAATTTCAATTAGTACAGTCACTGTGAAAACAGTATGGAGGGTTCTCAAAAAATTAAAAATAGATTTACCATATGATCCAGTAAGTTCATTCCTGGGAATTTCCCTGAGTAATATGAAAGAGCTAATCTGAGAGGTTGTATGTACCCTGTGTTCATTGGAGCACTGTTCACAATAGCCAAAATGGAAACAACTCAAGTGTCTGATGATGGGTGGATGGATTAAGATATGGTATATGGGGCCTCCCTGGTGACACAACGGGTTAAGTCTCCGCACTTTATCCACAGCCACTGCAGCACGAGTTCAATCCCTAGCCAGGGAGCTTCCCACATGGCGCAGCAGACCTCTCCTGTCTCACCCGCTGCTCCCCTCAGCAGTGTATTTCGGTCCATCTGCCTGTTCTGCTCCCCACTCTGTCTCCGGTGAATCCTCTCATCACCCCACACCTCTCTGGCTTACACCCCAGTTCTTGTATGCATAAATAGATCTTTAAAAAAAGATATGGTGTATGTACACAATAAAACACTAATAAGCGATAAAAAGGCGAAATCTTAACGTTTGTGACAACATGTGTGAAACTTGAACTATGTAAAATAAAAGAACAAAAATATATAATTTTACTCATATATGTGGACTGTTAAGAGAAAAAGCCATGGAAACAGAATAGCAGTTATAGGAGAGGAAAAGGGTAAGGGAATATGTAAAGGGGGTTCATTGGTTGGTGATGTGTGCATTCTAGACATTTGATGGTAGGTCTACACCTCATGTTATATAGAGCTGTTTAAGGTGTAAAACTGTATATTTGAAACCTATGCAGTATTGTAAACTAATGTTACTTCAAGAAGTGAAAGGGAAATGTCAGGTAAAGTACTGACCTTATTTTTAGGACAGTTCAATATTCCAAAAAATAACTACTGCTCCAAAAAAAAAAAAAAGAAAGAATTGTACATTTCTTCTGTAACAACAGTAAATTTTGAGTGACCAATCCATTACATTATTATTTAAAAATAAGTATATTCAAAGAACATGCTTTTCCTAGCATAGTGCCCGGGATATGCCCAACGTAAATGCCCAATGTAGGGAACCATTATCATAAATTATTGTCAAAATATCATTTTAAGAAAAATAATATTTATCTTAAGTAGATAGCTTATTTAACCATCTATTAATATTAGTTCTTTTTCCCTAAATTTTCTCATTTTAAAACTTTAACATTGCAAAGAATTTCTTTGTAATTTTTGGCTTATCTTTATAAAAACATATTTCTTAAAAGAGGTTTGCTATCCTGACAGATATAAAAGTTCAGCTTTTGATGTATATTGTCAAATAGCTTTCCAGTACATGCAGTAAATGAACTAAATCTCCCACCAAATTTATGTGGGATGGTTCATCTTTCTGTATCTTCACCAAGCGGTACATTTTTTTGATATTTAAGTTATTAATTTGATGGGTAAAAAGTTCTCATTGTTTACACTTTGTATTTTTGTAATTGCCAGTGAGGCTGTTTTTTCCATTTTTATTAATAAATTCCTCCTATATATTCACTTTATGATTGTATTTAAACATATTTGGTAAATCAAAAAATGAGGAAGAAGAACCATGCTGAAAAATATTTTGGTTTTGATTCATATAGAGAGTCTGAAAAGATTTTTCCCACATTTCATTCTTAATTATTGATGGTATCTTTGATGCCTTCTCAAATAAAATTAACCCCCCCCATTCCACTTCCCTTCATTTCTGCCTTTTCTGAAGTTCTGTTCTGGTCCAGGTTAAAGACAGGAACACAACAGTGGAAGTGTTGGTCTAAGGGCATGAATTGGATGATGCCTGCACTGACGAGGGCCACCTCCTTTACTCAGTTTCACCAACCGAAATGCTAATGTATTCTGAAATCATCTTTATAAAGACATCCAGAGATTAGTTTAACCAAGTATCTGGACATCCTGTGACCTAGTCAAGTTGACACATAAAATTAATCTTAATCTCCTATTATCTAATTCCCCAGTACTTACGGCTTCCCAAGAACTTGCCATTACCACCTCCACAGAAGAATCTCAAAACATGTCCACAATGCTAAAAAGCCATTTTAAGTGACACTTTGATCCTAAGTGTCAGTTCAGTGGTCTGAAGGGGAGGACTTTAATTGGATTTGATTTTGCCTGGCATGTTTATGGGTGGTCTAGGACCTGAAGTCAATTTGCTCAGATTGGTTTGGGGACACAAGCACAGTTAATACTCAGAGCTCTGCAGTTGTGTTGCCCTTTATATGTCCTCAGAGCACAAAACAGGGCCAAGGCTTAGTTCTAGGTCCACAGAGACAACAGTAATACCTGTTATGCTTAGAGGCCTAAATTCCAGACTAAAACTAACTTTACAAAAGAGGCAAATTGGTGAAAGGCAAGAACAGATAGCTATAGATAAAACAATCCAGTTGTTTCAACTGCGTTGTTTTATATAGTAAATTTCCCTAATGCAATTAAGTATTAGTTTTAGATTACCAAGTAGAAAAACTTTTGTTGGAAAGGTCTTGAGTCGGGGAAGGGAATATGCATTATGGCAGGAAGAGTCAATATTAAAGACTTGGACCACTGAAGACAAATTCAAAATAAAGATGCAACCCAACATGATTCAGGGGCAAAATTCTGGCGAGCTCTGGGTTTGAGGTTCTTGTTAGCATTCTCATCAACTCTGTGCCCCAACACATCTCATTTCCCTCATGTGGTGGCACTCTAAGATTTTTCTGAGATTCCTCACACCTTTCTGGTCTTAAGACAAAGCAGTCCCTCTTGGTTTTTTGTTCCTTAATACACTGGTCTCTGACACAAAGATGGTAAAAAAAATTGATTATCTAAATGTCATGTCAGAGCACAGCTGTGTCTATGCTTGGAAATGTTCTAAGTGCTTCACAAGGATGATATCATGCCATCTTTTTCACCACTCCTTCTGCATCTGGGTCTTCAAAGGGCTGAAATTCAAGCTTCTGTGCCTTGTTTGGCTGTTTTTCAGGAAACATTCTAAGTCTTGCCTGATTACGCAGAGAGATGGCTTGACAGTAACATAATTCAGTGACCCAGATGATTTCTATACCAGCAAATGAAGGTAACATGAATAATTACCTACGGCTGGTCAAAGAGCTTTCTCAAACATTTGTTTTAGTCTGTCTTCACAGTACTAAAAATTCTTATGCTAATGATAAGAAAAAGTGTTGCCTAAATGCATTCAGTTCCTTAGAAGACCTGTAATTAAACCTGAATGTCTTAACATACGGCTTGTGTTGGTCAGCAAAGGCCCCAGATATCCACTCTTCAAAGTTTTACTTCCATCACCTCATCCCTGGAGGGCATCATCAGTCCCTCCTCAGGGAGTCTCGAAGTTTCCATACACATTTTTAGTAAATCATATTCCAATAGGTATTTATTTTCTTCCTTACTGGCCTATGAGCTTTTTAACTGTGTCCCTGGACATTGGGGCTCAGCAAATGATCATGGAGCAAATGACCCAAAAGGGGACATCAAAAATTTAGATGCCTTAGGAACAAAGGAAGGGGATTAGGGAGCAGAAAAGGAGGCAGAGACAGAGTGGGGAGGAGGAGGTAGAGGAGAGGCAGGTTGGCTCTTGCTGTGTCTGACCACATTTCAAAGCCAAAAAGCGCACTGTAGGGCCTCCATGATGGCACAAAGGTTAAGTGCTGCACTGTGGAGATGTTGGCAGCGGCGACACAAGTTCGAGGCCTGGCTGGGGAGATTCCCACACGGTGCAGCAGACCTCTCCTGCCTCTCCCGCTGCTCCCCTCAGCAGTGTGTTTCCATCCATCTGCCTGTTCTGCTCCCCACTCTATCTCTGGTGAACCCTCTCACCGCCCCACGCCTCTGGTCTGTACCCCAGCTTGTATGCATAAATAAATAAATCTTTTTTTAAAAAAGCACACTGTAAATGTTTAGTTACTGAGTTTGCCTACCCACATTCTGTTCACCACCATTAATGAGAACAGTTGAGAGCAGTGTATTTGCAAACATTTCCACCTATACACAACAAAAACTGGCAAAAATGAAGAGGGTGTCCCAGCATTTCTTAGTCATTTACATGGCGGTCCAGAAAACACTATTTTTCAAAGACACTGAACACTCACTTCCTGGAGTAAAATCAAGAAGCCCAATAATTTAAACAGAAATGGGGCATCATGATTACGGCAATCACAATGTTTCTCTCTCTCTCTCTCTCTCTCTCTCTCTCTCTCTCTCACACACACACACACACTCACACACACACACAGATGAAACATGGTATGTGCTTATGTGTATATATGCTTAGTAGCTTTGTAAGAAAATTCTTGAAAAAGAAAATAAAAATGTTCATATTCTTAAGAAATTATAGCACACCTCATTCACCTACTCTCCTTCTGTGCTTCGTACATAGTTCAGTGTCTGGCAGGTAGCAGACTTCATAAGTGACAGGTTGAAGTATTCACGAAATAAGTCAGAACAGAAAGGAACATTGCTTTATTTGAGCAGATGTTTTCCTGCTCTGGAAAAAATGTTTTTACTCTTTACCTACTTATATTAACGTGATGCTTTAGTGTCCCCCAAAAGACTAGTTCTATTAAAAATAGGTCAAGAGTTTGTCTGAAAAAGACAAAATGAAGCAAAATTTAAACCTGTGTTTATTCTCACACAACTACTGAGAATAAACAATTGACCAAATAGCAATTATTGATATTTTGTGTCATCAATATGCATTCATTTAAATTATTATATATTGAGGATCCACTCTATGCCAAAGCTTTTGTGGGGTGCTAAAGGCACCAGGACTAAGGCAGATGTAGTCACACTTCCATTTCATGGAGCAGAAAGAAAATAAAGATTATGGATACTTATAAATTTTTAAATACAATGAAAATTTACAACAGCATTTAATTTACCCTCCATGTCCCTTTGACATTGCATATTATAGATTCCTATAATTCTTTGTCTTTATGTAATAAGGACACTAAGTTAATTTCCCTCTTTATTATAGAAACATCTTGTTTTCCTGGGAAGGAAGAAGTTAGGTTGATCAGTCCTTCACACTCTAGAAGCTGTTGCCTCACTAATAATCAAATGCTATTTAAAGTTTTAATTTTACATCTAATTTAATAATTGCTTTAGAGAGGGTGTCTCCCTCCTTGCAAGCTAGTGGGCAATTCAACTATTGAACTAAACTCCCTTGACACCTAAAAAAAAAAATCACCCATTAGTGAGTAATCCTCCAAGAGACTCATCAAAAGGCATTACCTACACAGTGGTCAATTACCACATAACGCTCATTATTCAGGTCATAGACACAGTCAAACGAATACTTTAAGCAGTTAAGATGAAAATTTACACAGTGAAAAAAAAACGGATTTACTCAGAATTGAGTTTTCCTGAACCCTTGGTTCTATCATTTCCCAGCACACATTGGATTAGAAACAGCTAAAAGGAAAGTGCAGGAGGAAGTAGTCAGGTGTACACACAACTACAGCAACAGGAAGGGGAATAACTGCCCAGACACTCACCTACCAGGCTCGGAGTGCTTGCTGTTTGTCATTCACCTCCCTAAGCCCTTGACTTTTGTCTCTCCAAACAAATCTGTGAAGCTGTATCACAAAGCCCCTACTGTGTGCCAGAAATTTTAAATGAATGTTCTCTGATCCCTGCATTAATTTGGCATTATTGTGACCAATTTGCCAGTGAGGAAACTATGGTCCAGAGAAATTAACTTGAGAGATGATTCCTTCATAAGTAAGTAACTGTCAAAGTCTGGACACAAAATAAAGTGACCGTTAAGCCTGTTTCAATGGGGCAGTTTCATTTTATTCCTAATGTCTTGCTAAAGTGTAGTGTCCCTTTCACCCTGGAGAACGACCTGGTTTGGGTGCTGAGTCATACAGTCCCTTCTCCAGAGAACATATTTCTCCACTAGGCCACACCTTCTCCACACCACAGTGGCTTTCACTGCTGACACTCTGACACTGAGGCAAGAGAACATGCTATAAAAAAGAGCCTCCAATACCCTAATGCATGTCAGTTCTAAGCCAATTGGGAAAAGTTAAAAAAAAAAAAAAAAAGATTATTCACATTGAGTTTATTTGCTCCCAAAGAACTGATTAGAGAATGATAAATACCTATAAGTGACACTGTGCCAAGAAGAAAAGGCTAAGTAAGTTACATGTTAACAGAAGAGCGTATAAAATGTTCTAAAAGGAAATTCATCCCAAATTGTTAACCTTTTAACTTTTGAACCACGAGAGTATTAAATTTTAGTTGTGCAGAAATAAAACACCTTGCTTTTTGACCCTTCCTTTCTTAGTCATGTAGAAAGAGAAATTGCTTTTTCACTCCCACAAAATGTTCCAAAATGCTTCCAAGAACTATCTCTGAAGTCTGACAGCCTCAGTTCAAACCCTTGCTCTGCACTGTCTGAGCATGGGCAAGTAACTTCTGTCCCTGCCACTTTTCCTTATGTGAGGAAAACAGTAAGATATACAGCTCACTGGAATGCAGGGACATTTGTGCAAAATAATGCAGGTAAACATTTTGAAGGGTGAATAGTGCTCCATGCAATGCAGCAGCAAAGTACATCTTACTCTGTCTCACCAGGTAAGTTAACTGCAGACTTAAAAAGTCCTGTTTTTTAAAGACATCAGAATTACTGACCACTGGTCAATGGCAAAAGCAAGCTGGCTGTCCTCAACCACAATACAAGGATGGACACACCGACCCTTGCCTACTCCCCGCTCCTACTCCCAAGGAACCCTAGATGAACACCCTGCCCTCTGTCCAAGAGCAGGACGGCGGTCTTGCAGATGCTATTCTGCTGCCCTCCTCAACTTGTTGACAAATTCAACTACTTACCTTCTCCTCAAGCACTGTTGCCTTTTATTAGCCAAGGGAACCCAGACTGGCCAGCATTCTGCTATCACACACAAAGTGCTAAATAAGAGTGTTTATGATGAATACTAACTCAACTAACATAACTAAGGCTAACACTAGTACAAGTTCTTTTGTCTCCTAGAAAGTAAATTGCAAATAGAATAAACAAGACCAAAATTCAGCCAAGAGGATGCTACTATAAATAGTATTTAAAAATCCAATCCAAAATATGCCAAAATTAGGAAGCTAAAGGCATCCTAAAATCAGTTTTTCCAGCTACTTCCCATTTTATTTTTTTATAAATATATATTTTTATTGTTATTTATGTCTTTTACATTTTGTATTCCCCTTGGGTAGCCCACCACCAATTCACCCGTGATCCATCTCCATGGTCCCTTGTGTTCTTTTCTATTCCATTTTGTGCCCTTTTCCTTCCCTCCCTCCGCCTCCCTCCCCCCCCACCACTGATTTTCTCTCTACCACCCGGCCTCCCTATAGTCCTGTTATAAGTGAAACCATTGATATTTTTCTCGTTCTTTCTGGCTTATTTCACTGAGTGTGATCCCCTCTAATTCCATCCAAGTCACTGCAAATTGCATGTGTTTATCTTCTTTCCATTTTACAGAAAAGGAAGATGGAACCATGGAAGGTGACTCCCCCACCTCTAAAACACAACCTAAGGCACAGCCAGATGCAGACTGCCCAGAACCCGGACTATGTAAAGAGCAGGGCCTTTGTGCTGAATACAATGAGTCTGCACTTTAGTAGCTGTGTCACCTCAGGCAATTTTAGTTTACATTTCAGAAGCTTATTATTCTCAGTTGGTAAAAATAAGGATTAGAGTTCTTTGTCAGTGCAGTCTGAGAATTACAAGAAGAGGCCAAAGCAGTAGGTCTCTCTCACATAGTAAGAAGGGTGCCTGAAGTGGTAGAGGTGCTGGGAGGAAATTCATCAGCACCCTGCAAACTGTGCAATGCACACATCCTTCACCACCAGAATTCCACTCTGTAAATGCATCCTATGGGCACCTGTATGTCCAAGATGTTTACTGCAGTTTTACTGAACAAAAATAATTACATCTCTATCAAGAGGTAAATGCCACATAAAATAGTAGTTGGACTTTATGTAAAGCAGCAATGGGGGCCTCCCTGGTGGTGCAACGGGTTAAGTCGCAGTGCTGTGAAGTTATCCTCAGCCACTGCAGCACAAGTTCAATCCCAGGCCAGGGAGCTTCCCACATGACTCCACAGACCTCTCCTGCCTCGCCCGCTGCTCCCCTCAGTGATACCAGGCAAAAGTGTTGCACCTGAGTTCTCCCATGTCATCTGACAAGGTCACGCCGAGGGTAAGGGGGCTTCAAGGAGGCCTTACTCAAAGAAAACAGGATGTGGTATTTCTGTCCCTAAATGTTTTAGGTTTAAAAATGTATATAATTAGATTACATAAATCTACTAACCAGGGAAATCAAAACAGGACAACCTACAAAAGAGTTAAAAACAATCAGCCTGTTTCCAGTTAATCGTAAGATACATCTCTTTACCCACGCCTGCACAACTCCTTTGTGCCTCATACTAACCAACACAAGTACTGGACTGTTTCAGTTTATGATAATAATGTCCTTAATAAATCACAAACCACCAGTCAGTACAAAGCACAATTGCTTCTTTCTCACACATTTTTTTCATCTTAAGGAGTTAGCTCATGCTTCTTTTGCCCACATTTTTTCATCTTCAGGAGTTAGCTCAAAAGGGCTTCTAAGGTCAAGTAATGAACATCCCCTCTAGTTTCCTAGCAACCAACTATTGGCCAGAACATCTAGGCCACAGCCACCTCTAAAACAAAAGTTAATCGTTATCTAAAACTTTACATACTTTGTTGGGGAAATCATCAAACATGGATAATGTCTTAAAAATACCTTTTTTCTGTAAAAACTATGTAATCATATGATTTTGTACTTGCTTGCCAATTTTTATGATATATAAACCCCGCTGTCCGGCAATAAAAGTGGAACATCTTTATCACTCTCTGGTGTGTGCTGTCTCTCATTCCTCGCAACATGCCAACACCTTCTCCACCCTCCCCGGGATGTGACTCTATAACATCGGTTGGGGCTGGCCTCTGACACAAAAGGGGTTTCAAAATTGCCAAAGGCAGTGCCCCAGTTGCTTAGTGGTTACTATATTGGTTCTGCACCCACGCACACATTTGCAAGACTACTCAGGTTTAGGGAACAAAAACGTTGGGATTTATTTAACAAACAGAGAGAAGCAAAGAATTACTGAAGTCAACATATGGCTGTTTACCTTACTTAAAGCAATGTCCAGTCTTTTAAATCCCAGAAAAGTAGCAAAGGTGGCGTCTTCCTGCCACTGCTGATGTGGAGCCCCTCTTCCAAACAATATGGTGTCTTCTTTCTTCTTCCTACGTGTACTGATTAGATTGTAGGCCAGGTCCCAACTCATGAGGACGACACAGGATGCAACTGGAGATATTCCCAGAGCTGCCATGGTGCCCCAACACAGCACCAGGCCAACAACACTGCAAACAACAACTAAAGTGGCCAGACAGCCCATCAGACTGCACTCACGCATTTTAGGAAGGCGCCCGCTTCAAGCATCTGCCTTCTTCCTTCGGCTGCAGTAAAGGCAAAACTCGGAGCAGTTTCCATCGCTTGGTTACTTGCAAAGCCTCCAAAGTCACTGGTCCCAAATTCACTAAAGATTCCAAAAATGTTCAATCTGAAACTATATCCCGGTGGCTCAAAAACTTCTGGCGTCTGATTTCCAAACTCTCAATCTTGGTGGCTGCATTTTCCGCCGCTGATTCCTCTATTCCTACATTATGACGACTCACTTCCCCTTCTCCTTCACTCTTTTATTTTTCATCAGATTCTCCACCCCAAAGTGCAAACTTAGCATTTTCCCTTAGCTATTCATTCTCATCAGCAAACCCCTTCCAGGGGGCACAACCTCCACCGGACTTTGGACTCAGCCCATTACATCAGCAGTGTACTTCAATCTGCCTGTTCTGCTCCCCACTCTGTCTCTGGTGAATCCTCTCACCACCCCCACACGTCTGGCCTACACCCCAGTTCTTGCATGCATAAATATATATAAAAAAAAATAAAGCAGCAATTGTTAAAACTTTCAAGGTATCTTAAATAGACAAGCATGCCATTGAGTAATACGTGGACTAGAGTTTTATGTTAAAACAAGACAAGAAAATGTGTGTATATAAGGAGACAAGAAAAAGTGTGTATATAAGGAGATAACAGATTTTTATGAAGTCTCTTTTGAGGTTAGTGGATTTGAGGGAAAGGGAAATCAAGATAATTTCACTATTTATTCTATATACCCCCAAATCTTAAAACAAAAATCATCATCAGGATGTAGATTAGTTTTATAATAGGACAAAAAATGTGTAATTTCTAGCATATAGTGGCGCACTCAGTATTTCCTGTGTCCTTATCCTTCTGTGCTTAGTGTTAAAACTTCTTTTGCCATTATTATTGTTAACAATACAATTGTCATTACTTCAGACACAATTTTAGAAAATAAGTATTGTATCAGGGGTTACTCTGCTGTTTAAACTCACAGTGAAGATCTCCATCCCTCAACATAAGCTAAGGGATGGATAAAGTTAATAAAAACACATAAAGAAAAGGTGGGGGCAGCCTCCCTCATCTGTTTGTGGTGTCATTTGTCTCCCTGTTAAACTGCAATAAAGACAATAAAAAGAAATCGGCTGTGAAAAATGAAAGAGCCTTTTATTCATAAAAACAGTTCAAATGAAACAAGCCTTTTAATGGGGAAGGAACCACTACTACATGCAAAGCAGTGAGTGGGAGAGGGACACATAAAACCCTTAAGACAATTCATTAGCCACAAATTATTGTGGGCAACTCAAATCCTTTCCCCCAAATCATGTTGATGTTTTAACCATCAGAGTGATAGATGCTTTCAAGCAAATCCTGCAACTGATGTTTCTTCTGAAAAAAACAGTAGACAAAAGCAATATATATGATTGATTATGTATGTTTACCAGATCTGCCCGACAGATAGTTTTTAGAAGAAAGGTGGCCCCATAATAGGCAAGAGGGAGACAATGTGGTAAAATGTGAGGCCAACTGACTCACAAATCTGAGACCTAACTTCTCAATCCATTTAAACCAACTCGCCTCTCTGAAAGAACAAGTCAATCTTATTAAAGCTAATCACCTCATCACTGACCAACCTCACTTAAAAATGAGGATAAATCATATTTGATTACCAATCTCTGAACTGGTTTTATGCTTAGCAGAACGATAAATTCAGAGTGACTTCAAATTGTCCCTTTCCAACTATGCCAATCATCCAGATACAAAAGAGTCAACATCCCATTAAAAAAGGATGAACTCACTTTTCTTCCATCTCTACCTCCCTCCCTGCGCCATCAGGGTACAAAGGAAGTTATCCTGTGCTTCTCTGAATTCTATTCTGGCCAATAATAAAATAATCATCAGTCAGATTGATGAGAAAAAGCAAATGGGAAATTTAGTAGTAATAATAACAATAAACCTCCTACATACATGGGAGAGGCCCAGAATGGCAAATTAGGCCATATGATTTTAAAAGTCATCTTCAATTGCTTAGCTAAGGGAGGGACACTATGGGAGAGGGGAGAGGAGAAAAATGAAGTCTGCTAAGACGGTTTCCAGAAAATCACAACAGATAAAGCTATGAAGATTTAAATTCTGCCTTTGACACTAAAAAGTGGTGATTAGGTCTTTCCAGAGAGGTGTAGGTGTGTGTGTGTGTGTGTGTGTGTGTGTGCGTGTGCGTGTGCGTGTGCGTGTGCGTGTGTGTGTAACATAAGAATATATATAAATAGATGCCTTTACCTACAGTATTCCAGAGCATGGTTTTATGTTCATAGGTCATTTGTGAAATGGACACATTGTGTTCATCTTGCCTATTCAAATTCTCCCATTTTGTTTCTTTTCTTTTTTTTTAAATATTTATTTATTTATACATACAATCTGGGGTGTAGGCCAGAAGTGTGTGAGGTGAGAGGATTCACCAGAGACAGAGTGGGGAGCAGAACAGCAGATCCACTGAAATACACTGCTGTGGGGAGCAGCGGATGAAGCAGAAGACGTCTGCGGAGTCATGTGGGAAACTCCCTAGCTGGGCATCGAACTCGTGCTGCAGTGACTGTGGATAGCTTCATAGTTCTGTGACTCAACCATTGCGCCACCAGGGATGCCCACATTTGGTTTCTAAACGTACAGATGTATTTCAGAAATGTATTCATGTTTATCTATGTCTATGTATCTTATTTTAGAGGTACCAACAGAACAAACCCATTTTGTAACTTTTCAGTGAATTAATGGATCCAGTCATTGACTGTCATCAAATACTAAAGAGCAAACAAAACCACTATGTGCCTAATCACGGAAAAACACAGTAACATTATCAAGTAGCATTTCATCAATCAATTAAGCTACCCATATCTGTATAAGCTACTAGATTCAATCCCCAATTTACAGGAAACACAGAGATCAGACAAACACAGCTAACACCATAGGGATGCAATCATCAAAATCCAGAATGTGGAAAATTCCACAGGACGAATGACCTGGCTCCTTCAAAAGAGCAAAGTCATTTTCAGATTCAATTCATACAAATTGTTTAAAAATTACATTTATGAGACAATTTGAAATCTGAACAAAGACTAGGTATTTGATATTAAATATTAATGTACTTATGACAATGCAATTGTGGTTATTTTTTAAGGTATTATCTTTTGAAAACACACATTGAAAACATTTACAGATGAAATAATTTGATTTCTGGGATTTGCTTCAAAAAGGGGGCCTCTCTGGTGGCTCAACAGGTTAAGTCTCAGTACGATGAAGCTATGAGCAGCCACTGCAGCACAAGTTCAATACCCAGCCAGGGAGCTTCCCACATGACACAGCAAACCTCTTCTGTCTTGCCTGCTGCTCCCCTCAGCAGTCAATTTCAGTAGATCCTCCTGCTCTGCTCCACACCCTGTCTCTGGTGAATCCTCTCACCACCCCATACCTCTGGCCTATACCCTAGTTCTTGTTTGAATAAATAAATCTTTTTTAAAAAAGTGCTTCTGGTCTGCTTCAAAAGAATACTTGGTGGGAATAAGTGGACAGAGGTATTAAGGAAATAATTTACAATATCATTTGATAATATCTGAAGTGATACATGGGGGGGTTGTTTCACTATTATTTCTTCATCTGCATATTATTGAAATTTCCTTAAGTTTTTAAACAAAAATATTTATTTTTTCAAAAAAGTTTATTTTTATTGTTTTGATTTTGGAGAATATACAAAATATAAACCACTCTTGAGTATAATTCTCTAGCTAGGATCCTCCACTTACCACTATTATGTGTGTGAACCGAAGGAGCAATTTTCCTATGATCTGCCTCCCTGGAACTGTAGATATGTGATATATGTCTAACAATCTCCGTGGCCTATAGTCCAATGCCATGTGGTTCTCTCATAAATGGGAAGCAGCTACAAAATGGCATAAAGCACCCAATTTTACACCTACTTTGGAAAATCTTTAATATTCAATATTTTAAAATCACATTAGTACGTCTGACATAACACTGGAATATAAATTACATCAGGTTTGTAGTAGAATTATGGCTTAATAAAAATGTGTGGCAGAACTGGACAGTGGAATAGTTCCCTGAATCTCATTGAAATGTGTTATATTATCAGTCATGGATATAAAACACAGCATGTTGAAGGATTTGGCAAGATAGAATACACAGACTTTTTTCCCTAGGACAGTTAAATCCTGACTTATGTAGTAAATATAATACAGAGTATCAACATCAGCATTTATGATAAAACATATTACAGTGAAAAAAAACCTTTTAAGTAAGCATATTTGTTATGTTAGTATTATGAGACAGGTATATGTACATTGTAAGATATAGTAATTATGTTGGTGTGACGAATCAGTTTTTTTGGCCTCAGAGAAAGGACATACAAATTTAAGATAAAAGAGACAAATGTTTTTTAATCTCCAAACTCCCAAATTAAAATTGGAATTATCAATGTGAATTTAGGATTTATTTTATCATATACTTATAAAAACAGCAACTAGTTGGCTAAAATTCAATCACTTCACAATACTGATTATTAGCATGGATGCAGAGCAATAAAAATTCATCCATTTATTACTGGAAATGCAAAATGGCATAGCCATTCTGGAAGAGAGTTTGGCAGTTTCTCACTAAGCCTAGCACATTATCCAACCATCTACTCCTAGGTATTTACGCAGATAATTTGTGATAATCATGGCCACTCAAAAGCTTGTATGTGAATGATTCCAGTAATTTTAACATTGCTAAGAGCTTGAAACAAACGTCCAAAAATAGGTGACTACAAAATAAAGACTGTGGCATATTTAAACAATGAGTATTATTCAGTGATTTTTTAAAAAAATGAATCCTCAATCAATGTAAAGACATGAATGAACTATAATTGTATATTGCTAAGAGATAATTTGAAAAGAATCTGAACATACTGAATCTTTAGGATGGTGAAATTATTCTGTATAAGACTAATTGTGGTATATGAAACTACATTTGTCAAAATCCATTGATTTTGGTTACATGAACAGTATATCTTAATTTTTGCAAATTAAAAAAATCTTTAGGCCGTTAAGGGAATCCCAATATAGATTATAGAATGTGATGAAACAATCTAACTGTATGACAAATGTATGACACAATCTCATTTAGTAGGGTTTGGAAAAGCATGCTGGCCTAGGCAATTTTCAGAATGTATGGATCCTATAAAATTGCAGGCAAAAGAGACTGTATTTAAGTACTGAACTCTAGCTGATTAGGGTGTTTTCCACGGGGGTATGACTCATTTCTGGTATTATCATATGTGTATGCCAGATTTGGCCATTAAGCAATTAAATGGTGGATGGTGGGAGCCAGGATAGAGCCAGGATTTTCACCATTGTAGTCACAGTTGATAAATATGTAGGAAAGGTTGGAATAATCCATTAGAGTTGGAAATACCAGTAGACACCCTTGTTTTCTTTAACATAAATTTTCTATTTATACAGATAAATATTCTTACATAGAAGTATTTCTAGTTGTATACATGGCTAGCATATACACATGTATTTCCTTGCTTTATTGGTTGACAGGGCCAAGAAGCAATGATACCTTGTCTTCTAACACCATTCTCAAAAAAAAAAAAAAAAAAAAAAAAAAACAGTGTCAATAGATTTCTTTGAAGAAATGTCCAATTCTAGGACTAGGGCAGGAATTATACAAGATTAGTTGAGCATGCTAGTGACACAAAGTGTTGATATAACCAAAAAAATAAAAAAATAAAAAAGGTAAGAAAAACACTACAGTGATAGGGTATATCAAAGGAATGCAGGCACCAAATAAAAGTGTTCCAGTGATCAAAACTGAAACAATTTGAGAAAGAAAATAAGCAAAATAGTATCAGGTTATAAGCCAAAGTATAGAACAAATATCCATGAAGCCATACAGATAAGTATGATGCATATCTGTAAATAATTGGAATATATATATATATTCCATATATATAAATAATATATATCCCATATATATTATATATAAGATATAATATATATTATATTATATATAGGATATATAGGATGTATAGGATATATATAGGATATATAGGATATATATATGATATATTATATTATTATGATATATAAATATTATATATATTATATTTATATATTATATATAATATATGTGGAATATATATTTATTTTTATATATGGAATATATATATATTCCAATTATATACAGATATGCATCATACTTATCTGTATGGCTTCATGGATATATATATATATGTGTGTGTGTATATATATATATTATATATATTTCCCTCAAGAATATGGAAAATAACTCTAAGTGTGGGCTGTAGATAATAAATTTCATCCAAAGCCTACAGTATGAAAGGTTAAGGTGAAGGGAGGAAAGACTCGAGAGAAGCCTGCAGAAGCCGGTTAAACACGTCTGTCAGATGATCAGTCAACAGCAGCAGTGACATAATGTTGACAGCACAAACCACTGATATGTGATGAACATGGCACCTTACCTGTGATCCTCCTCCCCCAAAACATTTAACTCCAGTCTAATCATGAACAAAAAATGATCAAATCCCAATAAAGGGACATTCTAGAATTTAAATACCTGATCAATACTCCTCAAAATCATAAAGGTCATCTAACAGTTTGTTAGACTTGCTTTGTTTTTGATGAACTTTCTTTTGTACACCTGAAACCAACGTCACATTTCAGTTATAACTCAATGAAAATAAAAGCACTACCAAATAAAGACAGATCATTGCTAGCAGGTGCCTTATAAGAAATATTAAAGTTCTTCAGGCTGAAAAGAGACTATACTGGTTGGTAATTTAAATCCACAAGAAGAAATGAAGAGTCCCCCAAAACAGATATTTTGGTGAATTGAACACTGCATAAATATCTTCTAATTCTCTTTTTAAAAAATATTGCATAAAGCAATAATGACAAAATCTAAGACTTATAACAGACATATCACATATATGACCACTATAGCACAACAGGAAGAATGATAGGAATTGAGCTATCTAAGAGAAAAGTTGCCGTATTTTGCAAAAATTAAGTCAATATTTACCTTAAGTAGATTGTGTTAAGTAGTATATTGTAATTTCTAATGTTTACCAATAATTAAAATAAACTAAAAGGAGACATTACAGACTTGGGCTTGAGTCAGAGGGAAAAAAAACACAAGGAAAATTTTAAAGTATCTTGAGCAAATGTTAATGGAAATGACAGGAGCCTGACATAGTAGAGATTAGGGGGCAGTAGTTAATCACAAGCAAGGTGGTCAAAATTAGCATACTCGTGTCAAGTATGGAATGACAAGCAACTCAGAGATGACCTAGGAACAAGATGGACAATCATCAAGTTGTTATGCTCAACAAGTCATAATAAAGAGATCAAAAATGGATGAGCAGAAGGCAGAGGTCATCACCTAATGGAAAATCATGATCCATGGCCAGTTTTCAGACCTCAATTATCAGACTCAGAACCCGTCAACAAAAGGAGAACCCAGTAACAGTGCATAAAATGTGTACACTATGGCTCCCACAGTCCTGAAAGGGGACTGTGGCTTCTTGCTCAGATAGCCATACGCTGGAGAAAGAAAGGTCATTCAAAGGCAGCTGCATACAGGGCACAAGGTGATGCTGAGAACCGGGACTCCAAAGAATTCTTATTAGATCTCTTATTATAGTCAAGAGCACAGGGCTCAGATAATAAATAGAATATTGATCCAAGTCCATCTCACAGTGTGTCCAATAATTCCACCTCACAGTTATTTCTCAGTTGCAAAATGTATAATCAAAGGGACATAACAGTTTAGAAACACTGTATTGGCTCCTAGACCGGTAGTTAGCAGAGTTGCAAAAGTCAAATGGAAGTACCTGAAGCACCTCCCTTCTGTCAAAATAGTAAATAAAAAACAGTGTTGTATTTTGGGAGATGTGATTAGTGCCACTTTCAAAGAAATCAGTGATGGCAGTACCATCACAACCTATTTAGTTCACTGCTATGAGTCTTGCAAAAAGTCCTATGAATCACAGGAACAAAAGCAGCAAACTAAGCAAATAGAAAACTAAGCAACTTGAGTGCCTATATCAGATATGGTGTCTTTTATGGAGCAGATTAACACAGCCCTGGTTATATGATAGCTATAAATGTAGCAAATGCAGCCATTAAAATATCTGTCAAGGAAGAATGATTTGAAGCCATTTGTTTTCACTTGGGACCAACAACAATATACATGCTTGGTCTTGCCTGAGAGCTATCTTAATTCTCCTTTCTGTCAAAACACAGCTCAAGCGGACTGGAACCATCTGGATGTGCCGTAGGATACCCCACTGCCCACTGTATAGATGGGATCATGTTTACACAGGCTGATGATGGTAAATCCTAGAAATTAACTTTGGAGGGTGACAGATGACAACTGGCCTTACTGTAGTGTCATTTCACAACATATACAGATATAGGATGTTGGTGTACATCTGAATGCAATAGCTCACCAACTTCTCACTTCCTAAATATCTTGTATGAGGCCTCTCTCCAGCATCTTTGCTGGTGCTGTAAATGTGCTAATTTTAACTGGCTAAAATTTTGTTGGGAACAGTTATAAAAAATCTTACTAACATGCCCAAATATTTACAGAAGTGTTTAAAATAAAAACATTTCTGCATCCCTCCTATCCTTTAAACACCCTTCTCATAAACATTGGCCAACAAAAATGCCTGACAGTACCCATGGCTACACTAATCCTCATCATTCTCCAGAGGAAATACAGCCAGTTTCTCATCCTGAGATCTAGCCTCAGCCATTTGTACTTTATGTCCATTTATCCATACTCAGCTTTTCTACATCCCTTACATTTGTGAGTACAATGCTGTGTGCACACACACACACACACACACACACACACACACACACACACACACACACCAGTTATTTGACACTTACTGAACAGTTGAAGAAAATAGAGTATACTAAAACATAAAAATATTTTGGTCCCTCCAAAATAGAGGATACTCTCAGTATAAATCAGAGAAGACATGAACTCATTGCCCCACAGAGACTAAAGGACATGAATTCATTAAATTGATGTTCTACTTGGATGGAGGCCACTTTCCAAATGAATGTATCCAAACTCCCATTGCGAGCGCCTGGATGTGGTGCCATGCTGTATTTTCTGTAGAAACCAATTGTTAAGAGTGCCAAGAAAGAACTGCTGTGAAACCTGGTGGGATCTTAGCTTTATCCAGTTTCCAGATTGTAAAGTGATTGCTTTGGGTTTCTACCATTTCCCATTCTCATTACACTCTTTGTCACTAGAATGGATTTATGTGGTGCCATATTCTGCACACATTACAATGTTTGTCAAGATAATGAATAGTCTGAAAATTTGAATTTCCAATACAGTCAGTGAATTATGAAAGTATGTTTTAAAATATTTCCTCATGCTGCTCACTTATCCAACAGACTGGCTTCTCCCTCCTCTCAAAAGTAACTGTTGCCAGGAAGAGGTCTGGGGGTCAGGGAAGCAAAGATGAGACCATAGAAAAGGTCCACATGGTATCACCACTTTTTTAATTCACACCACATATTAGACATTAAAATTCTAGGTTCTCACACTGATGACAAATGAGAATAGAAAAATAGCATAAAATTAATCGGCAACACTTTTTAAAGTGACAAATGGTTATTAACTTATTTGATATTCATTACAATAACATTAATCATGAAAAACTCTTTGAATGTGCAAGTAGCTGTTCCGTGCAGTTCCATAGGAATTCGGTGGTAATTTAGCATTCATTAATGTCCATTTACAATGAAGTGTTACTATATTAATCCACTTTTCTGTGACAAAACCTGTAACAGGCAAAAGACAGAAAGTCTTTTCTTGTAGACTTTCCATTTCAAGTTTGAAGCCAACTTCTGTCTTCAGTTAAGACTAACATTTTAAGTGGTCTCCTGATTATTGTCATTAGTTCCTAGAGCCAAGGTTCAAAGAATGAAGCACTGGAATATCTCTGGGTATCATGGAAAATAATGTTACAGGGAAAACTGAGGGGCACCTGGGACCCCCAAGCCTGTGTGTTGTAAATGGGTTCTGCCATCCACTCTATAAAGACAAATATACTCTTACTGCATAAGACCTTCAATAGAAAAGAACTTTAATAGGATTAGTCTGCGATACAGAGAAGAGAAAGAATACAATTAAAATAGTTTCCAACTTAACACCCGAAGTTACTCATCCCCTCATGGGTAAAGGCCCAGCCAAACAGGGTTGAACCAAAAGCAGGGCCATTGAGGCCAAAAATCTTTTCCAAAGTCTAAATCACCTTCTAGTGGGGACCCATAAGCAAGGGGCAGAATAGGTCAGGCAAATTTGGATGAAAAACAGCAAAATCAAAATATAAGTCAAGATAAAGGCTGTCATTGTCAGCTTCCCCACAGGTCTCACCCATGTCTCTCTCTGTCAAGCGTCTCCTTCCTTTTCCCCCAAATTCCTGGTACAAGTCCAAGGCCGAGAACAAGCATGGTTTCTTTACATGTCTCTGTCCCATGTGCCTCTTCAAGTCTTCTCTTATCCTCCCTTTTTCTTTTCTTTTTTTTTTTTTTTTTTTTTATACATACAAGCTAGGGTACAGGCCAGAGGCATGGGGCGGCGAGAGGGCTCACCAGAGCCAGAGCGGGGAGCAGAACAGGCAGATCAGAAATGCACTGCTGAGGGGAGCGGCGGGCGAGGCAGGAGAGGTCTGCCAGGCCATGTGGGACTCTCCCCCGCCGGGCGTCGAACTCGCGTCGCCGCTGCCAACAGCTCCACAGCACAGCGCTCAACTGCTGCGCCACCGGGGAGGCCCCTTATCCTCCCTTTTTCTTCCAAGTCCTTTTCTAGCTTCTCCTCTTGCTCAGCTCCACCCTTCTTTGGGTGGGGCAGGGAACCTGAAACCTCTCTTTCCTATGGATATCACTGTTACAATGGTACGATTTTTAAAAATTCATGTTATGGTTTAAAGTGAGTTTCTGCATTAGCTGCAGGATGTACTAGCCAATTCAACAACACTAAATGTAGGATTTAATCTTTTTAGAGAGAAGTAGCTATTCTATGCCTCAAGCCCCAACCTCTTGATGCAAGTAGTTAAAATATCCATTCTGGTTACAAAGAATATAATGTAAATGGAAAATATTAAAAAGCCAAGTGACAACTATATCCGATCACTAAAGTTAAAATCCCTTCAGATTTCCTGGACATTGTTTACTGTCACTGAATCTAATTCTATTTAAAAAATAAAACTCTCCACTGAAGTAATTATCAATGTCTTACTTACATCAATAGCATTATCTTTTTGTTATTATTGACAATAACAATTTTCAACTGATACCATTTCACAATTTATGCTAAGACTTGTCATGAGAAATTCACATTCATTAACTTAATCCTCTGGACAACTTTTGGGAAACCTTATCATTTTCCCTGTTTTACACAGATGAGGGGAGACACACAGAACATGCAGCCAACAACTAACTGAGCCAAGATTTGCATCCTGTCTGGCATGGGGGTCCTCCCTCTGGGGAATGACGCTTTGTTACCTCTTTTCTCGCCAAATGGGCTGTTTGCACAAACAGCGAGTGAGATGACGAAACATTAAGTTTCCAAAACCTAAAGATCTTTAAAAAGACACCCCAATTTCATGAGAACCTCACAAAATATGTGTCTGTAAATCAGAGCTTTCCAAAAATGTATATTCCAACAGGTACAAAGAGAAAATCCCATCAGCCAGATGGGGTATCAGGTAGCTAAGGCCAATTGGCCATTTGCAACCCTAATGTGTCTCTTCCAGGTGCCTTGGAAAGGAGCATATTGAAAAGGAACAGGGTCTGAAGTATGACACACCCCCAGACTCTTGGCAAGAGAAGCGACGCTCGGCCCCTGCTGCCAAGTCCTGTCAGGCAGAGACAGGAAGCGCTGTGACACAGCAGTGTACTCACGAGCCAGCTGCACAGCCCAGAACTGCTGCTGGAGAAAAGAACCTACAAATCTGTTAAAGGGCAGTCAAGGAGCACTTCTATCTGTAACCCAAGGTATGGTCAACCAAGGTGAGTTAGGGGCCCTGGGGCAAGCGCCTGGTGGGCAAAGACCCCAGCAGTGGCCCAAATCTCCGCCTTCATTCATGTTGAAATTTCTATCAATTCACATCAGGCTGTGATCACATCAATTCACATCAGCCCTCTTATTAGTACCCAGGCAATCTGCAGAGTGACAGCTCTAACAATTCATGCATGTTTTGCAAATTAGAACTCCATCATTATTTCTAAATACTTGATATGAAAAAGTTCAATTAGAATCTTTTCACATTATCACAAGAAATGTCAACATTAGTCCATGAAAGGAAAGGAAGAGCGGTTAGATCCCAAATGCCATTTGAACTGTTGCAAATTGTAGAATAATTGCAAAAATTGTTTTAAGCTTCTTGTGAAACCATTTATGGAATAAAACTTTTGTTGGCAAAGACAATCAACAATTTGAAGATATCATTAAGAACTCTTGATCAGAGTTTGTATTTAGTCATTTCAAACATTAACCCTTGAAATAATTTTTTGTATTCATGGGAGAAAACTCACATTTTTCAATAAAAGTAAGTGAAAAGAATTCTGAGATTTTCTAAATGATATTTACTGTATTCTTTCATTTTTATGTTTATTGTAATTATATTACATATAGCAATATGTAATACACATATATTGCATAAAGTAAAGCAAAAAATGACCCTATTAGCCATTTTATAAAAAATTCTCTTAGCATCCCTTCAACATACTCCAGAATGTTACACAAATATTTTCACGGAAAAGTCAGTAATCACTGTTCCAGAGGTGCCTGGAAGGCAAGACACAGGGAGGCACAAATTTCCAAAAACTCAGATCAAAATCATCTAGAGAAGAAAGTAATTATCAAGTCCCCCTGCCTTTCTAAACATTTTAAAATATTTGTCACATCCATGATGCATTTTTTAAGTGATAAATTCTCAACCAGATTGAAAGTTAATTCAGCTAAGAAGAAAGGATCGGACTTTGAATTTGACCGGGTCAGGGAATGCTACCTGATACCTGACAAAACCCTCTCTTTGAAGACACTTGCTATCCCCATGCAAGCCCCTGCCACCTGCACTGGGCAAGAGGCATTTCCTTTATTCCCATTCCAACCAAGAACCCACCATCTTAGGGTTCCACCTCACATCTCCAGCATCAGCATCTGGGTTACCCTGGGTTACCCCGTAGTAGCAAAAGAAGTGAACACATATTCTGGGTCTGCATGTTGAGCTCTGGGGGACACAGTTACATATGCCCTTAGGTGTAACTCACATGTGTGCCCTGCTTCACATTCTCACTTCCCCTGGGCAGAGGGGGCTGCTAATGACAGTCTTCTGGATCAACAGCTCCTTACAGGATTTTTCTTTCCCTCCACAATACTTAACAGAACGTTCTGATGAAATAGACTCCTTCTGCCATGTCTTTGCTGAGTCTCATCTTCCAAGGTACTTAACCACACTGAAACTCAGCTTTCTCATCTGTAAAATGGGGATACACTGACCTATGTCATAGAGTCTTTATAAAGATTAGTAAGATTAGGTATATTAAGTCTAAGACAGAAGGGCCTTCAGGACATTTTTAGCCAAGATCATGACATCCATGTTTAATGGAAATGTTAATGATACTATTTGATGCACTAGTTTCAAAAGTTCTATTTTTGCCTAGGTTACGTTATTTTTGCCTAGGTTAGGTTACAAGATAATGCATTAATGAAAGTGAGAATTTTCTTATTAAAGCAGCAGGCTCTGCAACACTCTTTCAGGTCTAAAAAAAATCCCAGTTGAGTTTATCAGTTTCTGACTCTTTTCACCTCTCTGGCCCAGAAGGGTGAGGCCACGAGAATGTCCCTAAGGTACTGGCTCTCTTTTCCCTGAAGTGTCAGGCTGAGTGCAGTTGAAGCCCAGAAACCATCACCGAGGCTGCAGTCAGCTTCACTGAGCTTAGTCTTCACAGCTACCCAGCCCCTGGTGCAGGACCAGCTCACTTTTCTTACATTTCTTCACTCTGTTGCCCCCTTTTCCCTGAGTTACTGAATACCCAACCTTCCTTATATCTACTCCTAAGATAAATTCACTGCCTTCACTTAGTGTTTTTACTCCTTAGCAGCCCATTAGTCACTGCCCTCATTTCTACATTTTCTCACCTGTTTTGTCCCTGGTTTTGCAGTCTCAAAGCCCTTATTCCTTCACTCACCAGATACCAGTCCAGCCTATTGCCATCTTCAAAGTGCAAGAAACTGTAACCCCAGCCATGAGATACCTTAGCTCCCCATCTTCTCTCCTTCCCGCATGAGGGCTTTAGGGAACCTATTTGTTCTTTCTGACGGGTGGTGAGATCCAAGCATAAGCACACTGAAGACCTAAGAGCTGCCACTCAAGTGCGTTCTCCTCCCTTTTACCCGTTTTAACCAGTCAGTGTGGAAACGCATGAGGTCTTCACATCATTAAGTGAAAAGGCATAATATAAATATTTACAAAGTATCAATTATTACAATAGAAAAACAAATGTTTGCCCATTTTTTCCTTGTACCTAGCATAGTATCTACATATTGTATATGTGTCATATTTAGTATATAAATGTATTAGTTATGGAATGTAGTAATAAAAATACTAGAAGAAAATGTGTCAAAATGGTTGCTTTGAGTGGTAGAGATATGACGGGTCTTTTCAAATTTTCTACAATGATCATACATGACTAACACAATTGCAAAATGTTTTATTTGAAAAATAATCAAATATAAATCATTTGTAGCTGTAGGATAAATGTAAGTTATCAGGTTTTTCCACCCTCCCATCAATAATAGATCCCTGTGGTCCTACACGCATGCCTGATGGCGGGCACCTGAAGCAGGGTATGGGCCTGTGTGAGTGGGCGCACCTGGGCCTGGAGAGACTGCGCATATTAGGGCAGAGTCACAGAAGATGCAAATGGCAGAAGAGAACAGAGTGTGGTACAGCAGAGAGACCACAAGCAAACACCAGAGAGCTCAGAGGGAGTTAATATTCGCCAGGGGGTTAGAAGGCCCGCTTGCCTCCTGCCATCCCTCCCACCCCCTACACCTGGTTGCCTCTCTGCAAATGCTATAGAAAAGGTTAAAAGCCTGAAAAAGCTACCAAGGACTCTAGGACTCCTTCTTTACCCATCTGCCTGTGTCATAGAAAACCTGCTCTGGGCTCTGTTGGCACTACAGTAGCACAAACGTGGGTTTCCTTAAAAAATTAAATATTTTTTGAAACAAGCACACAAAAGTACATATGGAATTATTGAATTACATAAATTTCAAAAATAGGCAAAATTAATCCATGATAGTAGAGAATAGTAGTTCTCTTTGTGAAGATGGGGTGTGAAGAGAGAGAGAGAGGGATACAAGAGGGACTTCTGGGAACCAGGTATCTGATTTTTTTGTGGTGTGACTTTTTGGTCTGTGTTCACTTTCTGAAAGTTGACATGTACACTTATGTAAACCTTTCTGCATGCACGTTAAACTTATTAAAAAGAAAGTTTACTTTTAAAAACTTTAATTGCTTTTCAAGTAAAACACCTCATATGAAAAAGGTTTAATTTTAAAGTTTTGGTTTGTTGATTCTAACCACACACTTCACAGAAAATACAAGCATGAAAATTGAGAGAATAAGAATCACAGCGAGCAGAATAATATTTGAAATGGAAAGCTATTAAATTGGCAGAAGAATTATTGCCATATTGAAATTCAAGTTTTTAATCTTTAAAAACAGTCATGCAATTATTTAGTATACAAATACACTTGGACTAGGTAATAGGTAATATTTGATTTTCATTCTAATTATAATGATTTATTACACTCTGACCTTGCTATCTCTAAAGTGACTGATTCTTTTCTGTCTCTCACTGAGCCAAAATCTTTTTAGGAGTTAGGAAGACTGAAGAACACATAGACAGCTTCATTGGTAGAGAAATGCTCATTATCTGGATCATCCTGTCCTTGACTTTGTCTGTCACCTTTTATTTTATGGCAGTTTGAAGTGCCTTCACTGAATACATGCATGTTACCCAATGAATGACACCGCTTCCACACACACACCCCCCAAAAACTACATGGAAAGCCTGATCAAAAGCAAACTGAAACAGAAGGCTCCTTCCAAGCCAGACAGGTTATACAAACTATTACCCACAAGGTGAGCAGGTGCTAACAATTGGCATCTAAGGTCAAAATGCTTACGTAGTCTACTTATCTCCAGCTGCAAAGATGCCCTATAATCTCCCCATTACAAGGGAAAGCAACAGAGAGTGAGATCTCCCCTAGGGCAAAGCTCCATGGAAAGCTCAGGTGTGACCATCTCTTCCCTCTGCCCAGAAAATGGGGAGCCAGCACACCAGGAACACCGATGGAATTCACCTGAGTCCTTTGAACACTGGCCCTCCCCCACCAAACAAACATTATAACAGATACAAAAGCTGAAGCCTTATTAGAAATGCTCAGTCCTACAGCAAATTAAGTCACAGCGCTAACCAGCAATATTAGTTTTACCTCTTATTTGGATTATAAATATTTGGTAAGTGCTTCATTAAAATTTTTAACAAAGAATGGAGAAATAAACAAAGAATGGAGAAAAGGTGTATGAGATGCCAAGTACATGGGCAAATACTTCACCTTAACAGTAATGAAAATGAAAATATAATGTAACACCATTTTGCATCAAGGTTAGAAAAATAATTGCAAAATAAACTGTTAGAACTCAGTGTTCAGCCATGTCTAGGTTACTGTAAGTTTCCCATGTAAAGACCCTTTGGAAAGCAACACGGACACATGTAGCTGGACCAATATCAATTTTTCCTAATAGTTTCTGGGAAGTTGTATTAATATTAAGAAATTAATAGTTTAAAAAGTACTCATTGCAAAATTATCTAAACTATTTTTAAAATAGTAATTGAATAAACTATTAAGATATATTTTAATACTGTCTAAGAACTTTACACAACTATAAGGCAATACTTTATAACACTGTTAACTAAAAAATTAAGATTCAGTTTATTATACCTAAAATATAGATGTATAAAATATAGATGTATACCAATCCAAACTGAAAGAACAACATACTAAGATGAAAGCAGCTATTTTCTTCACGTTGTGAATTGGGATAATTTATGTCTTTCTAAAATCCATTTAACACTGTTGGTGCAATAAAAGTACATTTATCTAGACAATTAGCTCTTGGGCATTACTACAAATTCTATAAACAAAAAACATTTCAGCACACTAAAAAGATAATCAAATTAAAAAGTATTTTGTTTAATTTTTTTTTTTTTTTTAAATCAAGAGGCTGTTTAATCACATAACCATTCTGGGCCTTTACTTCCTTATTTATAAAATGGTTATGATACACTGGTCATTCTTATGTCACAGAGTTTGCACCGCTCAACTGTACTGATATATTCAAAGGTGCTTATTTATCATACTGCTTCATCAGCCAGGATACCCTATTAAAGTGCCATAATCTTATAAACAACAAAATTTTGTCTCTTACCATTCTGGAGTCTGGGAAGACCAAGATAGGGTCGCAGCCCATTCCTTGTACAGGAGGGCCCGCTTCAGTCTCCTCTTTGTCAACTCACAAGGTGGGAAAGAGGGAAGGGAGAGCTTCAGGCTGCTTTTATAGGGCAACAAGCCCATTAGAGACAATAGCCAACACCTGGAGAGCCAGAATTCACGTGAAAACTCCAGGCTGACTCCAAGAGAAGTGAATTATGAGATGCTGATTCTTAACTTCAGCAATCTTTGCCTAAACTAGTAGAAATGCTGTCTTTCCAGCACAGGTACATAATACCACTCTTGTTCTCAGGAACCACTTGAGGATACTGTGTGATAAGTGGAAGACATTTTTGAGAAACTACATCAAGCTACATCACAGAAAAGCAAGCATTATGGGAAGGAGTTTGGAAACCTTTCCAGGGAAACCGCAGTTGAAGAAACGGGATTGTTTGGTAATCATGCTGCCGAGTGCATAATGGTTGGGGGTAGAGATTTGGTAAAAATGGACACAAAAAGACAGTGAAACTGGATTATTTTTTCATCTGGATCAGTTTGTTCCCTCAGCTTGCATCTTCTTTTTCAGTAGCCCACCTGGACTGAATTCTGGACTGAACCCCACTGAGGCCTCTGAGTAAACATTCAAGATTTTGGTAGTGGGTGCAAAGATCCACTCTTCCTGTGGCTGGACAAGGTTTGTGCTTAATTGCCCTTACTTATTTACAGCAGCCACCTGCCAATCTAGACTAGTCTGCCTCTTCGGTTTCTCTCTGTCCCATTGGGTGGGGACTAATTTCTGATTTCACCAGAAAAGATCCAGAGTTTTCAAAGCAACTTGCTTCATGAGTCTGAAAATAGAGGTGCCCTCTCCAAAAGCCCTTCTCAAATTTAATGGCGTTTCCCACGTCTTGGTTGCCCTTCCCCCCCCCCACCACCGCCAGAAGCTGTACAAATAGGAAAGTTAACAACTAGAGATAAACTTCCTTATTGACCTTTTCTGTCTTCAGAGGTTTAATAACCTATTACCTTACTTCTTTAAAACTGACCTGCTTCTAGTTTGTAGAGAGACTGCCCTTCCCAGGAACACAGGCTTTGTAAAAGAAGTGCTACTGAAACCCAGCACACAGATCTGCTTTCATGTAGATTCCAACACAAGAGGATCCTGAGATGAAGTTTTAAGTGCAACACTTTATTTGGAAGGTGATCCCAGAAAACCTTGGTAGGGGAGAGAGGTGAGATAGGGATGGAAAAGATGAATAAAAGGATCCTGAAGCAAGTTACTACTGTGGATATCTGCAACTTAATTTTTCTGGGAAACTGCAAAATATTTCAGAACATGTGTCCTAGCGTTACCCCACCCCATAGGGGAAGAAGCTGGGGTATTCACTGACCACCAAAAGAGGAGTGGACAATATAAGAGCGATTCTGGCTTGTTCAGTGGGCAGCCAACACATGCTCCAACAGCCAGAGAGAACAGCCAGGGAGAATCACAGATACTAATAGGCAATACTTTGGAAAAAATGCTTGGGGGGGGGTGGGGAGGGAGGGATGACAGAATCAGCTATAGGGTCCTATTGTTTATTGATTTATTAAAGAGTAAAATGCCTCCTATAAAGAGTGATTTGTGTATCAAAAATGTATTTTTAATGAAATTGAATAGTGTGGTGATTTTAAGTCAGAGTCTCCTATGAGGGAGAAATTTTAAGGTACATATGGACTATTGAAGTGGTTAAAATCCTTGACTATTTCAAGGGATTCATTATAATCTAAACACAATTAGGTCAGCAATTTTTGAATAAAGGATTTTCTAAATAAATGCAAACTTCAGTTCAAGAACTATTTGAATAACACAAATTCCAAGCTAATCAAGACTGAATTTGTGATGGTTTTTAAATTTGTTTTTGGATTTATTTTTGGATATGGCAGCAACATTTTAAGTGGTCACTAAACAATGACTTGAAGAAAATTAGGTGCTTAACAATTTTCTAGCTGAAAATGCAGATTTTTAGCGATGGTACAGCTTTCTGTAAATCCTTGCTGGTTACCTTGTATTATAGAAAGGACTTTCCAACTGCTCCAGTCCTGGGAAGGAAGCCACCTTTAAGCGTCAACCAAGGCTTCAGAACGCCTGGGGTTAAAAGGAAATCATATATGACCTTACTGAAGATATTTAACCAGCGTCATTCTGGGCTTTCATTTGAGGAGGTAAGAAGTAATTGTTGGAAAGAAATTCCATAAAAGCATATTCCACAGGGAGACATTCTTGAAGATGAAAGAAGGTATTTGTTGCTTGAATTCCTGAATGTCTATGTTAATTAGTCAAAACTTTATTCTGGATTAAGAAAATATGCATTGTATGATTTGGACAAATTCATACAGCTGAACTTTCAAAATAATTGTGCAAATTTTTCCAGTAAAAATTCATGACTTAGACTCTTGATTTTATAAATATGATTAAATTTTGCCTAGTTGCTTTGTGTGCATGGGGAGCTTCACATTGCTGTTAAGTAACTACTTTAGAGAATACACACTGATGGCAGCAGTTGAATTTGTCCCAAGCACTCTGGTTTTATGTATCCAAAGTTTGCTTTGTTACATGCAAGATTTTAAAAGGAATATTGGAAAAATTTTAATTCAATGTCTCAGTGTCTTTCTTTGCTAACGCAATCAAAACAAATAAATGGTGAATAATTCAAACGTCCGGAATTTACAGAGCACTGGCTACACATGCTTGTGCTTGGTTTGATAGAGAAAAGAAGAGGAAAAGAAGGGAAAGGATTGTTTCATGGAATCACTGTGCTGGGAGCTTTGCCTGCATTGTGTAACCTTCCCATTAATTTGATGTGGTAGTAATTACTACACCTTCTTCTAAAAGACACAACTAAGGTTCTGCAACTCAAAAGAATATATACAAAGGTACTACCCTGAGAAATGTCAGGCCAATGGGGCAAATTCTTATCTACATACCTTAGCCCATTTTCTTTATATTACAACATCTGCCTTCCCAAGAGAAACCAAATTACTTTGAAACTGCAAAACGGATTGGCAGAATGCCAGTTTAGGATCAGTTATTTCAGATAGTTTTATTAAGGTAATGTTGATACACAGTAACAGACATCTACTTAAAATTCACAATTTGATAGAGTTTAACATATGTATGCCTTGTGAAAACAACATCATAATCAAGAAATGAACACCCTAAAATCATCTTCCCAAAGTTTCCTTGAGATTATTTGGGATTCTTTTCTCCTGTCCCTTTCTCCACCCCCAACAAGCACAGATCTACCTTTTCATATTTGCTAGAACTTCATATGAACAGAGTCATAAAGTACATTTTTTTTTTTAAGATTTATTTATACATACAAGCTCGGGTACAGGCCAGAGGCGTGGGGCGGCGAGAGGATTCGCCAGAGACAGAGTGGGGAGCCGAACAGGCAGATCAGAAATACACTGCTGAGGGGAGCAGCGGGCGAGGCAGGAGAGGTCTGCCGCATCATGTGGGATTCTCCCCGGCTGGGAGTCAAACTCGCATTGCTGCTGCCGACAGCTCCACAGTGCAGCGCTCAATCACTGTGCCACCAGGGAGGCCCCATATTTTTATTTTTTTGTTGTTCTGGATTCTTTCAAGCAGCATAGTTATCTTGAGATTTATTCATTTTTGTTGCATGTATCAACAGGTTATTCCAATTTTATTGCTAAGTAACATTTTATACTATGGATACTCCATACTTTGTGAATTCACCCTCCAGGTGTTGGCTCCTGCAAATAAAGTTGATACAAAAACTGTGTGTCTTTGCATGAACATAAGTTTTCTTTCTTACTTTTGATTTTCCTGAGTAAATACCTTAAGAGTGGAATTCTTGGGCTATATTGTGGTACAATTTTAAGTTTTTTAGAAACTAAGTTTTTCAATGTAGACAAACCATTTACATTCCCAGCAGCAATAGCTGAGATTTTCACATCCTTGTTAACTCTTAGTATGTCAGTCTTTTTCTTTTTCTTTTTTCTTTTTAGTTTATTTTTAAATGAAGTACTTTTTCTTACATCATTGTTAACTTTTGGACAGTTTATGATTTCTCCCCTCAGGTGTGATCACCAAAGTTCTCTCACCACCAAAGCACCCATAGTCCATCACCATAGTCTCCTTAACTTCCCCTCCCATCCCGTCCCAAAGCCTCAGATCCACTGTCAGCTTTCAAGGTTTGTCTTTATCTGATTCTTTGTTTGATTTCAATAGATTCCACATATATGTGAAACCATTCAGTATTTATCTTTTTATTTCTGATTTATTTTCCTTAGGATAATCACTTCCAGCTCCATCTATGTTGCTGCAAATGGCATGAGTTTGTTGGTTTTTAATCACTAAGTGGTATTCCATTATGTATATATGCCATACTTCTTGATCCATTCATCTGCTTTAGGGCATTAAGGTTGTTTCCATATCTTGGTTATTATAAATAGTGCTGCAATAAACAGAGAAGTGCAGGTTTCCTTTCAAATTAGTAGTTTTGTGTTGTGGTGCTGGATTGTATGGCAGAAACATTTTTAGTGTTTTAAGGAAACTCCACACAGCTTTCCATAGTGGCTGAGTCAGTTTACCTTCCCACCAGCAGTGTAAGAGAGGGTTCCTTTTTCTCCACATCCTCACCAGCACTTGCTATTACTGTTTATTTATTTATTTATTTTGTTTGCTTGTTTGTTTGTTTATATGGGCCATTCTCACATATTTGAGGTAGTATCTTAAAGTGGTTTTTACTTGCACTTCTCTGATGATAAATTATGATGGACATTTTTTTCATATGCCTGTTGGTCATTTGTATTTCCTCTTTGGAGAAGTGTCTATTTAGCTTTTCTGCCCATTTTTTTTAATTGGGTTGTTTCATTTGTTTCTGTTCAGTTGTGTTGTGTGAGCTCTTTGTAGATCTTCAACAGCAGTCCCATATCAGATGTGTGGTATACAATATTTTCTCCCATTCAGTAGAGTGCCCCTTCATTTTGGTTACTGTCTCATTTGCTGTACAGAAGCCTTTTAGTTTGAAGTCGTCCGGCTGTTTACACTATCCTTTGTTTTCCTTGCTTCTGTAGACAATTTCTCAAAGATGTTTCTGAAAGTTATATCATGTAGTGTATTACTTATGTCTCTTCTATATATTTTATGGTTTCAGGTCTTACATTTAAGTCTTTTATACATTTTAACTTGATGGTCTGTGTATGTGAGATAGTCATCTTTTTCATTTCATTTCATTATAATAGGAATGCTGTTGTAACTTACTAAGGTCTTAATTTGCATTTTCCTGATGATACTGACGATATTTTTTTATGTGCTTATTTGCCATTTGTATGTTTTCTATGGTAAAATCTTTTGCTATGTTTTTTTACTTGGGTGTTTTCCTTTTATTGGGTTGTAAGAGTACTATATGTATTTTAGACATAAGTCCTTTACTAGATGTGATTTACTATATTTTTTCTCAAAGTATGCTGCTGCCTTTTCATTTTCATAGCAGTTCCTTTCGAAGAGCAAAGTTTTTAATTCTGATGATGTCAACCCTTTTTAAATTCAGTGCCTTTTCTTTTATTGATTGTGCCTTTTGTGTGGTATTTAAGAATTCTTTGCCAAACTCAAAGTCACTAAGACTTTTTCCTCTGTTTTCTTATTGATGTTTTATAGCCTTAGCTATTACATTTAGGAATGCAATCAACTTCAAGTTAATTTTTCTATATTGTGTGAGGTTAAAGTTAAGATTCTATTTTTTTTACTTATATCTATCCAATTATTCTAGCACTAGTTGTTGAAAATATTATTCTTTCTTCATTAAATTTCTTCAGTATCTCAGTCAAAAATAAATTAACCATATATGTGTTTATCTGCCTCCAAAGATAAACTATTTTTTCTTTCTTTTACTTTTTGCCACTCATACAACATTCATTTATAAAATTACTCAAGAAAATACAATAACAAAATAAAAAGCCAATCAAAGTAAATAGAATGGCATGAAACAGAATAAAGAGAGATAACTAGAAATAAGTCAAGAAGTAAAACTAGCGCTAAAAAGAAATTAAGAGAAGCTGCTTGGAAGATTCTGTGTCAAAGAGCAAAGTCTTAATGTAGAACTTTCTTTAGCAATAGGTAACTACTTTGCTCCCTGGGAAAATATGGCAATGCCTGGGGAATATCTTAATTTTACACCTGGAGTGAAGAATGCTGCTAGCACTTCATGAGTAGAAGCCAGGCAAGCTGCTTCACATTCTCAAGTGCACAGGGCAGTCTCCCATAACCAAAACCAGTCTGACCCAAAATGTCATTAGTGCAAAGCCTGAGAAACTAAGGTGCAGAGTATGATACTCCCTTCACCTTGATCAATTCATAATAACTAGTTTTATATAAATGCCAGCTGTATAATAATAATAGTAATCTTGGGGTTATTTTAAAGATATAGGACATATTTCTAAAAATATCAATTTGGGTAAGAATTTTTTAAAGGTATTTTATTCTAGATTAATTCATTAAAAAGTTGATGTGCTGACATTAACTATTATTCTTTTGAATTTGTAATGTTCATTACAAGTGTGGCTCCAAAAAAAAAAAAAAAAAAAAGGAAGAAAGAAAATCAGGTCCTGTCCTCCATAGGCCAGAGGAAATAGGAAACGTATTTATACTCATCATACCAAGAAGGAAGTGAAGATATGTACAACTGAAAGTATGCAGAGACTAAGGAAGGTTAGGGTATATTCCTAACTGGGGTAGTCAGAAGGGTCCGACCACTTTAGGAGAATTTGAGGTAGACTTTGACAGAAGCATAAAACTTAGACACACTGAAGTGAGGAAAAGTGAATCCCAAAAGGTGTGGAGGGCATGAACAGAGGCATGAAGCTGAAAAAGCATAGGGCACATAACAAGCATAAAATTTAAGAAGGAAAAGTGAGAAGGAGTAGGTATTTCATTTCAGAATGTACTTTGCAGATGAGGTTGTTGAAAGGGCTGCTTTATCAGGGAGAAAATGAACCAAGAAAGAACAAAATTCCAAACTCCAGTACCCCAATATTCTGGCCAATCTACCATCCCTATCAGTTAATCAATTGGAAATTGACAGAGAGAAGAAATAGTAATTTCTTTAAAACAGTTAAACATTTCAGATATACAAAACCAGAGATCCAGTTCAAGTTATATTTTCCCATACCTCAGGGACTACATTCTCCTCTGAACACTAACTCCATTATAGTGACTTATAAAGTAGCGCCCTGGACTATTAGCCATCCTACTATGCATTTAATTTGTCTCCAAAAAAAGAATCTCTTCCTTTTTTAAATATACATTTTCTAGTTTTTGATTGTTAAAATTTCTCACACTGCACTTAAAAAAATTACATACATACATGCATGCAGGAAATATTTTCAAGAAATATTTGGTTTGGATCCATCCAGCAGAGGCTGGTCTGTGTTAGCATTAAGGTCATTTCTTACCGATTAATCTCTATGTGGTTTGTTTTGAACCAGCACACTAGCATCCTTTTTATAGCTCTCCATATCAGGTTTATGTATAATTCAATCAATACCTTGGGGCAAACTATTTGATGATTACAATAAAAAAAAAAGATCTATTTTGTTGTTCTTTGTAAAGGTACTTTCATTATCACATGTCACTCAGCTACAAGAGTTTATGGGACCATTTACACCCAATGGACACTTTAAACATACGGTTTTTATGACAACTAAACTCCAAGATAAATGAAAACATTTTAGAAAGATATTAGGATCCTTTCCTGGGCCTTTGATTGATATGAGTTTGGGCAATAAAAAAGGTTTTCTTCTGTATAGTTCTGCTTGTTACAGGGCACTGGAGATATGAAGCTGAGATGAAGGAGGCCAAATAACTAATGGCCTCAACTCATTACAGCAGGGCCTCTATGCTAATCATCATCATCATCACAAGCAAATGATTTATTAGTCAATGTTCAGATACCTTGGGTTGATTAAACAAATATTTATCAGACGCTTTCCCCAAAATGATCCATGGGTACTCCTCTTCTCCTTGGCAACCCCATGACCAATTCTTCCCCAACAGTGTCACTCTTTTGAGCCTTGAGACTATTTTAGTTTCAAAGAGTCATTTAAAATGCAAACCTATACAATGGGAAAAACTTGAATATGAATTGCATATTTAATAGTACTATTAAAGCAATGTTAAATTTATTGATTTGGAGAATTGCATTGTGGTTATGTAAAAAAAAAAATATGTCCATGTTCTTAGAAAATATGTGCTAAAGGAATGAAGAGTCATGACCTTGTAAATTTCTTTCAAGAGATTCAGCAAGACAAGAGAGAAAACGTTATAGAAAACCTATAGCAGACCCCTGATTAGATTAACATCAAACTGCTTTGAAGAAACACTATGAACAAGAAGGGAATGAAGCAACATATTCAAAATTTTCCAAGATGACAACTTCCAGCCAAGAATACTCTACAAAGTTCTTCAGCTACAACAAAGAAATAGAGGTCTTCTCAGAAAACAGAATTTTAGGGAGTTTGCAACCACCAAAAGCTCCCCCTCTGGAAAATATTAAAAGGCACTTTAGTGTTTAAGTCAAAGAGAGGAATATACATAAAGAACTGAATAAGTAATTAAATAGAAACACACAACAAAAAGGGAAAAATGTCAGTAGCAGACCTTCATATAGCAATAATTACTATAAATTCCAATACACTGAACTTACCAGTAAAAGGACACAGATATTCAATCAGATTAGGAAACAGAATACAAGGTTATAGAGAAAAAGTAAGCTTCTTACGCTGTTGGTGGGAATGTAAACTGGTCCAATTCCTATGGAAAACTGTGTGCAAATTCCTTAGAAGACTAAAAATGGATCTTCCACATGATCGGGCAATTCTACTTCTAGGTAGCTACCCAAAGAACACAAAAACACTAATACAAATGGAATCCCGCAATCCTGCGTTTATTCCAGCACTACTTACAATAGCCAAGATAGGGAAACAACCTAAATGCCCCAGAATAGATGAGTGAATCAAGAAGATGTGGTATGTATACACAATGAATACAACTCAGGGATCAAAAAAAAGATAAATTCATGTCATTTGTGGCAACATGGATGGAACTGAAAAGGATTATCATAAGTGGAATAAATAAGGAGAATGATAAATACTAGATAGTTTCGCTCAAATTTGAATATAGAGAAAGTAAATAAAGGATTAGACAAAGACAAACTTTAAAACTGACCCTTGAGTGCTGACCATAGATCTGAGGCATCCAGGAGAGTAGAGGGAGAGGGAGTGAAAGGGGGAGGAGGGGAAGTAGGGAGGGGACTTTGCAGAGAGAATAGAGGACTATGGTGGAAGATTATGGATGCTTTGGTGATGGGAGAACTATGGCAACCACACCTGAGGGGAGAAATCCTATACTGTGAAAAAATTTAAGAAGGATGTACTATAATGGTACTTCATTAAAGTGTGTGTGTATGTATGTATCTATATATACATATTATATATGAATATATTTAAAGATAAAATAATGAAAATTTGAAAAGATGTTCAGCAGGATGATAATTATTATACAAGTTATAACTGTAGTTTATATAATAGTGAGTGAGACAGCAAATGTGGTAAAATATTAACATTGGGTTGAATTTGGGTGAAGGACATAGGAATACAAGATAATATTCTATAATATTTTCTGTAAATATTAACTTTGTAATAACAATTTAATTCAGCAGTTTTAAGAATCTTCCTGATCAGGTACCACCTGATCAAACCAGGTGGTATCAAAGAGCAACTCACTCCTCAGTGCTCCTTTGCAATTTCTTTCTTTTTTAAGAATGAAGTAATGTTGGTTTATGACATTGTATGGGTGTTACGTGTACATCATTATAAATCAACATTCGTGTATATTAAATCCATCCTTCACCACACAATTAACTCCTTTTAACTGACACACTCTCTTTCTGGTAACCACTATTTTTTTTCTCTCTACCAAGTTGTTGCTACATTGCATTTTCTCTAAAAGTCATCAACCTCTAGCACAATCCTTAGAATTCCTCATTATATTCACTCTAGTCATTTTCATCACTTGACTTAATGGCATTTCTGTCCATTCATGTTAACCACTTAGCAAATTTGTTTATTCTAACTTGTATTTCAAGAAGGTGTCTCCATCCAATGGCTCCTCCTAAGATAACCATGGTATATCTTCCTCCAGGATCTGCTCCATCAACAATGCTCACACTCTTTCCCCTCAGCCCCTTCTTGCTCATGCCCTCCTGTTGATGCTACCCTTTTTTTTATATGTGTGTGTACACATATAAGTATGTGTATGTATATAGACATATATCTGTGGCCACACATATATATGTGATCTCCTTTCACAGTTTTCAAAGAATAAAGGAGACAATGATGTCCCTATTCAAGAAACTGGTTTTAAAAAAAAAAAGACTAATGATCACACATGAATCTGATACAGGGCGAATGAGGAGCTTTAAAATAGGCCAAAGGCAGTGCCCCAATTGCTTACCAGTCACTACATTGGTTTTGCACCTGCATGCACAACTGTAAGACTTCTCAGGCTTAGGGAACAATAACAACGAGATTTATTTAACAAACAGGGAAAAACAAAGAATTACTAAAGTCAACATATGGCCATTTACCTTACTTAAAACAATGTCCAGTCCTTTAAGTCCCAGAAAAGTAGCAAAGATGGTGTATTCCCGCCACTGCTGATGTGGAGCTCCTCTTTCAAACAATAGGCCATGATTCCAAAATGGCATCTTCCTTCTTCTGTGGATGTGCAACAATCAGACTGTAGACCAGGTTCCAACTCATGAGGACGACACAAAACACAGCTTGAGATGCTCCTGAAACTGCTGTGGTGCCCTAGCACAGCACCAGGACAACAACACTACAAACAGCAACTACAGCAGCCAGATGGCCCATCAGACTGCACTCACGCATTTTAGGAAGGCGCCTGCTTCGGGCCTCTGCCTTCTTCCTTTGGGCCTCTGCCTTCTTCCTTTGGCTGTAGTAAAGACAAAACCGGGAGCAGTTTCCGTCGCTCGGCTACTTGCAAAGCTTCCAAAGTCACTGGCCCCAAAGTTACTAAAAATTCGAAACATTTCTTCTTTTCTACATCATAGCAACTGCTTCCTCTATTCCTTTAGCATGACTACTGTCTCTTTTCATTCCTACATCATGGCGACTAAATCTTCTTCTTCAGTCCCCTTTATCCTTTACCAGAAACCCCGCCCCAAATGTAAACTTAGCAGTTTACCTGGGGCTATTCATTCTCAACAGCAAACCCCTCCAGGGGGCACCACACTTTACCAGACTTTGGACTCAGCCCGGTTACAAATCCATAGTTATGGATTTAAGTGGAAATGCTTAAAGAGATAGAATGGTTCTAATTTTAAAAGGTGGCTAAAATATGATTAGTGGGCCTCCCCGGTGGTGCAGCGGTTAAGCGCTGCGCTGTGGAGCTGTGGGCAGCAGTGACGCGAGTTCGACGCCCAGCCGGGGAGAATCCCACATGGCGCGGCAGACCTCTCCTGCCTCGCCCGCTGCTCCCCTCAGCAGTGTATTTCTGATCTGCCTGTTCTGCTACCCGCTCTGTCTCTGGTGAACCTTCTCGCCGCCCCACACCTCTGGCCTGTACCCAGCTTGTATGTATAAATAAAACAAATCTTTAAAATATGATTAGTAATATTACATAGAAGAGAAACAATGTGGTAATTACTTAGAAGGGTAATTCAGAAATACAGTAGAGGAAAATCAAAGACAAAACTACAGTGATAGAAAGCAGATCAGTAATTGCCAGGAATGTGGGGTGTGAGGGTGAATGGGGAGATGGAAACTGACTAAGCAAAGGTATGGGGAACATTTTAGGATAATAGATGTGTTCTATACCTTGATCGTATTGGTGATTACATGACTACATTTTTGGATAATAGATGTGTTCTATACCTTGATCATATTGGTGATTGCATGACTACACAAATTGGTGAGTGTTACTCTAGGTAAATTATAACTCAAGTTAATTTAAAAAATTGAAGGGATCACAAGGTTGAGAGGACAAAATCACAGCTGGTCATTGCACCTGTGTGCATGATGCCTGTTTATGATGGTGAACAGTGAACATACTGGTCCCTGACTCTCTGCTTCTTAAGGTCAAGGTGCCTTTCCTTGTCTGGGGTTGTTGCTCTCAAACTGCTTTTCTTTGGATGCTTCCAGCCCTGCACAGACCACTGTACTGCATGTTATCATAATAAAATCATTCTTTATTTTATTTGAATATATTGAGAATCTCCCTCATGCCCAGAACATATTCATGGCATTAGAACTTTTTCAGAGAGCTAAAAGGACAGGCACCAGGCTTTGTATTTGTTATCAGATATTATCTCACCCACACTGAGCTTAAAATTACCAATAACAGCAGTAAAATTCTGTCCTTCACATTTCTTCCTCTATTTCTCTGGAGGGAGGGGGGAAGACAAGGAAAAAATGGTCTAATTGCATCCAGGATGGATTTTTCTCTTTTGTTAGACTCAAATAACAAACCCAGGAAATTCTAAATCCTAGAAGCCTGTCTGTCAGCATTTGGTTCCCCAGAGACGGAGAAAATGCTTTCATTTAGCTGAAGGTTGCTATAGGCAGCCACACGCCCGCCTGGGAAAATACATCATTTTTTGCAAGGAAGAAAATGACGATTAAGGGGAGTCAGAGTCCTAGTTACATGCCCCATTTCAGAGCCTACAACCCAGCGGCAGGGACCAAATAGGACAGTGACAGCCCTAGGGATTCAGCAATTCAGTCTCTGTCTGACACCCTCACCACCCCTAGGTCACACTGAGGAAGAAAAACTGCCTCTGTCATCAGCCCAGAAAACCCTAAGTGGCAGGGATCTAATCTTGACTCCAAGGCATCACTACTGACCCCTCACTCAGCTTTCTCAGCCAGGACCCTTGAGAACTCTGAGGAATGCTTGCAATAATGGTGACTGGAGACAAACAGCTGAAATGAAAATTGAGTCTTTTGTTCTTGCCTCACCTCTGGTTTACCTGCCCAGTCCAGCTTGTTTTCCCGTTGGCCTGTTCAAATCCTGACCCTGCATCCCCAACCTCTATCTGCCTCTCCCCCTTTCTGGCACCTCCCATGCTAACACCCTTCCCCCAAATCTTGGAAACATCAAAACTGAACAACTCTTCTGAGTCTTGAGACTATTTTCAGTTCAAAAGAGTCATTTAAAATGTAAACTCCTGGGCCTCCCCGGTGGCGCAGTGGTTGAGCGCTGCGCTGTGGAGCTGTCGGCAGCGGCAACGCGAGTTCGACGCCCGGCCGGGGAGAATCCCACATGGCATGGCAGACCTCTCCTGCCTTGCCCGCTGCTCCCCTCAGCAGTGTACTTCTGATCTGCCTGTTCTGCTCCCCACTCTGTCTCTGGTGAACCCTCTCGCCGCCCCACGCCTCTGGCCTGTACCCCAGCTTGTATGTATAAATAAAAAAAAAAAAAAATAAAATAAAATGTAAACTCCTACAGTGGGAGAAATTAGAATATGAACTGCCTATTTAATAGCACTATTAGATCAGTGTTACTAATCACCCCAACCTGATTAGGTGACATCTTTGATATTCATGAAGAAGCTCATAAACCTTTACTCTTGCCTAAATTTGTAAGCAGCACTTTGGCATATCATTTCTGCCACAAAATGTGGTCGATTCTAAAGGGAAATATCAGTGTCCCCTTCAGAACTTTCAGAAGAATGAGTGTGTTCGGGGTCTTGATGAGAAAGGAGACACTCCACCCAGCTGGGGTGCAAATGTCACTGGTCAGCCGGGTCCACACACCCATTATCACAGACCCTTTGCACATGTTCCTCAGCACGTACAATTCAACTTTGCACCTTCAACCAGGAGTAAATGTCTGGGAAGCTCTGAAGGCCTTCAAAGAGGGAAAACTAGGACTGCTAATCTGAGAACCTGGGGTTCCTCTACCGCCACCACCCATCTACCCAGCAGGCCTTCCTGATGTGGAGAGAGATGGTGCCTCCTGAAACACAGGGCAAGTTATAATCAGGTAGCTTCAAGGACAGAGCAGGCAGGGACCCCTGGAGAGTTGCTTCTGAGATAGGGGCAATGATGGAGGAGAAATAAGACAAAATAAGATTAGAATTAGACTCACACAAGAAAGTGGGGGTAGAAAAAATCAACATAACCATTAGCACAGTCCCCAGGTGCCAGCTCCTAAACTACAAAGCATAGGTAGGAGCTAGACTGCAGTCTAGGGGCAAAGATATGGAGATTGAGCCCATTGCAGAATCTCAGGTCTCTTTTCTAATTCTAGTCAGCCGATAAACAGACAGCCATCCTTGAAGATGAGCCCCTCCCAGCTGAAAGAAGGCTCTATCAGTGCCATCCGTGCAAGAATTCGGGGCAGCCATTTTCTCTGCCCACCTGTGCCTATGCAGGTGCTGTCCTTTACCAACTCTGTCCCTCTGCAGGGCAGCGGCCTGCCTGTCTGCCTGTGACCTGCACCATGCAGGCCTCTCTTAGCAAACCTGCCCCCTCAGCGGGGCAGCTCTTTCTGCCCACTTGTGTCTGTACAAGTGTCCTTTACTTCCTTGTCCTAATAAACCTGTTCTTTAAGTATCACTGAGTCTCTGTCTCGTGGAGAAACTTGTCACGTGCCACCGAAGGGAGCTCCGGTGAAACCTTTCCCAGAGTGAACCCAAGGACACCGCTCCACTCTCAAATCCAACCTCTCTAAAAACGACATCAGGCAACAAAAGGGATAAGGGAGGATCCAAAGATAAGGACAATGAATTCCAAAGGGAACTAATCAAGCACCACAGGACTAGGGACAACAGGACATTCCAGACCAGGACACAGAGACCTAGGACACAGAGACTTAGCTCCGGGCACAGAGACACTAAGGCAGTGAGTGGGACCACCAAGAACTAACCAATCACAAAGAGACAGATGGGGCTTTAGAATAGTCAGGGAAAGAAGGTCTATATTCCCTGAGACACGACGCCACTTGGACTTCCTTGCCCCTCCCTGGCCTGGTTCTGCGGGTCCGGGAGTCCCGCTTTATTTCTGTTCCTTTTCTCTCTAATGAACTTTTTCTTTCTCTAAACAAATGTGCCTCCTTTCGCTTGCTTGACTGAGCGTCAGCCAAGTTCCTGCTGCGGCTTCGTGTGACACCAACCTGTGGAGGTCTAGGGGCCAGGACTCAGCACTGCCCCCGCAGCCTGGGGTCTACTCTTAGCTGGGAGACTAGACCTGAAAACCTGAAACTCCTGTTTAAAGGGGGTCCAGGTCACACACACCTACAGAGTGACCTGGCTGAAATGGAGACTAGTGGAGAAGACCAATACACCTGCCATTTCCTTCCTGCACATTGAAAATTTGTAACTTATTTAAAATCCTTTTCATCTTGTGATGGAGGACTATTATTTTTCAATGCAAAACTGTATCATCCCACCTCCTTGTCCCAGGCCAATCCCATCATGTCGTGTCTGGGCATTAGGCTAACCCTCCTTGACTCTTCTTCCCAGTCTCAACCCCAATAGCTAGAGACCCAGATACATATGCAAGCACCCTCCTTATCTCCCTTTTATATTACTTCTGAGAAACATCAGTTATTCCTTTGGTCTAAAATATCAAATGTCTTGGCCAATCTTTTAGTGAACACCAGCATCTTCTGCCACTATCCCAGCTCTTACCATTAGTTCCAACTAGTCAGACTTAACTTTCCTCATCCATTCTGATCATTACTGTATCTTTGCTTCCCTTCCAGTTCCTTCTCTTCTTATCTGTATTACAGAAACCATACCTATGCCTGGTGTCCTAATGCATCTGTAGTACACACCACATAGGGTAGTGAAACCAGGGCCCCAGAGCGTGGACTGCAGGGCAAGACTGGCATTTTCCCCCACCGTGTAAGAGAGGGAGCCACTGGGAAAACCGGTGATTTTCCCCAGGTGGTTTTCCCCACCCCCACCAGAAGTTGTTGCCTGCAGGCAGCCCCTCCCTCAGGTACCAGCAGGGTGACAATGGTCCAATCAAGCAGGTATCAACTAGACTGGGGGACCCTGAAAGAGGATATAATGCAGGGTAGGATCCGCTTGAGAGGCCCAGATTCCCGACTCCTCCTCCCACTCTGTACCTGGCCTCCAAAGAACCCAGCTACCGACCTCCAAAGAGAAGCCCAAGAGCTTACAGCTGCCTCTTGTCCTGTTGTTGCCACTGCCTGAAAGGGCACCAAAGGCCCCTGGCCTGGTGTCACAAAAAGTTGCTTATCTGATTGTCTAGCACCACCCTCCAGGGCCGCTTTGTCCATTGCTGCCTGGCCCAGTGTCCAGTGCTGTTCGTACCTTGGTACTGTGGCTGCAGGTTGCTGTGGTCTTCTCTGAGACCTGCCTGTGAGCACTTCCAGCAGGGGGCGGAGAATTGGATCCCGCCCACTGCTTTCCCCGCAGGCCCTCACTGCAGGACAGCGCCATCTTGGATAAATGATCTTTTGTTTCAGACCTCTGGAAACTGTGGACACTATTTGGGGCCAGGTAGACAGCCATCTGTGACCTTGGAGACTCTTTATTTTTCCCTGTTTGTTAAAGGCCATTATTGTTGTTCCCTGAGCCCGAGTGGTCTTGCAATTGTGCACACAGGTGAAAACCCAGACGGTGACCTGTCCTCTATTGGACACTGTCCTTGAATGGCTATAGCCCCCTATAGCTTTGCTTCAGTAATACTTCATAATTTGCAAATTGTCCCTCACATGTGTGTGCACATGCGCATGCGTTTTCTCTGTATTTTGAAAATTACCTGTATCCGTCTAGTAACTGGCAGACTGCTGGACCTGTATCAGAGACTTCCTGACTTATTTCTAGGCTGAAACACTTTAAGAAAGTTGTTTCTATCTACTTTCCTGTATCTGAAAAATAACTCTACCTAATCCACTCAAAGCATATTCAAAATTCAGTAATCACCTGTGAAATATTCCCATTCCCCATGTGGTTTGGCATTTTTCCCCAGAAGAACATCTCTTATCTTCTCTACTGCTGCTCTATGAATTTGACAAATAGAGTTCACCTAGAATCTTCCTTCAAACCATATTTAAGCCTACACTTTCAGCAAAGACTCCAGGTCGGATTGCATCAAGCCAGTCAGTTTTGCTAATTTGTAACCAAGTTTTGATTTACTAAATGCCAGCATTCAGCTGAAGGACAGATGGAAAAGCCCTTGGTAACTGCTGACCTTCTGATTGGAGGAATCAGATAACCATACCCGATTTCACCACATTCAGATATCTACAGAGATTGAATGTGAAAGATCTTTCCCAGGGTTAAAGAAAGAAGGGAAAGCATATGGACCAAAAATGGCATGTGGTTAAAGGGTTTATGAATTAATAGAAGGAGGGATTTATTATAACTGTAAGGTCGAGGGATAGAAGAAGGCAAGGAACAGAGAGGAATGTAAGATAAAGAGGCCTTTATTAGCAACTCCCTGGCGAGGTTCACAGATCCCAGGCGGGGGTCTGTGGAGTCGCACCCTGCAACCAAGGGGGTGGGCTTTTATACGGGGTGAAGGAATTCCAAGGGTGGGGGCAACTCCATTTGGAGCTGGTGGCCTTGCAGGTGCAATCTGGCTGCGGAGGCCCGTCTAGGTAGTGGGGACATGAGCTGCTTTCCAAGGTCACACAGCTTCGCCGAGATACTTCACAGCACCCTTATTGTTGGGGAGGGGCGGGTTGAGCCTAACAATAACCTTCATAACTAATAAGAAATATGCTAGTGCTATGCTTTTCTGGAAACTTGAATACTATTCGGGGAACTTTATCCTCTAAATAAGTGGAATTTAATATTAGTAATAGGGGATTTTATGCTTAATGAGAGGTACAGGTGTCTATTTTTGCCAAAGCATTATGAAAACCTATGGCCAGTTCAAGACAAAATTGTACGACACAGCATCCCTCCTCATCTATGGGGATACTTTCCAAATCCCCGATATGGATAGTATGAGACCCTCTAAATAATGTTTTTTTCTGATACTAATAACAAAGTTTAATTTATAAATTAGGTACAGTTACAGATTAACATCAATAACTGATAATAAAACAGAAGATATTTAAGATAATATACTATAATAAAAAGTATGCCAATGTGTTCTTTCTCCCCCTCTAAAATTATCTTATTGTATGGAATATTTTAGGACCATGAATGATGGCAGGTACATGAAAGCATGAAAAGGGAAAGCAGAGTCAAGGGAGGCCCCTTAATATGGCATATGATCTGGTTCTTCTCTGTCCTCCTCCTTGTGTGCATACTTGTCCCAAATCCTCTCCCCACTCCCTCCATGGACATCCAGATTAACCCTTTCACACCCTTGCACCTGCTTTTCTCTCATTGATGCTCACACAAACTTGTCGTCCCAGAGCAGCATGAGAGTCACACTGTTAGCAACAGAGATGACTTGACATGAAGTCACCCAGGAACATAAACAATTGAACAGGTAGGAAAATGATATGACAGGGGAATGACATATTTACAGTTGAATTTTCAGAAGCTATTTTGGTCTAATTGCTCTTAAACACAAATTCTGCATCCAGACCACCTGGATGTTGAGCCATTGCTGCAGGCAAACTGGAGTCAGGTAGTCACAGAAGAGGCAGGTCCTCTGCAGTGACCCTGATGAGCAGCCTCAGCCAGGAGCTGCAGAGCTGCCCTGGGATGAGGCAGGGCAGGAGGCCAGTCACAGAGACCAGCTGGGCTAGGGCAAAGCAAGCAAGGAGAACTCTAGGGAAGAAACATTTGGGGATGAGCCATGCTTACGCACTGTGGGAGCTGCGGGAGGGCTTTTTTTTTTTTTTTTCTGTTCACGGGGGCTGCTGGGAAAACCACACTAAAGAGCAGCTTGAAAAAACATAAGTTTCAACTTCAAAGGGAAACCAAGCCTGTCTGTATGGTTAGGACAGCTAGAATAGTGACAGAAAGATTCCCAAACTCACTTTCCCTTTTCTATTTAAGTAAAAAAATGAGTGCTTTCTATTCAAGTATGTCCCAAGGAAATGAAAAATTTCCTCTTCAACCACATGCAGTCTTTCCTTTTGCTATGAGTCTACTTTTTCTCTATTGATCTATTCACTGTGGAGCTGTGCTTGCTCTACTTCAGAGATTCTCTCAAAAGATTACACAGTCATGAGAGGTTCCAAGTCTGAGGGAATAATGGCAAACAGATGGAACAATGCCAAGGGTATCCAAGGCCTGAAAAATACAACAGCCGGCAGAGACTATAGGAGATTTGTCAGAGGAGGAGTGTGGGGCGGGGTGGGGGTGGGGGGGATGCTTGTCTGAGTCTGCAGGTCACCAGGGCTCATTGGGGATACAACTGTTACAATGTTGGCCAAGTGCCTTCCCATGTCACTTCATTCAACCCACAGAACAAATGCTCAAGACTGTTTTTCACAGCTCTTCATTTACAGCTATGGAAACTGAGACGCAGAGACATTAAACACTGGCTTAAGATTGGAGAGCAAGCTGACAAGAGAGCTAGGATTCGAACCCACTGCTACATGCAGTGGATTCTTGAACACTGGAGAAAATGAAAAAAGTGGTTTGGAAACAAGGGGAATTTAACTGAATGATGGGAGACCTTCCACCCTGGGTACTACATTAAGACCCTGCTTATCTGATGCTCTATAGAAAGTTTAGTTTGATGTTACCTACAATAAAGTATCACATCTCAAAGTCTCTGAGAGAGGTGATTTTATGCTCTTGAATGTTAATGCTACCTTGTTTTTTAGTTGTTGTTCTTATTGTCAGGTTTGTCTGTTCCTTTGTCTTGCCTGAGTCTCTCTAGGAATGAGGACATTCCTCTCACGTCACTGAATGATTAAACAAATGCCTCACTGCAGTTTATATTTATGGTGTAATCTGCTCAGTTTCCAAGCACATGCCACAGACTCACTGCTTTTCAAAACATGGACCATCTAAGCTTGTACATGCTCAGTCACACTCTTAGTTTGTTTGTTCAAGCACTCTTTTCCTAATTATTAAATTTGGGTGTATTTAAAGGGACATTTAGTCTATCTCTGAGCCATTTACTTTGAGTTCATTCAAATCATTCAGCAGTTGACTGCAAGAAGTATTTGCTTGTAGCAAGCAGAGCCATCACAGACCTGAAAAACTTGGTTCACTGGGCCAAGATGAAATGACAATATCAGTTTTCTAGCAAATTTTTTGAACTTTGAGGTTGAAAGAACAGACTGTCAGCAAACAACATCACCTTCCTAACTTTATTTTCTGTGCTAAAATTTGTGGTCACACATTTAGGAGCGAGCAAGAGCAAAGGAATGAGTTAATCTTATTGACTGCTAAAGTACCGTGGCACGTCTCCTCTGCCCTGCACTCACGTTACTGGGTAAGTATTCATATTTTTGCCCTGAGGCCAAATTGTGCTCTTCCCCCCCGCCCCCAAGCAGCACATTTCTACATGAACCTCTTTGGAAAAGTCAGCATTCAATAAAGAAAAGCCAAGACAGAAATAAATAAAAATATTAAGTTACAGAGGAACAAGGCTGAATACTGAACAAGTGTACGATGATAACACAATTTTGGACAGCTAAGGTAAGTCCAGGTCAGCATCAGGGAGCTATGTAAGGTGTTCCTTGCTGAGCAGAGAGCTACTATGTAAATCAGAAATCAAATGAAGAGTACATGCAGGGAATCATATTCCCATCTAAATATCAGTCAGTCTTCCCAGAGCCACACAAATTATATTTTCCCTGTAATGTTGGCACTGAGAAATAGAAATTAGTGATCTCCCAACTGACCTGTGTTCTCCAAGTCTGCCCCTGAAGTAGTTGAGACAAATACAAAGATTCCTCCCTAAAAAAATATTCCTCACTGGAATAAAGTAAAGGCCAGAGTTGGCTCTGATGGTATTTTAGATGGCGGCATATTATACCCTGAATTTATGCTTTTTTCTTTGGATTTATGGACAGTCATACTTTCTAAAGGACAAAGGTGATCTTGTCACTGCAGGTTAAATATTTCTGCTTGTCATACAGGAATGTATACAATCTCCCTAGTTTGTTCTATCAGGTCCTAAATCACCTGTCCCCTCCTTACTGCTCAAGCTCTTCTCTGACCACTCACCTTCAGGGAGAGCGGTTTTTCCAGGACAGCCTACAGTTTGAGGGGATTGTGCATGCTTTGGCACATCCACCTGGACCATCTTTTTGTCTCCTCCACACCCCATAACTTTTTACCAGGCTAATCTGCTGAACTGACTGGATAGAGGCCATGAAGTAGGTATTTTTGTATCACTAACTTCAAGCTAAGTGACTGGAATGCTCTAGAAATTGCTAGATTGTTTTAGTATGCTGAATAATAAACTCCTTACTATGACCTAGTATTAAGGACTTTCCACAGCCTTCTCAGCCAAGGGAATGTAATACTTTCAACGCTTTGGGGAAAAAACACATTTGCTGCTCATTTTATTAACACACGGTTACTTGGTTAGGGGTGAGGCCAGAGTTTTGCACGTTTTAAGAGATATCATTGCCAGACTGTAGGTACAAACAAAAAATTGACATGATGCTAGACCTAAAGACTGGATGATAATTTCTCAATAAATGCCTGCATTTGATGTGAGGAGGAGGTCAGAGATGGTCCAGTGCTTAATTCCACTGTTAGATAGTCACAATTACTTAATAAGCATTTTAGGCTCTAATTACTTTCTGTAAATGAGAGCTCTATTGAAATGACTCATGGAATTGTTTCTTTATTCTTGGTAACCTATTAATAAGCCAATAAACAGTCATTGGATGTTTGCTATGTTCTAGTAGAGTTATAGGAACAAACAGCATTCTTTTTTCTTACACTGGTTATCCTGAAAAATTCCAGAACTACAATTTTTTTCTCTGGTAGAAACAGGGAGCAAACTTAGTTTTCAGAAAGCACAAATCAAGGTAAACAGTTGAGAGTCTTCACATGGCGAGGATATCATGGATACTCCCTGTGTGATTCTGAAATAATTTACAGATTTTGTGCTGAACACACACACACACACACACACACACACACACACACACACACACACACCAGTGTCCCCACCATTATCTTCTCCCAAAAGAGGGAAAATCATTTCTTTTCCTGCATCTTATCTCTCTAAATCCTGCTGAATGTACACTCTGACAATTCTCTTTGGGGAGATTTTACCATGGCAGGCGAAGAGCACTGCCAATACAATGGTATTAATAACTATTAAAGAAATGTAAGCCGAGAACTATGAGGGAAATCTGTTCTGACAAGCATCTCCCGAGAGGCATCATCATTCACTTAGAGAGGTAACCCCCCTACACCCACCCCCACAGAAAGCCTAGTCCTGAGGAACCCTCCCCAAAGAAGACCAGCTGGACTGATCAGGCCTTTCTCCAAATTAATTGGGGATTCTCTGGGTTTTGCCTTTCTGATAAGCAAGGGAGGTCGCAACACAGCTCTAGCTTACAATAAGAAAGTAAAATTGGCTTTCTCAATGATGTGCATCCCCAGGGCCTTTGTGATGAATCAGCTTTCATAGATTCCTTCTTTGACCTTATTAAGGACAGACACAGCAGATAATTTTAATAATGCAGCCTTCAATAGATCAAGAGTATTGCTTCCAAAGAAGGCACTGCTGAAAAAACTAATTAATGTTGTTTCTTCGGGGAGGGCACTGGGAAAGTAGTGAGAAGGTGGGGCAATTTAACCAGAGCTTGGACGATAAAGGTCTGGCCTTAATTTTTCTTTTCCTTATCTGGCTGCTTCACACTATGAATCGAAAGCAGCATATTTAGCCTGGCATATGGAACCATAACCAGCTCCCAGTCAATGGATTCCTAATGAGAACAGCCAGCCAAGCAGCCACAATAATCACCTTTTGGACAATCGATATAGAAGGAAATGTGAAAACAGTTTGATATCAGGTATTTCTCTAATCACCCCTAATCACCCCTAATCAGAGGAGTGTGGTGTGTCTTCCAGGGACTATAGTATCGGAATCTTTTCAGATAATTGTATAATTAAGATGTATGGACCACATGATCTGGGATATATACAAGAGCAGGGGCTAGAACCACATACGGATTTACAGGGAGGAGCCTCTATCTTCCCCTGTTACCAGATCCAACAAATCAACTGTCCCAATTAACTAGAAACAAAGATTTGAAGGAAAAGTATATTTACTTAATATATCGGCCTATAGCCACAACTAAAGCAACCACTAAAAAATTGTTCTACTTCCTTCTCAAAGCCAGAGAAAGGGCCAGCAATTGAGTGAGGTCAGTTTTAGGGAGAACCCCTCATTTCACATGATCCTCTGCAAATCTCTCTCAGAGCCTGCTGAGATGCTCCTCAATTACCCTGCTCAGCACATTCCTTTTGAAGCAAGAACTCTGCCTTCCCTCAGCATTGGGGCAACACAAATTGGAGTTTTGTGATGCTTTGTCTGCAGTTGCCCCTGCAGCTGCATGAAATAGGGGTGACAAGGTGCTTCTGCCAGATGCGTGACCTTCAGCAAGTCACCTTACCTCTCTGAGCCTCAATTTTGTCATGACAAAACAAAGACATGATAAGCACCCAAGCTTCTCTCAGATCTGAAATGCAGGACATACCATGATCCAAGCAGCCTAATGGGATTCACTTCTTACTCAAGCGTCAATTCTCTGCACAGTAAGCTGAATTGAACACTTGGCAGGTCTAGCCCTGCTGTCCCTCCAAAGGAAGCATGAAACCAGATGAGTACTAGTTAACACACGGTGAGAAAAAAATCAGATACACAGTGGGAAACCAGAACATTTTGGCTACTTACCATTCCTATAGTTGTATTATGGATGCCATATAACATTCAGATAATATACCAAAGAGTTTTTTGTCCTCGTGATTTGACACTGAACACACCAGATCAACCCAGATTATACTGCTAGCTCTTGCTTCACTCTCGATTGCTCTTATAGTGAAAGTTAGAACGCTGCCTGCTGCGGAGCACCGAGCTCACAGCTAAATCACTTGTAACAAATCACTCCAGTTCTGTTTAGTCCTCAAGAAACAGGATCCAGACCTTGTCTTTATAATAATAAAATACAAAATGGTCAAATGATATCAGTATTTTAATTCAGATACATGGGGCCATTTTAAGGAGGTACAAGCTGAAGGGTGGCAGAACATGCCACCCCAAAACATGCCACTTTGCTCTATTATTTTGAGCTGGAGTCACTTGAAAAACAGTAGCAGGAAGGCCTTCTCTGAACTCCTCTTATCTGCCTAAAGACAGATTCTCCAAAAGGAACTCAATTATCATAAATCTCCTCCCAGAGAGTTTCAGGAACCAGGGAGAATTAAGTCTTATCACAGCAGAGGAAACTAAAATTTGACACCACACCTAGAAAAATTGTGTTACAAACTATTATACCTCCCATCTATTTTTCTAAGGTCCCAGTCATTCTTCCTAGAAGTCATTTATTATGCCCTGAAAGACCTATCTTAAGGTCTCTTCCCTATCAGGATGGTATTAATCCTGCATACTGAAGCCAGTTGTTTGGCTGTCTCCCATATATACATGAGAGAGACATGTCAGTAAACACACACCCAGGCACCCATGGTTCACCACTGTCCATTGTGTTCCCTCCCTAGCTTGCTCTTCCCCACTCCCCTCCCCCTCTAGTAACCTCAATTTCTAGGCTTTGTTAAATTTCTGGGCTTTGTTAATGGTTTGGTTTTGTCTGACCCTTTATTTTGTGTCTCTATATTCCACATACAAGTGAATCCATTCTGTATTTGTCTTTCTCCTTCTGACTTATTTAACTTAGCATTATTCCCTCCAGTTCCATCCGTGTTGTCATAAATGGTGAGAGTTTATTTCTTTTTCCAGCTGTATGGTATTCCATTGTGCATATGTACCATATCTTCTGGATCTACTCCTCTGTCTTTGGGTACTTAGTTTGTTTCTACAACTTGCTATTATGGATAGTGTGACAATAATCATAGGAGTGTATCTATCACCTCAAGTTAGTATTTTTGCAGTTTTTGAATGCACATAGGAGTGGCATTGCTGGATCATGTGGTAGGTCTGTTTTTACTATTTTGAGAGACTTCTGTGCTGTTTTCCATAGGGGCTGAATCAGTCTACAGTCACACCAACAGTGTACAAGGGTTCATTTTCCTCCACATGCTTGCCAACACTTGTTGTTTCTGGCCAATATCACAGATGTGAGATGCTTTCTCATTGTGGTTTTGATTTGCATTTCCCTGATGGTAAGTGATGATGAACATTTTTCCATGTGCCTGTCAGCTGTCAATTTCAGTCACTTTTATCACAGTATAGTTGGTGACTTGGAGACCACTTTCTACTCCAGAGGCAAGGAATGCAATTGTTTTGTTTATAATATAGTTAGGGAAATAAAATTACTTGGTTTAATTTTAATATCTTTCCTCCTTGGAAAGGAGGCACCCTATAAATATGTGTATACAAATGTTAAATATTAGTAGTGAAAATGGGGACTCATAAGAGAGAGCTAAGCAGAGCCCACAGAAAGAGAAAAGAGACTGTCAAGCCATTCAACGGAGGTCTTCTTTCTCTCTCATCACCACACTTGGCTGCTTGCTGTTGGTCAGCCTAATCCTAAACCAATCCTTAAAGTTCACTCAGGCTTAAAGTTCCCTGGAACTTAAAGTTCACTTGGACTATACCACTGGAATTCTCAATAATTCTGACATGGGTTGAAATTTCCTTCTAAGTTGTCTAGGAGGGAAGTTTTGCTAAGTAAATTAATATTGCAAAATACTGGGGACTGAAAAGAGAAAATTAAACAATATTTCTAAACATTTTAACAGCATACACTAATGTATAATAACTTGGAAATTAGAAATCATTATTTTGTTTCTTCTAATACAAGTCTCGTATGGAACACTTGAAAAATACTTTAAGTTTTTCTTTGAACTTGGGATAATAAGCCTGGAATTTTAAAAGTTTACATTTCCCATTTAGTCCTAACATTTTTAGCTTACTGTAACAAAGAAATATTGGACCTGTGTGGCTAATGCAACATCCTAGTCCACTGTTGCCATGGAGATATTTGATAATGTCTATAGGAAACGTCACAGTGCTCCTGTTTCTGTGCAACAAGGGAACTCATTTTCAACCAGGACTGCATGAGAGAAGTAAGTTTTTCTGCAAAATGAAGGTGACGATACAACTCTAACCCTCGACCACCACAATTCATAATCTACTTCATCAAGAAGATCAATATCACAAAAAATCACACCATCACATAGCTGGAGGCAGCACCTTTCAGAGATCACTGAAAGGCAAAAACATCCTTCACCAAACTCAAATAATTGAGGCTCCATATTTTAAGGCTTTATTTTGAGTAAATGTTTAAGCATAGCATGTTTGACTCAAGATGCACTAGCGTTTACTCAGAGAAGAATACTACGGGGCACCCAGAAGAAAGTAAAGCCTTCACTCAAAGTGGCCCTTCACCAAGCTAGTGAGGACCATCACCAGTTCCTTGGGGTATACAAATTGGTGACCAATTTCAGAATCTTTGGCCTTTCATGAGGCCTCCTTCAGGGAAATGCAAATGTAGACTGATCTGGTCTCCATAAGAAATAGTGTGGAAGTTTCTAAAAATATTAAAGAACAGATATACCATATGATCTAACAATTCTACTCCTAGGAATTTATGTGAAGAACAACAACAAAGAAAAAGAAAAACACTAGTTCAAAGGGATACGTGCACACCTGTGGTCACTACAGTTCACTTAACAACAGTCAAGTTATGGAAACAACCTGAGCGGCCAAGGACAGGCATGTTGGCCAAGGACAGACAAAATGTTGTCTAGATACACAATGGGACACTACTCACAACAATAACAAAAAAGAAATTTTGCCATTTGCAACAAGATGGCTGGAACTGGAGGGGTAATGCTAAGCAAAATAAATCAGAAGGGGAAAAACAAACAGGATGATTTTAATCATATGTAGAAAATAGAGAAACAAACCAAAAAAGAAGCAGCTACAACTAAACCAAAACAAACCCCAGTAATCTGACTATGGACCTGAGGCTCCCAGAGGGGCACATTAGGGGATAAGGAAGCAAGGGGAGAGGGGCCCCAATGCACCTTGGGAGAGGACTAGGGGTGTTTTGGTGTGGAATTGGTGTGGTAATATATATCTGAGGAGGTGTGAACCTACTCCCCTAAGTTCATATAGTATTGTAAATCGATGTTACTTCAATAAAAAAAAATTTAAAAAAATTCTAAGAGAAAAATATTAGAATTCCTATTTATATTTTTATAAACTCTTTGTAAATATTGCTTTTGTGTAAGAATTACCATGTTCTTACAGAGTAGCAAATTATGGTATGTTGTAAATAATTATTATTAGGATACGCACTGAAAAGTTTTTTGGTGCTGGGGTATGAGATTAAAAAACTGGGACCTTTGCTCATTCTACAGATCCTTTAACAAAATTATATATTATTTTGCTTTACATATTCAGAGTCTAGCTAAGCTTGTAAAAAAAAAAAGGCAGTTCGTACATGTATGGTGAATAAATGAAGTAATAAGTGACTGTGACTACAAATTTAGTATTCCTGCACTCTGCATCAGCCCGTCGTCATCAATTAGGCACAAAATGTCAGAATCTGATTGCAAGGAAGTTTGGTGAGACTAATCATCAGGCTGCTTCCATAGAGGACACAACCTAACCCCATCAAATTCCCATCAGTCACCAGGTCCACTTGCAGGAGATCATGGTATTGGCTAAGGAATCCTGGCTCTTTTCTTAATCGGCACAACATAACAGCACAAGCAGCCCTGTACCTTGTCACAGTGAGTAAGCAGGACTCAGTTACTGGGGACAGTTCCAGCTCCTAAGAAGGAAGGCAGCTGTCTGGCATGGCCTGAGAAAAACATCAACCAGCCCAGACTGCCCTTCTTCTCACCTGGCATAAACCTGGTCTTCCCCATTCTGCTTTCTCTCCTCTAGCTTTGGGGTGACTCTCCCAAGCATTAGGCATGTGTTGGGGAAAACAATACAAAAAAATGTGACCATATGTTCACCTGGGAGTTGGATCCAGATAACTAAATGCTCCTCACCTCCTTACCCCCTGCAAAAGAGGGTTCTGCTTAACTTCCTTGCTCCCAGAAGCTGCCCAAGGCATAATCTTAAGATAAAATGTGTTGCTAAGTCTGTCTGAATGGTACTGGAAACTAAACCCAATGAAAATCTCCTTGTAAATTTGAAGATTATGGGGGCAGGTGTGGAAAAACTACCTGTCTCTTGGCTGTCCAAGACCAAGTCTCTTAAGTTCCTTTGCTTATTAAAATGTCACCTACCAAGATGGCATGGTCTGCCTTTCCCATAGTGTCCTCTCCTCTGCGCACAAGGGCCAATTTCAGATCACAGCTGGGTTGTGATGCAACAGCATAGCTTTCTTTCAGTGTTTCTTCTACTTTTATTCTACCCTCAAAAGGGAAGGCGCTCTGGAGATAAAAAGAATGAGGACAATTTTTATGTACTAATATGGAAAGATCACCAGTAAATACTGTAGACTAACAAAAACAAAGGCACAGAATAACATTCATGGTCCTTGGGGAAAAAAGAAACAAAACAATGGAACAAGAAACAAGAAACTAATAATCAAATAACTATATGAAATTGGTGAGGGGAAAATGAAAGCAAACCTTTCTTCTGCAGATAATCTGTATTGTTTTGGCCTTTGAATTCTGTAGATACATTAACTTTTCAAGTAAATTAAGGTAGAAAAACTCCTCAAATTGGAGACAAATAAAAACAAATGAACCTAACTACATATCAAATTGGTAATAGCAAAAGAGGTTCACTCAAAGAACTTGAAAACACAGTATTTTCACTGTGAGTACTTAGTGTGAGATAGTTTAAGAGAAAAAGAACCATATACACACAAAAAGCAATTATGCTTTTTGTTGTAAAGTTGGCATTAGTATTTTCAAACTATTATATATTGATATATACATATATATATAAGTAATTATGATAATGGTGGTTTAGGGATCAAAACTTTCGGTGTAAAAACAGGGATATAAATTAAAAAGTAAGTAAAGTCACTCGAATAGTAATGTTTTAAATAAATTATGATTATAAGCTCACGATTTTAAATATATATGTAAAGACTGTGAACGGTTCTAGAAGCTACATAACCTTGAAAGCAATGAGTATTCTTCATGCCCAGATTGTGGCCTGTATTATCATTCTGCATGAAAAGAAACTAAGGCTTTTAGGAAAAATAGTTGTTTCTGTCCTGGAAGAAAAAATGCAGTAGGGTGTACCTGGGAACTCTCATGTATGAAAGCAGGGAGCCTGCAAAGATTAATGGGGCTGTGCCCCACAAATCAAGCAGCCAATGTGGAGGGGCTGCCACTGGTCAGCATTTTGACAATTTGGATCTCAGCAAAGAATAATGAGTTTAGTGGATTGAAACAGATTAGTGGATTGAAACAGATGAGTAGATAATAATACTATAAAGAAGAAAATCATAAAAATCTCATTTGTTACCATTTGAGGTAAGATTAAAATAACTCCTGTTTTTGAAAATTGGGAAATAAAGGGAGAAAATGATCATTTATCTTGCCTTTCTGGTAGAAACTGGTTTCAGGATAATAAAATAACCTAGTGAGTGAAGGAAAATTCTTTTTTATATAGGAATGTTAGCTAGCAAATGAAGGAGTAGTGGGATTTTAGAAATGTCTTAGGGGGCCTCCCTGGTGGTGCATCGGTGGGGCACTGCACTGTGGAGCTGTCGGCAGCGAGTTCGATGCCCAGCCGGGGAGAATCCCACATGGTGCGGCAGACCTCTCCTGCCTCACCTGCTGCTCCCCTCAGCAGTGTATTTCTGATCTGTCTGTTCTGCTCCCCACTCTGTCTCTGGTGAACCCTCTCGCCACCCCATGTCTCTGGCCTGTACCCCAGCTTGTAAAAAAAAAAAAGAAAGAAAGAAATGTCTTAGACCCAATTAAATAATCTGTTTCAGGAAAGTATCCTCAATTCGTGCCAAAACCAGTATGTGAATGGTTTGCACAGTAATACATTCATATAGTGCAAAGCAATACCACATAGATTACCTGCTAGTCCCAAGAGGACAATGTAGTTCTAAATTGGGGGACTGAATGGTTCATTTTTAAGTTTAGGGGTCAAGGCTGTTATCACTAAGGATGGTCCAACCAAATATCACGTGTCCTCTGGCATTCTACAGTGTTATACATTTAAAATAAGGATGGTCCAACCAAATATCACGTGTCCTCTGGCATTCTACAGTGTTATACATTTAAAATCAGATGACATTAGCCAGACATATTTACTTTGAACTCATTAGGTCTTCTGACATACTTTCAGTTTATGGGAAATAAGTGGATTATAAAATGACACCACAGATTGTCTCTCTCCCACCCGGCCTCCCTATAGTCCTGTTATAAGTGAAACCATTCGATATTTTTCTCTTTCTTTCTGGCTTATTTCACTGAGTATGATCCCCACAATCAGTGGGGGGGGGGAGGGGGGGAGGAAGGAGCCGGAGGGAGGGAAGGGAAAGGGCACAAAATGGAATAGAAAAGAACACAAGGGACCATGGAGATGGATCACGGGTGAATTGGTGGTGGGCTACCCATGGGGAATGCAAAATGTAAAAGACATAAATAACAATAAAAATATATATTATATTAAAAAAAATAAAAAAATAAAATGACACCACAAACCAGACTCACACATATTATAGTATGTTCTACAGAACATCAACATCTGACTTGCTCACTTTAACCAGTCAGTGTCTTAAGAAATAATGGTGTTATGCTAGATTCATAGATAATAAAAGCAAAGGTGAAAGGTTCACAATGACCTGAGTGATAGGGAGACCCCAATTGGCCGTATTTGCTGATTTTCATGTTCTAAACATCCCACCTGGCAATCTTCAGCTACCTGTGTGACATCAAACCTTTCACAAAATCCCTTGTGCTCAATGCCAACCAGGTCACTGCTTAGAGGAGATGACAATCCAGCTCAACACGGTCTTGGATTGATACTGGAGAACCCAACCACAAGAGTCATTTACATATCACTGGGAAGAATATTTGATGCATTTGTATTTTAACAATATAACAAGGTGGACATTACTACAGAATAAAGAACCAGTAAGTAGCATAGTAGTATGTTATGCAACATACTGTGCTATCTCCCTTTGGTGTAAAATGCTGCAGCTTTGCACAAGTGAATGGGCCACCAGGTCCTAACGGTGTTGACTTGGGTGATGAGAAGGCGCTGACTTGGGCTTTTCATTTTTTTATTTCTCTAAGATTCCACCTTACCTCTCTACTGGCGCTTTAACATTTGGCTGCAACATTATACAGTTATTTTAAAGAGATGATAAATGAGGCAAAACGGACATTTTGGAGCAGGGAGGCACCATGACGGATGGTGTTTGAGGGACTGATATGTCTGGTTTCATCCTCTGAAAAGCCTTTTTTGGCCACTGGGTCCTGTTTATAGGGCCTCTGAAAAGGAAAATGGCTGCACTTTTAGACAGTCACAGATAAAATAAAACTCCCAGCTGGTCTGTTTTTCCTCCTTCTCTTTCAAGTCCTCTGTGACTGTTGTAACCCAGTCTGCTTAGAGTTCTTTCTTCCTTGCCTTCACTGTGACCCACAGCTTTTCCTGTGGTTTACTCACTTGGTTATATGTTCCTTTAGTCCCTTCAATGTCCTGGGTCCCCATCTCTTGGTGGGCTGGATAGCGACATGTTGTGGGTTCGTGCTCCTGGTCCTCAGCAACTCACCTGTGGCTCAGGTTACTCCTGTTCCTCTTCTTCTATATGGGAGTGTTTTGAGGGCAAACACCATCACTCATCCTTCTTAGTTTCTGTTGCAAACTTAACACAGAAATAATTACTATTACAGATGGACCAACTGTTTTTGTAACTTCTCATACCAACTAGGACAGACCATGTAATCCTCTCAGTACTATCTATCTATCTATCTATCTATCTATCTATCTATCTATCATCTATCTATCATCTATCTATCTTATCCATCCATCCATCCATCCATCCATCCATCCATCCATCAATCTACCTACCTATCTATTGAGAATCATCTCTCAAATACACACATTTCTTTATCTATGAATGATATAAATATTACTTACCACCATACTAACATAATACATCTAAATTTGTCTTACTTTCATGCAATGAATTGTTTTATTTCCACACCCTCTAGAAAATCCTGGGCTAAATTAGCATTCCTTTGGTCCCTTTTTCTCTTCCCAGTGCTCCTTACTGAATACACATGGACAAGTATAAAGTTCTTACAGAAAAGCAAGAAGGAAGGGCTATGGGAACCATTGTCAGCCTGAGGTAATGGCAATTCTCCCAACCTCCTCCTTCTTCTTGCCACCTCCATCTGGAGGAAACACCACCTGGTGGGTCTTGTGTGCCCCTCTCTTACTCATACACACCCAAATCTCTTCAATCTGGAATGTAAACCAAGTAAATGTAGTTTTGCTGCCCACTGCATAAATAATATCATCCACAATGCAGCTTCCAAATGACTCCAGATGTGCTCTCTTCACACTGCTAGAGAGAAAATAACTTTGAGCTAGTGTCATCTCGGCAGAGAGCTAACTCAGTGATTCTCCTCTGGATGAAATAAGGAAAAATTATCAGGATTTGTCTATTACCCATGCAAGTGAGATAGGAAAAGAAACATCTGCTCTGTCAAATTGAACAACTCCATGCTTTAGCACTCTTAGACTCTGGTTTAACTTCAAGATGTCTCAGGCTTTAAATGAAATGTCAAATATAATTTGGCTCTGGATTCCCAAGATATATGATTGCCCTTGGAGAAAAATTGATAACTCAGCATTCTTACATCAGATGTGTATCTCCCTGATCGTGCACTCTATAAAGCTGGTCCCCCCCACGCTTCCACCATAAAAACCCTCAGCCAGCGTGATGACCCAGCCTCCATTCCTTGTTTTAACAGACATGAGGCTCCACGAAGAAAAATTTTATGTCTGTGAAGCAAAGGCCCCTTTTCTGAATTCTCCTTGGAAATCTAATTTGCACCCTGAGAGGCCATCTGAAATACACACACACACACACACACATGCATGCACACGCACACACACACACGTATATATATAATATATAGCAGACCATGATGTATTATATCACTAATGCTATATAAACTAACAATACCACAATAATGTAATACATGTTTATATGTGTGTGTGTGTGTATATATATATATATATATATATATATATATATATATATAATATGGTGATGTTAGTTTATATATGTATAATAACATTATATATAATAATGGTAATGTTAGTTTATATAATAGCGTGTATATGTGTATATATATATAATATATGCATATATAAAGCATATATAAGCTTATGTTAGCTTATATCACTGTTAGTGTTTTGGAAATATGGGATCACCCTCCAGCTGGTGTTTCCAAAGGGCACCCTCCACCCCCGGTCCACCACCATAGCCCACTGTACAGCCTGCATCCTTAAAGCGAAAGAAACACATAACCTAAACATGGAAGGGCTGGGGGCCTGGGATTCTCTCAGCAGCTGCTGGCAGCAGAAACAGAGTAGTGAATGTGATGAAAAAACTCATAGTCTGGGCCACAGTGATCTTTGAAAACTAACTTGGTAGATAGAGAAATCTGACAGCCTCAGGCTTGGGTGTATGTAAACATTTTAGTGGAATTTGATCTGTAGCAAAGGGCCTTTCTCTCATTGACATATTGCGGTGTCAGAAATTCCAAACTACAGCCGGCAGGCTGAATGTAAATATCACTGAGAAACGCAATGAACCACCCTGTTAGGAACATACTGAGCATTTTAAATGAGCCTGGCAGTTTAGATTCATTATCTCTAATCCCCAGAACAGCAAAGAAAGGTGCTCTGGCTTGAATTATGTCCCCCGAAAAAGATGTGTTGATGTCCTGTCCCCAGTACCTCAGAATGGGATCTTACTTAGAAATTGGTCTTTACAGGGAAAATTAAGTTAAGATGAGATCACTGGAGAAGAACCTAATTCAATATGATTGGTATTCTTATGAAAAGGGGATATTCAGACACAGGGGCAGAGATACACAGAGGAAAGAGGATGTGAAGACACAGGGAAAATGCAGGGTGAAGCTGGGGACCAGGGTGACTGCACTGACCAGCCAGGGAACGCCTCAGGCTCTCAGAAGCTAAGAGACAGGCATAGAACAAATGCTTTGGAGGGAGTTTTGGAGGGAACATGACCTTACAAACACCTAGATATGATTTTTAGCCTCCAGAACTAGACAATACATTTCTATTATTCTAAACCACCCAATTTGTGGTACTTTGTCACAGAAGCACTAATAACTAATAAAGTAACACAAAAGACAAGTATTATTGTTCCTGCCACAGATGTAGACATTGAATCAGAATTCAAATTCAGCCCTGACTCCAGAACTTACGCTCATGTATCTATAGCTATGCATCTAAATTGTCTTCAATGGATCCCCCAAGTTTCATAAATGGGTACCAGGGGTTTCAAGGATTCCATCCAAAGATTCTTGATTTTCTATTTGCATTTCAATGGTTTTTGAAAGGACGAGTGCATATGGACTTATCGTAATGGCCATCACACAACCAAACACTATCCCCTGATTTCCACATCCAAGCTTGTGTTTATATTGGTACCAACTGATACTACTTTAATTGCCTCCGAATAATGAAGAATAAATACAGCATGTTCATTACATAAATAATTGTTTTGGCACAAAATGAAGTGCAAACAGCATCAGAGCTGATTGTATGAAGAAGTCACAGTAGATGAAACAGAAAAATAGTGCAAATTGAGTCAACATCATACAACACATAATAGTGCTCCTGCACTGGCCCCCCTCCCCCACAAGGGCAGTAAGCCATAGTGAAGAGCAATGATTTCTCTTGAAATGACATCATTGATTATGAATATTTTTGTTCATATGAATTCTATCAAATATTCTTTATTTGTTTCTACTTAAATGATAACTTTATTATGTTTGTAATAATGTTAAGAGATAGAAGAAATAGAAAACACGTATCTACTTCTATGATCGTACAAGAGGTAGGAGAATTTATTGAGATATTGAGTTTTGTTTTGAGTCAGCAGCACCCAGTCCTTCTCCCCCAGAGGCTCACTGGGTACTTTGTGTTCTGTCACATCAGGAGCAGTTGTGAGGCCATAGCAGAAGCTGCACAAAGATCACACCACTCACGACTTTTCATAAAGGCCTCAATTATTGAGGAAATATACTGAATATACCATAGGGGCAGAAAGGGGGACAAAGGTCCTTGTTAGGAAGCAAGGGAGAGGTTGAGGAAGTCATGGTAGATTTATCTATCTTGGGAAGAGACCAGGTTTGGACGGCCCCTCATTTAGTGAAAATCCATGCCCCACTTCTCTCCTGACAAGAATTGGAAGACGGTTGCTTAATGAACCCTAGAGAATTGGTTCTAGGGTTTTAGGATCCATTTCCTGGGCTTCAAAAATGGCCCAGAGGAAGCAGAGCAATAGACTTTCAGTTGTCAGAACTTGGATCAGCCATCTCATTGATAACTAGTAGAGCTTATGTGCTTTGTCATTGCCAGAGACCTCCTCAAAACCCTTACATGACCTTCAGTAATGTGTCAGCTGAGAGGCAGGCAGCCTAATATGACTAAGATTTAATTTCCTGTTGGCCTGGCAGGATGAGAACTCAGTTTTACTCAGTCTGAATCAAAGTACATAGAGTAATGCTACATGTCTGGCATACCCAAATGTTAGAAATATCTATTTAATTAAAATTATAATTTAAAACTATCTAGGTCAATACATCGGGTCTGCAATATTTTTTTCCTCTAAAGTAAGCCCGAACATTACTAGGTTTAAATGCCTGGCATTACTTCAAGCTGTGTCCCATGGTTGCTACAGACAGCTTAGCAGGGGTTAATCTACCTGCTAGCTTCCTGTCACCTTGGAAACTGAGTAGCAGAGTCCCAAGGGCTGGGGCAGGCAGGTTTATAGACTTAAATAACAATTCCAGATAACAAGGGAAGGAATGTCAAAGGTAGTTCATGGTTAATTGGCAAATGAGTTACACAAACAATAATAAGCGCTTGAAAATAAGAGCTCCCTACATTTTCCCAGGTTAGAGTTTTATAGATGATTTTCATATTCCTACTTCATTTTTACGATGTTGGACAAAAATGTACTGTGGCCATATGAACCTGCTCTGGCATCATCACCTACTAAATACTTTGACACCTATTTACAAGTAACTGTCACCCCTCCTGAGAAGGTTATAGGAGATGATGGAGATTTTTGAACACAAAAGACAACTGAATATGTAAGGAAGAATTAAGAGAGTAAAAAAATTTGAAAGTCAATAGGATTACCTGCCAGTCTTAGACAAGATTTTCCCACTTTTCTTCTCCTCTTCCCCCAATACACATAGCTCTGTGTTCCACACAATTAACTGACTACCAGGCTCTGTCTGAAGAATTTTCTCCAACCAGCCCTCCTCTCCATGCCTGTCCTACCTTAAAGCAGGTCATCATTATCTCTCATTGAGGCCTAGCCAGGTCTCACAACCACTCTCCCTACTCTTCTCCTAGCCCCTGCATCTAGTCAATGATCTCGGGTAGTCTAAAGTTCTCCCACAGTCCAGAGACTTGTGACCTGACTCCAGGGGGCCTCACTAGTCTTCATTCTTCTCCTCCCAGGGCCCACTTGCAGACCTGCTGGGCTTCAAGTTCACCAGACTTCCCGTAGGCAAGCTTGTTCTCAGGCATCTCCCTCCTCATGGAAGTTCCTTGTGTAGGGTCTGGCTCCATTTAACTGCTATCAAAGTGGTAAGAATCATTGGTATTTAATGGGGCCTTTCCATGGTCCTAGAGTCTGAGCTAAACCTGAGGACAAGAGGTAAGGGCTCATACATTCTAGAGAATAACACAATATCTAGGCTTGTGAAAGAAAACTAGAAATATGAAAGGGGGTCCAGTGAAGGACAGAAAGTGCTTGACTTTTCTCAACTGAAGGGTTGGAGGAATTGTTGGAAGAGCATCATTTACAAATCCTGGGGGATATTGGAGTCGCATCTCCAGGGAATTTTACTGTACCCCTGAATCATGGGCTTCCTAGCAGCCAGGGATGCAAGCAGAGCACAGAGCACACATTCCTGGGGAGAGTTTGTGCACAGAAGGAGGCTACTATCCTTGGGAAACTTATCCATTCTTCTCTTCTCTTCTCTCTCTACGCACACCAACCTATTGAAGTTCTTTCACACATGTAGACACACACACGTGTTGTCTTTGTGTGCACAGATGGCCTGACCTCGTTAGAGGGTGTGAGTTTGGGGGCCCCAGGGTGTCTCTCAGTCTACGCACCAACAACCTCAGAGCAACAGGGGTGAGAGTGTTGTAGGCCCTGCATCTGGTAAGTGCACTGCACAGGAAATCTTTATGTTGGGCATGGGTGGTGGTGGTGCTGGGAACCAAGTCCTTTGAGCAACCTACTAAGTGCCTCCCATGCACTGACGACCATAGCAGGCCTACTGCTCATGGCAGGCCGTCAGCTATGCAAGTCTTTGCCTCTCGCAGACACGCCTCGCATGTCTAACACTTTGTCTCACCTCTGCCTGCTCCCCATCAATAATGGAAGAAACGGAAACAGGAAAGGAAGAAAGTAAAGGGAGAGATTGGATGGATCTCACTAATGCTTCCCTCATCCCCCAGGCATGAGTTAGCCTGTTCTGAAGGAAGTTGAGATGTTTTAAATCAGAAGAAATCTCAAAGTTATAAAAAGGGCAGAATTAGACTTTTGAATACGTTGAAGCCACTCTATATTGATGAAAGGCAGTTAAAACAGATTTGGATGGCTATGGAATCTGCCCAAGATGTCATCAAAGGAAAAAAAAAAGAGAGAACTGAAATAAAAGACACTGAAGGAAATGGTAAGAATAAAAAATTCTTTTGGGAAGGCCTCCCTGGTGGCGCAGGGGTTAAAGTCTCAGTGCCACTGCTGTATGAGTTCAATCCCCGCCAGGGTGATAACCCACATGGCACAGCAGACCTCTCCTGTCTCACCCACTGCTCCCCTCAGCAGTGTGTTTCAGTGGATCCACCTCTTCTGCTCCCCACTCTGTCTCTGGTGAATCCTCTCACCCCCCGCACCTCTGGCCTACACCCCAATTCTTGGATGCATAAAATAAAAATGAATCTTTAAAAAAATCCTTTTAGTACAATGCAAAGTTTAACCAAAGTAACAAGTACATCTTATTTTTCCCATATATTTGTATGTATGTGTGCATATGTATACCTGTATGTGTGTGTGTTAAAAGAGATAAATGTATGTACTTGTGTCTCTGTATATTCTTTTCGTCTGTAGCCTTTTAAGCAACAAGGCGTATTTGTTCATTTTTATATCCACAGTGCCTGGCACACTGCTTATGGTGAGATGAAGACAGGGCTGCCGGGGTGCATGGAAACGCACCGTCTGGCGCACCCCCAGGCTTCAGACTGTCAGACACAACCACCCAGGGACCACACTTTGCTCTCTCTTCACACAACAGTCACTTCCAATCAACGCTGTGAATCCAGGTGGACTCCTACGAGGGCCCATAGTCAGTACTCAGATCGCTTTCATCCTCCCAGCTCCACTTGTCTTCCAAAGGCTCAGGGAGGTAGGGTGATAAATCCTATGGCCAGAGATGCTCATATGTCACACACCCCCTTTGTTGGAGGGCTTCTCCCTGTCAGCTGTAGCCAAATGACAAATGCACCCAATATGAAAACGGAACCTCCCGAGTCATCTTTTACAAAAATGACTTCCCTGCACATCCAGGCTTGTGTGCAGTCCCAGCAGTAAATGAAATTTCTATGAGAGAACTTGAAAGTGAAGTAGATGGAGAGGAGGTGGCTCTGCTGGTGATTTCCCTGAGTAAATTACTTTAAGTTCTATTACATTGTTCTTGTTACCTGTGGCTGTGGAGCAGCTTACTCCAAAATGTAGTCACTTAAAATGAGTATTTAATCAGGATCACATTTGGGTGGGTCAGGAATTTAGGGAAGGCTGACTGGGTAGTTGAACTCAACTGCAGCAACAGTGGGGCAGCTGAAGGTGGGGGGCAGCCGAGGAAGGAGGGTTTACATGCCGTGGTTTCTTCACTTACTGCTCTGAAGCTTGGCTGAATGCCTGGTGGCTGATTCTGGATGATGGCTGGGAGCCCAGCAGTGGCTGTTGGCCAGGAAGCTGACGCTTGGCCTCTCCAAGTGGCCTGGGCTTCTCACAGCAGGAGGCCAGTTCCCAGAGAAAGCACCCCAAGAGTCAATGTACCATAAGGCCCAGAAAGATGCTAAAAGATTTCCTATGACTAATTTCAGAAGTCCCTGAACATCATTTCTGTCACATTCTTTGGGTCTAGCAAATTGCTAGGGAAGGGGCAGAATTCGAATTTACCTTTCAATGATAAGAATAACACAATCTACAGTCACTTTAATCTACTGCCAGCACGTTGAGACATAGTCCATGTTCAGGTATGCGGCTGCCGCTTTCTTCACCTCATTTTCACATGACTGTGTATAGTGCAGACACGACAGTGGGAGAAAGTCAGGCCTTCCTTATGCCCGAGTCAACTAACTCTTATTTACCTTGAGCAAATGATTGAGCCTCTCCCTGCATGTCAGAAAAGATGGGTCTTCCTAGTTTACAAACCTAGTCCACAGGTCTGTTAAATGTGAAATTCAAATTCTGGTTCTGTCATTTATAAGTTATGTGACCTTAGCGACACTATTTGACTTCTTGCTGCCTTAGTTTCATAGTCTGTCTAATAGGGATAATAACAGTGACTTGTCTCGCATGACTTTGTGAAGAGTAAATGAAATCACATGTATTATATTACTACATAATTAATATCGCATAATAATTAATGTATTAATAATACATGCATTACAGTGCCTAGCATGTATGATTATCATCTTCACAGTACTGTGATCATAGTAAGAATCAAAGGATTAAAAAAAGTATTTTGAAAATGTGGAGGCATTATATGTAAGTACTAGGTGATTATATCTTTATTGCCTAAAGTATGAGAGACTTCTAATAGGTGATTTCTCCAGTCTTCTCAACACTTCCACTTATCATTCATCCCATGGTGGTTGTCTTGTTTTTAGAAAGTTTTCCTTAAATTAAGCCTGCGTAAATGTTGTTGTAAATCTCTCCACATTACTGAATTGTTCACTTTTGTGAATTCTCATGACTTAATTTTCTGTACTTTTCATTTGACACCAATTTCCTTAACGAATTTCTTCTTTATTCAAGCATATGTCATGTCAGACACATTTCTGGACCAGTAACACAACAAGGCACAGCACCTAGCTCCCATGGGAACAGATAGTGTACCTGCCTGCACGTGTTATAGATCACTACATGCAACGACTGTGCTTCCTTCTGTCCTGCATAAAAGCAACATCACCATTTATTTCTTGCATGCATTGCAATTTACTAGGTGCTTTCACAGACTATCAATCACTTCTAAGAAGGGCTCTGAAATACACTTTGGTATTCCAGTTTCAGAGATGAGGAACTTGCGCTCATTCCACCAACTTCTGACCCATGCCCAGGGCCTGACACAGAGTACACTTGAAACAAGGGGTCAGTCAATGAAGAAGCCATACCTGGACCAAAAAGGAGCTGAAGAAGTTCTGGCCAACACTATTCCTAGTGCTGAGCAGATGGTTAAGGTCAAAGCCAGTGTGGCCTGTTAGAAAACAACGCACCTGGATTGGACAAGTATGATGTCAGAGGGATCCAGGAGCAGTATCTCCAGGAAATCATAAATTGTCTGATATGTTTGACTTTATAAAACCTACAATAAGGAGTCATTGGAATATATGAGAATTAGCAGTAGATGCATAGAAAATTAATAAATATAAATGAGGCAATTATTAAATATAAAAAAGCAAAAATACATATAAAATCAGACATAATTTATGTATAATACATAACTCAGTAATTACTGATACTTAGTCATACTGAATTAACTAAGCATATTTACAGAACTATTTGAGGGAATATGAGGGGAAAGCAGTGGTTGAAGGAGGCTAAATCTTTGCCATAATTATAAAATAATGATGACTAAAACAGATAAGTCAAGAAATAAATATTAGTATATGATTTAGGATTATGGATTTAAGGGTCAGAAGAACCAGAAGAGTTGAAAAAGGCTGACTCTGGGAGCAGGGTTGAGGGGTAAAGCAGGATGGTAGAGAGATAAGGACATTCTGAGTCTTTAGAACTGCATTATTTGACAATTAACCTCATGTTCGTTTTACTTTGATTTCTTAAAAATTAAGCCACACCCATTAGGATGGCTGCTTTGAAAAAAAAAAAGCAATAAAACAAAATAAATCACGGAAAATGTATGACAAGTTTATGGAGAAAGGGAATCTCTGTGCACTGTTGGTGGGAATGTAAAGTAGTGTGGCCACTAAAGAAAAATCAGTTTCTATAGTGGTTCCTGGTCAAAATTAAAAATAGACTTACCATAATATCCAGCTATTCCAGCCAAAATAATTGAAAGCAGGGTCTCAAAAACATAACTGTACACCCATGTTCATATTACTCACAGTAGCAAAATTTGGTCCAAGAGTAGATCAATGAATAAATAAGATGTGGAAAACACCTACTATGGAATATATGTTAGCATTAAAAAGGAACAGAATTCTGACACCTGCCATGACATGGGTGAATCTGGAAGACATTATCGCAGGGGAAGTAAGATTGTCACAAAAAGTCAACACCCCTATTCCACTTAAATAAGTACTTAGTATAACCACACCTGAAGAGACAGAAAGTGGAAAGAAGGCTGCCAGAAGCTGTGGGGAAGGAGGTTGGAGAATTGCTGTTTAATGGGTATGGAGGTTCAGCTGGGCTCCTGGCCTCGCCAGCAGCTTCCTTCTCTGGACCTGGTCTACATCCGACAAGGTGCTAACAACTGCACAATCTGGTGGAGAATTCTGTTTCTAGTATCAAATCAGGTTGAATATGTAAAAGCCCTTTAAAAACAAGAAGTGGAGCCATAAATACGTGTTGCAGTTATCATGGCTATGAAATGTGTGGTCAGGAGAATACAAAACGCCCATTCCTGGCTTAACTTCAGGCTTGGAGACCAAGCAAATTCAAAGGAGAGGGATTTGGATACAATTCCTAAACAAAGGAACACAGTCCCTAAGCAGCTCAGTGCTTGGAAATAAGGAACAGTTGGTTTCACAGCTTGACCTGGCAGGAGAGTTGGCACGGACCTTGGGATAAGACTCCTCTGCCTGGTGAATCGAGTGGCCTCACCAGGGGCTGGACGTTTACTCCTTCTGGCTGGAGAAAGGCAGAGGAGGTTGTGACCACCTGTTCTGCTCAGGATGTCACTATGCCTCTTGCATATTTTCCTGCAAAGATAAGCCAGGTCGCTGGCAAAATCAAGCAACAAACCTCTGCCTTCATCCTCCCCTATTTCATTTTTGATTTTCCTATCTCCTCATAGTGATCCTCCAGAGGTGTCCAGTGGCCCCCCAATATCTCCCACCCATGACTCCAGTGGCCCTCAAAGTCCCAGACATGTCTGTTCCTCACCCCCAGATTCACCACAATTGTACTGGTCCTTTCTCACCCTACTCTCATGAAGATGCTAGCTGGAAATCTCAGCGATAATTAGCTATTACTGAAAAACATGAAAAAAGATCAAATTTTAAAGTAACTGCTGTCAAGAATACTAGCATGTTAATAGTAGGCACATAAATAATTTTCCCAAGTAAGGAAATATGGAATGCCAGAAGGAATGTCTCTAGGAATATCAGTAGGATCCCAGGGCTGACATCATAGATAAGGCTTGAGGAGCAGTGCAAGAATTCTACTATTCTCACCTAAAACCTTCCATCGGTTGGTCCTGATAAAGTTTTCTTTGGAAAAGCAAATAGGAAGCATATACAACAAAACATTGTTTTTTATCATTCCAAATAATAAGTAGATAGAGACTGCAGGTCTCTGGGTTTGGTTTTGTTGTTGCTGTTGTTAATTAAAGAAAGGTGAAATGGGGTCTGGTAACAGCAAGTGAGTAGCACCATGTCAGTCAGACAAATGGCCCGATGGCTGGCGTCAGCGAGAGCCCAGAGTCAGACACATAACAGCTCTGGTGTGCATGTAAATGGATTCCTCTTAGTAAAGTCTTCTAGAAACCACAACCTGATATCTTTGACTTGTAGGGGCTTCTCTGGTGCTTGGGAATACCAGTCCCCCTCTAGAAGACATCGGAAACCTTGATAGATGCCAAGTTGCTCTATAACTTTGATTTGCTCTGTTTGCCATGCACAGAATGACCTACACTAGACTGAGATCTAAAGGCACAGTCTACAGTGGGCATGTCTTTTCACCCAGAGCCCTCCCTAGAGTGACACAGCGTATTCCCATTTCAGGTGGCCCTAGTGTGAATTAGTTCATGTCCTCCAATAAATAGATACCAAGTTGGGATGAATAAGAGATTTTTTGGAAGAAACACCTATGAAGAATGAAAGAGAAGGCAGAAATAGGCAGAGGTAACTTTCATTTAAATCATGATACAGGTTTAACTTTACAAAAAGATAGAGAGAAGAGCTGGGTAGGAAGGACTCAGACTACAGTACAGTTCTAAGAGAGTTTCAGCCAAGCCAGTGGTAGGGTTACAGATCCATGGATTCATTAGAGCCCAGGAAAAGAAATCCTTCATTAGCAGAAATAACCTTGTTTGAATACCTCCACTATTGCTTGATCAACACTGGGAGTGGCTACTACTTCCTGTTTTGATAATTAAATAAATTGAAGGACAAGGAGTTATTGCCACTTACCACTTGCACAGACCCAAATACAGAACAGACAGTGCATTACTCCATCAGCACATGCCATTATGCATCATCTGGTGGGAATCCATTCATTCTCTTCTCAGCTTTCAGTTGCTTAGCATTGGAGACGGAGTGAGAGGGATTATAGGAAGAGCCACACTACCATGGAGGACAGTGCCAAAAAGGAAAAGTGAGAGGGATTATAAGAAGAGCCACACTACCATGGAGGACAGTGCCAAAAAGGAAAAGAAGTTGTTTATGGTCACTGCAAGCTGTTCTGACACATGTGACCACTCGTTTTCTATAGCTTTATAGGAAATGCAGCTCTTTTGCTCTTAGACAGTACTAGTTTCTGTAACTCACAATCCAGTTAACATGCAGACTATTCAAGCCTGTGTCTTCTGAAAAGTCACTGTATTTCTGAGTCCTCTTTCTTTAGTAATTTCAACATTATCAAACGTTTTATCATTTAAAGTGCTAGTAGGGGAGAACAAAATGCAAATGAATGGTGTTATTGTAACTAAATGAGATGAATTTTAAAAAAAGGGGGAGGGAATGACTTAATGATGGACCTTATCTAGATTCTGGACTTGGGATCTTAACAACTTAGTAGATGCCAAAATGAAGGAGACTGGTTAAAAAAAGTCAAGGGTAATTTGAGGGTGACAGGATGACCAATGGTCTGAGGACAGATGTCAAATCCAGGGCCAGTAATTCCAAGAGAAAGTGGAACTTGAGCAGACCTAGGAAGACTGTGGAGATCAGGAAAGGATCATATTCCTGGAAAGGGGATTCATGTTAAATAGAAACCATTTAATTTCCAATGTAACTTATTTTTTTTCCTAAGATTTATTTATTTATACATACAAGCTGGGGTTCAGGCCAGAGGTGTGGGGCGGTGAGAGGGTTCACCAGAGACAGAGTGGGGAGCAGAACAGGCAGATCAGAAATACACTGCTGAGGGGAGCAGCGGGCGAGGCAGAAGAGGTCTGCTGCACCATGTGGGATTCTCCTGGACTGGGCATCGAACTTGCATCGCGCGCTGCCCACAGCTCCACAGTGTAGCACTCAACCTCTGTGCCACCAGGGAGGCCCAATTTCCAATGTAACTTAAATGACAATTCTACCAAGAATTTTTTTTTAAGGTTGAAGTAGAAGGCATTGTCAAAGGTGACTCAGGACAAGAATTTGTTCTGTAACAAAATAGATTTGTGACTTTAGATAAGAGGTTTCACTTTTCAGGGTCACAGGGTGATGACTGTAAGATGACAGATGTGGATTAAGTCGGATAATAAATATTTATTGAATGCCTTATTTGGATCAGGCACTGTGGAAGGCATAGGATACTCGGTGGTGATGAACTTCCCTCTTCCCATGAAACTTTGGCCTCAGAGAGTGGTTTTTAAACATTTTGACATGGCCCACTATAAAATTATGTAAATATATTTTAAATTGAACATTGTGTGAATCTGTGTAAAAAAACCAAAATTTTCATGAACAAAATTTAAGCATATTATGAGCAGTATGCTGTGCTATTTTGATTCTATTTTATTCTAATTTTTAAAAATTCTGTCATTAATTTGATTTCATGCTTGGCTAAAGAACTATGATGTGGTTTAAAAAACATAGCAGTTTCTTAAAAATTTCTTAGTCTTATAATTCAATGATTCCATCACTCTAAGATTCCATCACTCTCCAAGCAAGTGGCCATTTACTTAATCTGTGTTTAAAGTTGAGCCCTTTAAAGACTGACCTTGCAGATGCAGAAAAGACCAACACATGGAGCAATTTCGCCCACAGCAAACATTACTTTAAACACATACTCATACTGTCTACTGAATTCCATTTGTTCCCTGACATTGAATAGCTTCGATATGTCATTTGCCTTTTTATTTTCAATTTTTATGCTTTTTTTTAATTGGTAGAAAACATGCACATTCCTGCAATACCACAACTTCACAGAACAAACCACTACCCATGGCAGAAAGAACATTCAAGAACAACATATCGACCAGGTATTTCCAGGAAAATAACCTCCCTCCCTTATCATGTCACCCTGGTAGAGCTGTGTTTTATCTAAGAACATAGTGTTTGTACCAAAAGTACTCTTCCTGTAAAGGATGCTTTTAACATAGAGTTGTGCACCAGAATGGGAAAAAATGCACTTTCTGATTAAAAAAAAAATGTTTTTCTGGTTTCATGAAGAGCAAATCAGGTCAAAACTGAAATTCCATTTTGCTGTTTGCTTGGTTGCTTATTAGTTTCCCAAGAGAAGAAGAAAATCTCTAGATGTAGAGAACACAAGAAATTTCTCAAATGTGTGTTATTAAGAATATGACCTGCTAACGTTCAAGAGGAAGAAACTCCCTTCCTTAATTAGACAATAAGGGCAAATGGAAATATCATGGAATCAAAGTTGGAAAACAAGAATTTGAGTCCCGTTTCTCTTAGACGAAGGTTGATACAAATGATGACTATAAAACTGCACACTCCACCAAGGAATTTACAAAATATGCAAACTGAATTAATAAAAGATAATAAATAAGTTGAACAAAAGGTTTCTGTAAGAATTACATCATTAAGTAAATGACCACTTGCTTGGAGAGTGATGGAATCTTAGAGTGATGGAATAAGGCCTCCCTGGTGGCGCAAGGAGTTAAATCTCAGTACTGTGAAGCTATCAGCAGTCACTGCAGCACGAGTTTGATCCCCGGACAGGGAGATTCCCACATGGCGCAGCAGACCTCACCTGACTCGCCCACTGCTCCCCTTAGCAGGGTACTTCAGTAGATCTGCCTATTCTGCTCCCCACTCTGTCTCTGATGAATCCTATCACAGCATCTGTACTCCTCTGGCCTACATCCCAGCTCTTGTATGCATAAATAAATAAATCTTAAAAAAAAAAAGAATTGCATCACTGATATGAAATATCTACCACCTTGTCACAAATGTCCAAAAATTGGCTTGCCACCTAGCAGAGGAGCCACGGGCCAGGAAAGCTCGGAAGGATATGGAAGCTCCCTATTGAAGGTTTGAAGTCATACAAGGTGGATGGGTAGGATTTTTAGAATCTATAAGGAGGGAACTCTAGCAGTTATCTGATTATAGAATCTTGAAAAAATAATCCAGTTTATTTGAAAAATAATGTTTGATTCCCACATGTTCTGCTTTATAATTCTATTCTGGCCAGGAACCATTTTGTATCAATCTTAATACCTTTATGTATTTTGAAAAAAGAAGTTTAATGTTGCCTGCCCTTGTTATATAACCTTCTGATTTTATAAAAAATGGATAGTTCCAGCAAAAGAAGTTAATGAAATTTAAAGTGACTTATAAACAAAATTTAATAATATTTATTCCATAAACATGTTTTGAAGGCCTGGTCCAGAACCTGGGACAATTGCAAATGGTCCAGCCGATTCCCTCCAACGGATTGCAATGAAGTTAAATGGGAGGAGAGAGCGGGTGAGCTTTCACCAAAAAGGTGATGTATAAGTAGGTTCTTGAAAGATTAAAAAAACAAAAAATAAAACAAAACTCACTAATCATATAATGCAGCCAAACTGGGGGTGGTATGGCTGAAGTGGAGGAGAAAATTAGGGGAAAAATATTTCTCAAGGAAGAAATAACATAATCAGAGATTTCTAGTCACTTCCATTCAATAAAATGTATATGCCTTGACCTGGACAGTATCATGTGGCAAGTCCAGGCAGAGAGGCGGGCCCAGGATGCTGCAGTTAAGTCAGCCCAAGCATGTAAAGTTCAGTGGTGACATGGGAGGGGAGGAGATCACATCTCAGAGCACATGAGTGATTCATGTGAAAGCATCTACCTGCAGGAAAAGAAAATGGCCGGTATGAAGGAAAACAGCAGACCCAGTCTCTCTGGTTGTTTTTTTTGTTTTTTTTATTTTTTAATATATGTATTTTTATTGTTATTTATGTCTTTTACATTTTGTATTCCCCTTGGGTAGCCCACCACCAATTCACCCGTGATCCATCTCCATGGTCCCTTGTGTTCTTTTCTATTCCATTTTGTGCGCTTTTCCTTCCCTCCCCCCCCACCCCCCACTGATTGTCTCTCTCCTATTTGGTTTCCTTATAGTCCTGTTATAAGTGAAACCATTCGATAGTTTTCTCTTTCTTTCTGGCTTATTTCACTGAGTATGATCCCCTCTAATTCCATCCATGTCACTGCAAATTGCATGTGTTTATCTTCTTTCCATGATGAATAGTATTCCCTTTTAATGGAAAAGTGGAAAATAATGATGCCCTGCATGAGGTTTTCAACAGAGAGCTAAGGAGTTTACCATTTAGCATGAGTTGGGCACAGAACAGTCTATGGAGCAGACAAATGGTAGTGTTAGGAAGAATAATTCAGGCACCTGTGAGCCTGAAGAAGGAACTGGAGGCAGAGAAGACTGGCCAGTTTACTGCAAAAATAAAACAGATCTGAAATGATGACGTCTGTCTTAAATCAGTGACAGTCTAAATGGAAGGATCAGACAAATTTTTCTCATCTATTGAATGGAGGTAGATTTCTTCCATAATTAAAGATGCCAATTAAAGATGAATTAATCTCACATTAAAATTCCAGGCAACTTCCTGTTATTTATTTTTCTAAGTATATTAAAAAGATGAACATCAGATCATTACCTTCAGCTCTGAATTGGCCCCACAAGGAAAGTGAAGACAGAAAATAAGAGGACTATCCCAAATCAGTCAGTGCTGGTGGCAGATAAAGAACAATCCCGCTCTTGTGATGCCAGTGTACCTCATGTCACTCCGAAATTTCACCCTAGTCACCATCCATCATCCATTATGCCAGCAGACCAAGATACAGAGTAAGGACAAGTCCCTGCCAGAGATTGTGAAGCTCCGGGGTCTTGGCTCTCCTGGTTGCTCCAAGTGAGAGGCACAGATCCCGCACTGCTCAGGCACAGCCCTCCCAGACCCCACAGTCCCTGACGAACGTTCACGGAACCCTGCTATGAAGCAGCCCTGGTGCTAGAAGCTGGAAATGCAGAGACAAATAAATCCCTGGCCTAGGACGGCTGTCAAATGAGTCCTTACCAAGGTGGACAGCTCTTTGCTGAGATGGACAGCGTGGACTCAAGGCTAGTGGTGTCTGCAATTCCCTTTGCTGTTGTGAAGTATGAAGTGCAGTCCACGGCACCGATGCCCACTTCTTGTGTTTGTTCCCTGGGGTTAAAAAGTAAATGTGAATGTCAGTCTCCCTTGGACGAGATCCCTTTAAGTCTGCTCTGTCAATTTCTCTCCCTGGGAGCCTGGACATGTCCCTGAAATCTTTAGCTGCTGATTGGGACCAGCTTCCGGGCACAGCCAGCTTGCCATGGATCCGACTTCAAGCATCCCTATTGATCAAAGATGCCCACGGCTGCTTTGCCTGCTTCAGACTCTCTTGGATTCTGCCTGTGTTAAAAATCAATTTGCCTGCATCTGTATCCAAGTATTTTAACTATAGGCTACCTTCTGAGGGGTCAGCTAGGTCAGTTCTCTTTGTCCTAATATTGCCTAGCCCAATGTACTGCCCTAATATGCTCCCTGCTGCAATCTCAGAAATGCCTTAAAGGAAAACCACCTGAGAGAGGACAAAAGCAACAGGTAGGAAGGTATGGTTTCCCAGGTAACCCAGAATAAAATGGGAATCCCTACGGACTGACAACAAAATACCAGGAAATAGAAGAACAGAAAGGGGGGGCTATAGGAAGGGCTGAGCCCTGAAGACAAACAAAATCCAAAGATGGGGATATTTGGCTACTGCTTTACTTTACACAAAGTTTATTTAATCTGGGCTCAGCTGTCCCAATTAGACTGCCTGGGTTACTTATACTGAAGAGAGGAACTGTTCTATGTATCCTCCACCCACAGGTACCAGGTTTATTTGTGTTCCAACCTACCACTATGGTTCTCAGAGCAAGATGAAAAGTAAAACAGAAATAAACCACCCAGAACCATCAAACGGGGGTGGCTTCCACCTCTAATGAGCGACCACAGCCAAACAAATGATGCTTTCTGATAATGCACACATACTGCTGTAGCCATGGAAACACACTTAGCAACAAAGAAACCTTGACCTTTCCCCATCTGTTTAGAATCTTCACAATGACACATTAATTTCAACATAGGAAAACAAAAAAAAAAAGGGCAGAAATGTTACATTTTCTATAATTTCCAGGCAGTACCTAGTGTGATGAGGCTAAAACTCTTCCACAAGGAAGGAACGAGGCTGTTAGTTTTTTTACACCAACACTCAGAGGTGGAGCCCAGGTGATATTTCAGTGGCATTAAGCAAGATGACTCAGTTATGTTCTGCTGCTTTCTGAGAGATTCCTGGAAAGGCTCCAAAATTGGGCCTGAGAGGGGCAGCTTCAACAGCAAATATTAGCCAGTGTAAATATTCCCAAGAGACAATAATGGAGCTCTCCAAAATCTCATATGCTGAGAGCTAAAGCTTTCTTCCCATGCAGCTATTGTTAGCAGCCTAAGGCTAAAGACAATTGAGACAGATTCAGCCCAATTCTCTCCAATCCAATAAACATTTAAGGAGGTTGTCTCTGTTTTCATTGATAGATAAGAATCGGGTCCAGAAATATAGAACATAGGTTCTGTCTCTAAAATGGAACATTTTTGGTAAATATATATTAACTCACTTAAATCAATTATAGAAACTGTGAACTGGAAGACAGATTTTGCAGAAGTAATGAGGCAAAGTCTCTGCATGTGATATCACTTGAGACAAATCTGAAGATTTCAGAACATTTTTCAATAAGTTAACTGTCATGTGAGTCGAGAGAAGAATCAAAGATATATTTAACTCTCTTCACAAAGGAAGTTGGATAGCAAAGCTGATTTGAAGGAGTTGTGGAAGGGATGTCAGGGGAAGAGGATGGTGGGGTGGAGTGGTAACACACATAAAGAGGTGGGATCCTGTATTTCAGAATTATATATGTATGTTGGTTTATATATATGCAAACCGATGTTACCTTAATTAAAATTATTTTTTAAAAGAATAAATTTATATAGATTTAAATTTAATATAAATTTAAAAATTTATATTAAAATCTGGTACATGTCCTACAGGACAATAAAACTATAACCTTTAGAGATTATTTTTCCCACACAATAAAAAACATTTGTATCATACAAATATCACATAGTGTAGCATCCAACTTAAAAGAATATGAACCCCAAATACTAGATGGTGTCACTTATACATGGAATACAGAGAAACCAAACAAAGGGTTGGACAAAAGCAAACATTAAAAACAAACTTGAAAGCAGTGATAGAACTGTGGCATCCAGAGAAGGGGGTAGGAGGAAAGGGTGAGAAGTGGGGCTGAGCACAACGGATTGTGGTGGAGAACTACTGGGTGCTTTGGGGGTGGGAGAACTACGGTGACCACACCTGAGAGGAGAAATCCTACACTGCAAAATATTAACAAGGATGTAAAACAATAGTACTTCATTTGAAAAAAAAAAAAAAGGAATCTGAACCTCAATCAAAGATTAAATATTAAGCCAAGTAAAGTTACCTTTTTTCCAAAGTATGAGATGACCCTTGGGTGGATTGGTTATAAAATGCTTTAGAATGGCATTTAAAGATGATGCAGTTTTTGGATAATCTTCCTTAATGAAGATGGGATGTAAAGAGAGAACAACATTATCCTGACTGAAGCAAGAATTGGGTTGACTGAGTCATTATTCAAGCCTCCACTCCCCTGGATTATTACGGAAAATGAGACTCTAGGCTATCAAGTGGACAAGAAAAATAGGATTCATTTTCAACCTGTGAAATACAGGATTGAGCAGATAAACTTTATAGATTAGGAATTTATAGAGAATCCATATTTTTTTATTTGCTAAAGATCTTTGTGGGTAGGTTACAAACAGAGTAATAATGGGGCAGGAAATCACTTTTGAGAATTACTGACCCCCCTCAGAAAAAAAAAATAAATCAATCAATAACTACATAAAAAAGGAATTTGATTTTGTTGCTCTTCCCCTTAGAGAAATATAAAATGTTCAACACTTGCTGTTTTTAATTAAAAGCTAGCTAATATATTCAACATAACCAAAATGTGCAGAGGAAATGTATTTCCCTTCAATTTCACGTCTATGCAGGTTAGAAGGGAAGAAAGGGCTAGAAAGGTGGACAGAGGGTGTGCAGAAAGGAGAAACATGAATAAATTATCAGACAGGAATCAAAGAGACGAAGATCCGGAACAGGCTGGGAGGAACAGGGCTAGGAGACAGTTCAGACCCAGAGCCAGAAAGTCACAAGAAGGAGCAACAGGTAGAAGAAGAGATTTAAAGAAACTAAGTCAAAAGAGCAAATTGAGAAGGTAATAGGCAAAGACAGAGCGAGTTAGAACTGGAAGTGAAGGCCAGTGGAAATTTCCATTCCTTCATTATTCACACTGCTCTGTGGATTTCTTTGTCATGCCGTTAAAAGCCGGGATCAGCTGACTGACCATTATCCAACGTTCTTCAGTCACTTCACTTTTTAAACCCAGAGGGGAGAAATTGAACATTATTCGATAAGAGAATGCCAGGCTGCCTGAGTGAGGCCACGCTGGGGGTGAGGGGTTTCTGTCCTAGTGAAGCCCGACAGGTGACAAGGGGCGGTCCTAGCTGCCCGCCCAGCGTGGCCTGAGCATCCCAACCCCCCGGGCATCTTCTCAAAAGGCAATAGTCTTGTGCCACGTCTACTGCAAGGAAGTGCTCAAGCTGAAGTAAAATGACAGATGAGAACAGCTTGCCGGGTCCGAGGCGCTCTCTGCAGGCCTGTAGCTGCTGTCTAGAAGGCGCAGGTGCGGAGCCTCCAGGCACAGAAGGGGCACAGATCCTAAGGCCCCTTCTGCTTTTTCACTAAACCTTCTTCAGTTCCAAACACAACCAGCTCCGCCGCTAAGAGGTTAACACACGTTAGGGCGCAGCTACTTGGAAGTTTTCTGCTTTTAATTTCTGTTTAATGGCGTATTGGCCAGGGCACTATCACATCGTCTTACTTAACGGCCTTTCCTGGACAATAAACTGCGCTCGGCGCCCACCTCGGCCCACAAACCCTACAATTAAGAGATCGTTTGTCCTCTCCAGCTTGACAGGAACAGGAGTCTGAGGCGGGCTGGGAGGAGCCCGGATTTATTAAAGTAATAAATAACCTGGAAGCCCCCACCCAACTGCTGCCTCCCCTTCTTATTTACTTCCTTTCTGAGGCTTCAGCGATGGGGAGATGGGGGACTTAATTGCTTGGAAAGAAAGTTGCCTAAGAACTCATAGCACTCTCATCCCAGAAACAATAAAATAAAACTGGGAGGCTCTAGGGCTACAGCTTAATAAGAGCGCTGCTGCTGGCTGGGTTTGGCTCCTTGGCAAGCGGTAGCTCAGCCCGTGTTTCTAGAAGAGCAACACTCATGCCCGAATATAACACACCCAGCCAGGCAGAGCCACCCACCTGGCCCAGTGGAGGTCCTCAAGATGAGGTTCTTACTCACTGGTCACTTGTCCCATCGCCTTTGATTTTGCTTTTAATGGTAACTACTTTTTTTAAGTCATTGGCCGATATTATCTTGGGTGTAGAAATACCTAGATGTTACTATATACTTCAGTGTTTTTAACTGTCTTTTTTTCTGTTATTCTATCGTATTTTATCACCAATTTTTAAATTATTAGACAAAATACCTTTGCATGATTCAGTAACAACTTACCTAGCCAAAACTCAACTTTCCAGATTGTATCCAAAATATTTGTTATGGAAAAGCCTGCTCACAGGCCTCCCTTGTGGCACAAGGGGTTAAGTCTCAGCACTAGGCCACTATAGCACAGATTCCATCCCTAGCCAGGGAGCTGACTCACATGGTGCAGCATGGCACTGCTGTCTCACCTGTTGCTCCCCTCAGCAGTGTATTTCAGTCAATCCGCCTGCTCTGCTCTCCACTTTGTCTCTGGTGAATCCTTCCCCCCGCCACACACACACCTCTGGCATGTACCCTAGGTCTTGTATGCATAAATAAATAAATCTTTAAAAAGAAAAAACAAAACATGCTCACAAATGTATGTCTGGGCTTTCCCAGCCCTCAATCCAGAAAGTAATAATTCTCCATGCAGGATCAATTTTTAGGGATTAGTGACTCTTCTTCCTAGTTCCCTTATCTAACTTAAGGTTGGGAAATTCACATGGTAATAGTAATCATTTTGTGGACAATTCAGTGGCATGTGATACATTTACAATATTATGCAATCGTCTCATCTGTCTGGTTCCAAAATACTTTGCCCACCCTCAAAGAAAACCCCATATCCACTACGTAATTACTTCTCATTCCCTCTGTCTCCAGATTCTGTCAGTCATTGATCTGCCTTCTGAATCTATGGATTCACCGAGTCCGTATATTTCGGATAAATGGAATTATATGTAAATGTGACTTTTTTGTCTGGCCTCTTTTACTCAGATTAGTATTATGTGTATTCACTGTATACTGGTGTGTATCAGTGCTTTATTCATTGTATAGCTGAGTAACATTCCAGCTGTATCACAGTTTATCCACCCATCCATTAACATTTATCAATGAGTTGTTTCTGATTTTTTACTCTTGTCAAAAGTGCTGCTATGAACATTTGTGAACAGTGCTTATTTGAACACCTGTTTTCTACTCTTTCTACCTAGGAATGGAATTGCAGGATCATCTGATAATTTTATGTTTAAATTTCTAAGGAACTAACAAACTGTTTTCCACAGTAGCTAAATTATTTTGCATTCCTGCCAGCAATGTCTGAGGGCTCCAATTTCTCCAATTTTATTTTACACACATGTCTCACAAATACGTTTGTGCACTTTTCAAGCTCCTCATCTAGAAAGTAGTAATGATTGCAGGCTCACTCTTAGGGGCCACTCTTCTGTTTTTGTCCAAGTTAAGCTTGTTTCCAGAAACAACCAGTGGTGATGTGCAGTTATTGCAGTTGATGGCTTTTTCCAGAAGCTAAAAGTTTCCATTCAAATTTAGGCAAAATTAATGTAAAGAAATTAATTTTTTTAAATATCAAAGTTCTCAAAAAAATATTTTTGTATGTACAAGTTCCTCCAAATTTCCACTTAACTGTTACAATATCATTGCAGAGGGGTCTTTCAGGACCGTCACTAATTACTAGGTCCTCTGCTGTGCTACCATCTTTTTGACACAGAGGAGATGTTCCACCAAAACAAAGGCTTAAACCAAATAAGAGGAAAATATAAAATCTAGGGAATAATCCAGAAGAGGGCCTCCCTGGTGGCTCAATAGGGTAAGCTCAGCACTATGAAGCTATCCAGAGCCACTGCAGCACGCGTGCCATACCCAGCCAGGGAGATTCCCACATGGCGCTGCAGACCTCTCCTGTTTTGCCCGCTGCTCCCCTTAGCAGTGTACCTTAGTCAATCTGCCTGTTTTGCTCCCCACTGCCTCTGGTGAATCCTCTCACCATCCCACACCTTTGGCCTACACCCCAGTTTGTATGCATAAATAAATCTTTAAAAAAAATCCAGAAGAAAATCAAAGATGTTTTTAAAAATGACAGCAAAAGAAGTCCCAGGGTGACAGCTGAGCTCAAGGCCTAGAGAACAAGTCCAGTTAGAAGGAAAACAGAAGACTCCAGGACAGATGATGCCAGAAAAAGTTGGAACTAGTAGATTACCTCTTATAATTGACTTTATGGAAAATTGTATTGGAGGTTTTGGAATGAGAGAGAAACAATTTAGTATAAAGGAAACCAAGCAGATCAATAATAAGGTAATTACTAACTTGATCATTTTAACAGGAAAAGAAGTAAGGGACCAGAGTACACTATAGGCAGAAGAATGCAAATACAACTACTATTTTAACCAAAAATCATAATAGAAAATGTATCAAAAGAATGGGGAGAGGAAACAAAGAAATAGGCAGTATAAGAGCGGTAAATTGCCAAGCGCTACAAAATAAAACAAGATTACAATAATTATTATATATAATTAAATAATTATACATTGATAAGTAAAATTTGAGAAAATCTGTTATCTATTAGATACCTCTATAATTAGCTATATAAAATCTAAAATTGATGGCTCAACAGATAGTAACATACATGGATGACTCAGTTACCAAAACAATAACCATCATTTTATTTTATTTCTTAAAATTTTTATTTATTTATGCATACAAGAACTGGAGTGTAGGCCAGAGGTGTGGAGGGTAAGTGGATTCACCAGAGACAGAGTGGGGATCAGAAAAGGTGAATCTACCGAAATACACTGCTGAGGGGAGGGGAGCAGCAGGCAAAACAGGAGAGGGTCTGCTGCTCCATGTGGGTTAGCTCCCTGGCCGGGGATCAAATTCATACTGCTGTGGCTGGTGATAGCTTAATAGTGATGAGACTTTAACCCCTCCCCCTCAGGAAGGCCCCCCACCATCATTTTATTATCAAGTATGGACTTGATTCTGTCAGCTAGCTGGGACCTTGGCTGAGGTTGTTGGCTAGAACACCTATAAATATAGACCATGATTTTATTTATAATGTGGCAGCATCAGACTTTTTACATGGTAGCTCTGGGATCCAAATCTCCCAGGAGGCTTTGTGGAAGTTGTCTCATTTTGTATGACCTGGTCCCAGAAATGACATATCGACATCAAAACTACAGGCCCAGTCTTATTGAAAGAGGGGAAACAAACAGCGCTCTCAATGGGAGAAGTGTTGATGTTACATTGAAAGAAGATTACATGGGTTGGAGCCCTCACGAGGCCATCATAAAAGAACGTACTTTGCCATACATATTAATTAGAAAGCGTACAAGTCCAGAGGAAAAACTGAGTGCTAACAGTTTGCTTCTGATCAGGGAAATTGGGAACAGATTTTGAAATGACTTTGCTTCATAAATTGTGGTCTGTATTACTTTGATGAAATTTAAATTGTTAAAAATGTTAAGAAATTGATATTCCTTTCAAAATGAGTCTATGAAACCCCGGAGTAGCATGGACATGGTTTCTGTCGGACCCATCAGAGGTCTGCACGTCACTGAGCACTGTGTGTAGGCCTCCTGGCTCAAACACGTCAGTCCTAAAAATGCAACATCAATTGTTCTTCACGGACTACAGTAAAACCCTCCGTTCACTGATGTGTGTGTCTACCACAAATATCGCCTGAACTCCTAGTGTATGAATTACCTGGAATCAGATACAGAGAAAGTCAATGATTAAGTCACACAGCAGATAAGTCTAGTTATAAGAATTCTAACAACCTACCTTAAGAATTTTGTTTTTTGGGATATTGCCAAAGGAAATAGGAATAGGAAACCTTTGAATCCTGATATGAGAGGAACCATAAATTGATATGAAGAGATAATTTCATGTAGACTAGTTCAGCCCCTATAGAAAACAGTATGGAGATGTCTCAAAGTATTAAAAATAGATCTACCATAATCCAGCAATACAACTCCTAAGTATCTACCTAAAGAATGAAAAAACACTAATTTGAAGGGATTATGCATACCTATTGCAGCACTATTTACAACAGCCAAGTTAGAGAAACAACCTAAATTATTAAGGACAGAGGAGTGGATTAGAAAGGTGTGGACTATGTACACAATGGAATACCACACATCTATCTGTCTATCTATCTATCTATCTATCTATCTATCTATTTATCTATCTATCATCTATCTATCTGTTCTTACCATTCAAAACAACATGTGAGAATGGAGAGACTAGTGCTAAGTGAAATAAGTCGGAAGGAGAAAGATAAATACTGGATGATTTCACTTATATGTGGAATACAGAGAAACAAAACAAATAGACAAAATTCAATAGCAAATCCTAGAAACCTGATTATAGAATTGAGGGGTGGTGGAGTGGGAGAGAGCAAAGTGGGGCAGAAGCGCAGTGGCCTCTGTGGGTGGGCTGAGTGTGCCTTGGTGGTGGGTGTGGTGTGGTGATATGCATCTGGGGGGTGTGATCTTATGCCTATGACTCACGAACAGTGTTTCAGACCAACGTAATCTCAAAAAAAATGCCATAAAAATTGGCATTCTATAATAAAAAAATGAACTATAAAGAAACATGCCAGTCATTTAAAGATTATGTCTTTGCTGTTTACACCCCCCCTCCCCATTTGCTCTGATGGCATTATATCCAGTCAGGGTAAACAATGAGTATGGTGCTGCAATGGAATTAGGCAAGTTCTGAGGCCCCCCAGTTCAAACATCAGAGAGCTGGAATCAGAGCCAGTTTAATTAATGAGTTTTCTCATGTCCTGCCAATGTTTTTAAAAAATCTGCCAAACAGAGACACCTTGTTAGAATCTGCCATTCTTGTCTTTGGGAATGTTTGCTTTCATCTCTCCTCCCCAACTTCAGCAACAGCTGATGAGAATTATAAAGCATCACTATATTCCAGTAACTGTCAAGTCTATAGATATCATGTAGGAGACATGGGCCCCAAGTGCCTTTAGCTGTACCCAAAGATCTAGAAATGCCCCACTCCCATATGTGTTTATGAGGAACCACCCAGAGAAATTATTTGAGTTAAGGTTACATATTAGTTGGAGTGCACTGATGGGTGGATCCTGGAAGGGAATCATGAAATATTGCGATGGAGAAGAGGTTTTCTTCTTCCTTACATAAGCCTTATTCCCTTTTTAAAAATTTACTTTATTTATATATATATATTTCATATCATTCTTCCTTTTTGTACAATGCATGCTTTCTCCTCTCAGGTGTAGTCCCCATAGATTTCCCACCAGCAATTCACCCGTGCACCATTACCATAGTGCCTTCTGCTCTTCCCTCCCCTATTTTGATCCCTCTGCCTCCCCATAATGTCTCTGATTTATAGTTGCCTGTTAATTTTGTTTTTTCATTTATTATAATTATTTTTTTCCTGATCCCTTATTTGGTTCCCCTGTATTCCTCCTATAACACTGGTCAACAGTGAGATCATTACTGACTTTAAAAGGCCCTAATTTGTGGTATCTTGGTGTGCTGAACGTGAATGTAACCTTGAAAATTTTTGATTAGCTCTTGTCTTGAAGATATTTCATATAATTCATTTTATATGTTTCACTGTGTAAATTTATCTAGTAGGACTGCAACAACATCCTAAATCAGCCTAGAATGATGTAATATTGCATCTCATTGCATAATACCATCATGCACACATCAACAGAGTTGATTGCATCATTTTCTGATGCAATGCAATACTATTGCCAGGCAGCTGCTGAAGTAAGCTGACGTCAGCAGTGCACTATATAAAGCCCTGTAGGAAAGGTTGAGCATTGAAAGTATTTCAGACTTTGTGCGAGACAGTTTAAGCTACTGTTTCATAGAACTGTTATTATTTTATCAATTTACGAATAATGCCTCAAAAGTGCATTAATAGTGTGGACACTTTCTTCTCTATTTGTGGGGACGTGACATTTGCCAACCAAAAGAAAAGTATCACTTTCTCAAGTGAAGAAGGCTTATCATCTTTACTTCGGATGCAAGGTTGGTGACCAAGACAAGCCTTGAGCCCCGCATATATGCTGTGCTACATGTACAGCACAGCTTTCCCAGTGGTTAAATAGCCAAAGACCATCAATGCCATCTGCAGTCCCCATGGTATTGAGAGAGCCAAGCAACCACATAAAAGACTGTTACTTCTGCTTGGTTCCTCCTCTTTCCAGTGGAATCACAAAGCAAAAGAAGTCAAGAATAGTCTACCCAAACTTTCTGTCTGCATTGAGACCAGTTCCACATGGTGAGGGATTTCCTATTTCAGAACCTCCAGTAGAATATTCTCTTGATTCATCTGATGAGGACAAGGGGGAGCCCATCTGTTCTTCTGTTTCATCCACATGCAGCGATCCAGATTTTCACTGTGGTGCATCATCAACCCCACACAGACTAACACGAGAAGAACTCAATGACCTGGTTCGTGATTTGAACTTATCCAAGAACAAGGCAGAATTGCTAGGATCAAGACTCCAACAATGGAATCTTCTAGAGGAAGATGTCACAATGACTCTATATCGAAAGTGCCACTAGCAGTTGGAGCCTTTCTTCAGAAAGGAAAGTCCTCTGGTATTCTGTTCCGATATTGAGGGCTTCATGACTGTCTTCGAAATCACTCATGACCTATAAGAATGGAGACTATTTCTAGACTCTTTGAAACTGAGTCTTAAGGCTGTGCTTTTGCACAATGGAAACCATCTTCCATCTATTCTATTCCTGAACAGCTGTATAAGAGACAAGCAAAGAAATCTATGAAGTAGTCTATGACTTGATTTTTTATAGGTATTAAACGTAGGCCTATTACTATTGGCATGCATTTCGTAATGTAAACATCAATTTACTGCAGATTACAAAAAAACTAGAGCCAAAATTAGAATTTGACCATCATATTTGTGTTGAGCACATACAAATTGATAGGAAATGACTAATTTTATTTCAGTAACATGACTTTTGTAAAAATTTGTTGACCAGTGTAAGTGAAATCATCTGATATTTTTCTTTTTCCTCCTGGCTACATATGCCTTGTTCTTAATTTATGTTTCAGAGTAGGATAGGGATATCCATATCCTGACTTCTACTTCAAAATATGAAATCAATATTTTTCAAAATTGCAAATAAGGTAGTTTCTTGTATTATTATAAATTATGCCAGAGCTACTAACAGGATTTCTGGCTCAAGGATCAGAAAACAGGAGCTCATTTTCAAAAGAGGATTAAGAGTATGAAAATACAAACACACACTTTAAACCCAAATGAGCCAGCTCTGTCACGTCACGTAACACCGAGTCAGTCATCTGACTTCCATGTGCCTGGCTTTCCTGAAATGTACCGTGAAGGGTAATACATTCCTTGGTTCTATAGTAGCTGTCACTTGACCTGCTCTGATCAGTACTCGCTGAATCTCAGATTCCTATCTCCATAAGTACAGAAAGAGATTTTTTGTCACTAAGCATCTTTGCCATTTTCACATTGTCTGCATCTACGAAAGTAAAACTAATCATTCTGATTGATGTATGGGATGAGTGTATGAAGGAAGAAGAGCGTTTATAAAGATTTAAGGATTAATTGGATTTTTCCTTGGAAAAGAGATGAGATTTAGGGGAAATAAGAGTTGATTTGTTTCCGTAGGCCCCTGGAGAAAGCTAAGACCAGACTTTGACGGTTGTTCTTGCTATATAGTTAAGGGATCCTCTCAATATGGTCAATAACTATTAATCCTAGGGTGGGACTAGGTATGGAAGAAATAGATTGGTTGCTTTGGTTGCTTGCTGGTAAGTACTTCTTAAAGATTATCATGAATACCTCAGATGTCCCCTGGGGGTTGACGTCTTCCATCTCACATTCCTACCCCAAACTGCATTTTCTTTTTGTGATTTTACCCTTTCAAACATGCTCATGGGGCTATTGTTTTTAGCCAAGATGAAGTAAGAGGAGCCCTATTTACCCTCCCTTGAAAGAATTTTTAAAAAGGCAATGTATAGTAATTTTCAAGAGATTGGACATCAAGCAATGGAGGAGCGTAATGCCTGAGGGATTGTCTCAGCTTTCTGCAAGACAGTGTCCAGGTCTCCACCATGTGGAGACCAGGTGGCACTCTGTGGAGAAACTGAGTTGCAGAGACACAGCTAGAGGGAGGGAAAAAACAAGGCAGTAGAGACCAGAGGGCAGAGTAACAAAGAGAAAGTTGTGAAGAGAGAAAATTCTATAGACTCTCATGTTCAGTATGTGAGGATTCATATGGGGGAAAGTAGCAGAATCTGAAGAAAGAACCGTCTGAGATTAGAGGGAAGAGTGCCCAGCAATCATGTGGGACTAGAAATAGTACCAGTCTCATCTGTCAGACTGGGACCAGGATAATACAGGAGCCAATGTATAGGAGAGTAGAAGGGACTGGCTCCACCAGTAGGGGATGACTAGCACTAAACACATTGCTGTTCCAGTTCTACCTAACCAATTCAAAAAGCCATACCCCACAGGATCATACTACTTCCACATAATTGAGCTATGTGCTAAAACAGAGTTCAAAAATATTTATAAGAAAACAAAATTACCCAGCACCTTAAAAAAAAAAATTCGTCTGGTATCCGACCATAGAAGCCAGACAATACCACCTCCGATGTGGAGTAAAATCAACCAATTGAAGGTAACCCATAACTAACACCAATAATTAGCAAGGCTACTAAAATAGCTGATAGCAAGTAGAAAATCCTGATAAAACATAAAGAGCAACACAGGAAGACTTTGAAGGGTAGAAAGAATCAAGGACTTGAATAAAACCATGGCTGTGAGCTCCCTGAGACTTCTTTCTGTCTCCCATATTTCCCAAAGAGGGAGCCATAGGAAACCCACAACTCTGAAAAAGGCAGAGAGTTCCAAGGAGGGCTGGCTTTCTCTAGCCAAAGAGAAGATACCAGGCTAACAGAGCAGAAAGGCTTTTTGATAGTTTTCACCCTACTCCAGCCAAACACCAGCGGAAAAATCTCTCACATTCTCTTTCCTACTGTGGTTTCAGTGAAGCCAAGCAGGTAGTTGGTCATTCAACACTCGCACAGTGAGAAAAGGGGGTGGCCTCAGATTCCCCACTGATGGTGGTGGTGGTGCGGCCACATGGGGGCTGGTTTACAGGCCTGGGCAGCAGCAGCAGCAGCAAGGAGGTAAAGTCGACACCTCACTTTCTGGAGGGAGATGCCACAGAGCCCAGCAAGAAACATAACACACCCCAGTCACATGCAATAAAGGGGCATAAATCAGCTTTTCCTTAGTGGGGAACTAAACATTCACTCCCAACCTAGCCCTGCTCACTATACTGAAACATGGAGGCTGCCTAGAAAAAACAAACTATAAAGATTAAATAGGTTCCAGAGTCTTCCAACACCCAAAGGGCCAGGATGCAACTGAAAAACCACTCATCTCACCAACTTCTAGGAAAATCACAAATGGGGTGAGAAAAGACAAAGGACAGACACCAACACTGAGATAACTCAGATGTTAGGATATTTTGATAATGATTTTAGAGCAGCCATCATAAAATCTCTCCACCTAGCAGTCATTGTTTCTGGAATACCGTCCTGTCTTGGCTCCCATGGCCAATAAAAGCAAACAGAGTTTGAGAAGAAGGAAAATAATTTGTCTTAAAAAATTAAGGCAGGCAGCAGAGTAGCATGTGAAAGACCACCGTCTTGCTCCTTGGCAGAGGGCAGGGGAATTTATCCAGAGTTGCAGGGAGGAGAAGAGGGGAGTGGGCAAGGGTTAGCGTGTCCATCCTTGCAACAGAGTAATTCAGATGTTACTTCCTAGTGATGCTCTTTTCCTTGGAATGAAAGAAAACGAAGTTTGTTAAACTTAGAGGGTACATAAAGGAAATTGGAGTGCTTATATGGTGGGACAGAAAGAGAACTAAGTCCTTCATTGCTATATTCTTATGAACCCTCTTGAAACAACTACTAGAAAATCTCAGTGAAGAAACGGAAGATATAAAAGATAACCAAAACAGGTAGAAATGAGAAATACAATAACCACAGTAAAAAAAAAAAAAAAATCTCATTAAACAGGCTCAAAAATTGACTGCAGACAGGAAAGGGTGAATAAATTTGAAGAGACATCAATAGATATCATTCAATATGAAAACAGAGGGAAAAGAGACTGCAATGAAGAGAGACTCAGGAATCTCTGGAACAATAACAAAAATCTAATATTTGCATCACTGATGTTATAAAAGGAGAGGAAAGAGTGGGGATGAAAAAAAGCATTTAAAGAAATTATGGCTGAAAATGTCCCCAAATTTAACAAAAAAGTGAGCCTGATTACTTGTGCACAGAAGTCAGATACATGGTAGTATAATTGGGCTGAGTCCAAAGTCCGGTAAAGGTAGTGCCCCCTGGAGGGGGTTTGCTGATAAGAATGAATAGCCCCAGGGAAAATGCTAAGTTTTGGGGGTGGAGAGTCTGATGAGATATAAAAGGGACTGAAGGAGAAAGAAGAGTCAGTCGCCATGATGTAGGGTTCGAAGAGGCGGTTGCCATGCTGAAGGAATAGAGGAAGCAGTCGCCATGACATAGGAATGGAAGAGGCAGTCACCATGATGCAAAAATAGAAGAAGCAGTAGCCATGCTGAAGGAATAGAGGACGCAGTTGCCATGATGTAGGAATGAAAGAGGCAGTCACCATGCTGAAGGAATAGAGGAAGCAACCACCATGATATAGGAAAAGAAGTGGCAGAAAATGTAGCTGCCAAGATTAAGAGTTTGAAAATCAGGCGCCAAAAGTTTTGAGCCACCGGGATATAGATTGAGCGTTTTGGGAATCTTTAGTGACTCTGGGGCCAGTGACTTTGGAGGCTTTGCAAGTAGCTGAGCGACGGAAACTGCCCTACAGTCTGATTTTTGCGCATCCGCAGAAGAAGGAAGATGTCATTTTGGAAACGTGGCCTATTGTTTGGCAGAGGAGCTCCACATCAGCAGTGGCGGGAAGACGCCACCTTTGTTACCTTTCTGGGACTTAAAGGACTGGACATTTCTTTAAGTAAGGTAAACAGCCATATGTCGACTTCAGTAATTCTTTGTTTTTTCCTGTTTTTTAAATAAATTCCATTGTTATTGTTCCCTAAGCCTGAGTAGTCTTGCAAATGTGCGCGTGGGTGCAGAACCAATATAGTGACCGGTAAGCAATTTGGGCACTGCCTTTGGCCAACTTTGTAGCCCCATTTTTGCCTGGTATCAGTAGGAATGTGTGGGGAAAGATGTCAAAGGGGGCAAAGACACATAAAGTGAGTTTGGATTTCTAGGATATAGGACCTTTTTTTTTTCTGTGGTGGAATCAGAAAGGTTTGGTGGGGGATGTGGGGGGAGCATCAGGTGATGATGCTGGGGGTGGATGCCAGACAGGCAACGGGAAGTTGTAGGAAATTGGCTCCAAAGATAAGCTAAGCTCAAACAGTGGAGCGCTGTCTACACCAACTGAGATCAGAAAAGACTCTGTGCACACTGGTGGGTCAGCCTTGTCGCCATGATTCCACACATCCCCGAGAGTCTGCTTAATCGCAGTTTCCCTGGTGTAAAGGGCAGAAGACTTGGCTCCTTTTTATTCTTTTCTCCAAAACTAAATGTTAAGTATCGTCTTCCAGGCTGGCTCTTTCCCTACTTGAGAATATGTAATTCTTGACTATTCCACAGGTTTTAATTGTCCTTCACCCTTACCAGCTCAGGTTCTATTCACTATAATTTTTGTGTGAGTTCCTGTTTAGTATACTTATATTATTCTCTGTTTACCTTACAGAATGATAAGTACTTTAAGAGAGTGTTGAATGACACCTATTCCGAGGAAGAATGAATTCTCTATTTCTGATTTCAATATATATGGATCTTTTTTTTAAAAAAAAAAAAAAAACAACCTCTAATAATACAACATCCACGTAGAGAAACTCAGTTTCAGGAAAAAATCTGTGCCTATAAGAATCTGCATTCATCAAATAGACTCAGAAAACTTTCAACTATGTGCAAATTTAGAAACAATCCAATTTAACCTCCTTGTATTTACATATGAGGAAATTGATGCTTAGAGAGGAAACTGTCTTTCCCTGTCTAGAAACAGAGCTTGCCTTAAAAATCCAGAGGATTCTTAAAGATGCAGAGGCCTAGATGGCAGAGAAGTAGTCAAGTTTTTCTTTTAGCATAAGATAACTTTAAAATAGTCTTTAAAAGCTAACTGAAAGAGATTTAAATAACTACAGCCTAGGGGAAAATATTTACAAAAAGACATGTATCCAAAATATACAAAGAACTCTTGAAACCCAACCACCAAAGAAGAAAAACAAGATAATTAAATTAAAAATAGGCAAAAGATCTGTACAGACACCTCACCAAAGAAGATGGTGGATGACAAACAAATATAAAAAGATACCCAAATATAAATTAAAACGATGAGCTACAACTACACTTCTATTAAAAGAGCTAAAATATGAAACACTGGGCCTCCCTGGTGGCGCAGTGGTTAAGCGCTGCGCTGTGGAGCTGTCGGCAGCAGCGATGCGAGTTCGACGCCCGGCCAGGGAGAATCCCACATGGCGCGGCAGACCTCTCCTGCCTCGCCCGCTGCTCCCCTCAGCAGTGTGTTTCCGTCGATCTGCCTGTTCTGCTCCCTACTCTGTCCTAGTGAACCCTCTCGCCGCCCCACACCTCTGGCCTGTACCCCAGCTTGTATGCATAAATAAATAAATCTTTAAAAAAAAATGAAACACTGACAAAACCAAATGCTGATAAGGACGTGGAGCATCAGGAACTTGCCTTAATTACTGGTGGGAATGCAATGTGGTGCTGTCACTTTGGAAGGCAATTTAGCGATTTATTACAAAGTAAAATATACACTCACCATAAGATCCAGCACCATGCTCTCAGGTATTTACCAAAGAGTCAGAAACTTATATTCACCTAAAAATGTGAACTGAAGGTTACTGTAGCTTTCATCATAGTTGTCAAAAATTGGAAGCAATTAAGATATCATTTAATAGGTGAATGGATAAACTATTGTACATCCATGCAGCTGATTATTATTCATTGATTTTTAATAAAATGGGCTGCCAGTTACAAAAAGACGTGGAGGAATATTAAAGGCATGTTGTTACAATTCAGTCTGAGAATTTTAAGTACGCTTCTAATCCAATTATATGACATTATGGAAAAGACAAAATATAAACAGTGAAAAGGAGAAAAAAAAAATGGTTGCCAGGGATTGGTGCTGAGGCAGAAAGGACTGAATAGTTAGAGCACAGCTTTAGAGCAGTAAAACTATATTGTGTGAAATTAAAATGGTGACCCTGACACTATACACTTGTGAAAACCTTTAGAACTGTTCAACACAGACAGCAAACCCTAATTAAACTATAAACATAGTTAAAATCATTTGTGTCAATATTTCCTTAATTGTAATAAATATACCACACTAATACAAGATGTTAACAATAGGGGGAAATGTGGTGAAGAGGGAAGGTGGCGATTCTCTGTATTTCCTGCACAATTTTTCTGTAAACCCAAAACTGCTTTAAAAAAATATCCAGTTAGTATGAAATACAGGGAATATTTTTATGTCTATATTATAACCAGGACAGAAGTATTCATCATGCAAACTATCAACAAAGAGATAGCAAGCAGTGCATAACCAAGACTATACCCAAGTACATGGCCAATATTTGTTTTATAAGCTTAATAGTTTTTATTTTTAAAAAGTTTATTTGGGTCCTTCCTGGTGGTGCAGGGTTTAAAGTATCAGTGCTACTAAGCTATCGCCAGCCACTGGAGCCTGAGTTCTATCTGTGGCCAGGGCGATAACCCACATGGTGCCGCAGACCTCTCCTGTCTTGCCGGCTGCTCCCCTCATGCCTGTTCTACTCCCTACTCTGTCTCTGGTGAATCCTCTCAAACCACCCCCACCCCCACCCCCAACACACACACCTGTGGCCTACACCCCAGTCCTGGTTTGCATAAATAAATAAAAATAAATCTTTTGAAAAAATAGCTATCTGTAACAGAGTATATTAACCAAACAGAAGAAGCAGGAATTCCAAATACTATTATATTGTCCTTGGTCATGTGCAAATCAGTACAAGTGAGGTTACAGTATGATATTTCTCTTTGAGATTTATTCAGAGTTGTTACCAAACCTTAACTAAATGGTATGATTCTGCAGTATTATTTTAATTGCTTATTCTTATATTCTTGTTCTCTAAGTCCACATTTCTCTGGGATGCCATATTTCTTTTCCTGATACCCATCTCAATTCCAATCATGTAAATCAAAGTTTTAAAAAATCGATTCAATCTTCAGAAATGTATAAACACTGCCTTGTAAACACCTGTCCTCTATATAAACCGCAGCTATTTTAGGAATATAGTGTTTGGATCTACATCTTGATACTAACCGCACTAAATTATAGCTGAGTAGAGAGGGAAGTTAAGAAAGACCCTAGAACATAAAATGAGGTTTTCATCTTCTAGCTATATAAGGAAAACAACCCTTCCAAACTACTGGAAAAAACAGTTTTGAAGAGCAGGCAGTGGGGCCTGGAGCCTCTAGCTTAGCGGGCAGCGCCATCTAGTGGAAATACTTTGCTTCTCATTTAATCTGCAAGGAGCTTCATTAACTACATCAGCAGTCCCTACATAATATTAAGGATAAGAGTGCCTATCCTCTCAGCTACTGGAGTAAAAAATATGAAGAATTGCAAAGTCTTGGGGTCGATACTATTAGTTCATAGCTTCACTCGAAGGATGAAAGTTCATTTTTGTTCTACCAGAAAGCAGAATCCTCAAGGTCCTATGAATGAGTTTGCTGAAAACGATTGTTTTTTTTTCTTTTTTCTTCTAGACTGTGGCATATATTAACCTAATTAGTGCATCTGAATAATTTGAAGTGACTGATTAGAGACCAATAACCTTTATGTTGCGTGTGGATGGCAAAAACCAATTATGACAGAAAATGATTGGCCTCATCTCAATAGAATCACTGTATCTCAGAGGAGGACCTGAAGAATCCAATTCTCCATGAGAAAATGGATGAAACCAGCCTTGGACTTTTACCCAGTTGGCACCAAGATCACACCAGAGGTTCTCAGCTTTGATGTGCCTTGTCTGAGGCCCTCTAATTGCCTTTTCTTGCCTAGGGCCACCTTTATTTCCTCCTCTCATTCATATTCAAGACCATGACCAGAAGGCTTGCACAGATATGCAAAGTGTTTCTTAAATGCAGACAATTGAAATATAAATGTTCCTCCCACGTACTATCAATTATTTTACAGCTTTTCCTAAGCACCCTTTGCATATATAGTGACTTAATGGTGACCATAAAATATGAGAGAATTTTCTTGGGGGCTTTTCTGCCCCTTCCTGTTTCTCAGTTCCCTAGATCATCTACAACTATTACTCCCCTCTCCAAATATTATTATTTCAAGGAGGAAATGTCAAAGATACACTTTCCTTTCTTTTTTAAGGGAAATTGAAAAAACCCAGAAGACTTCTCAATCCTATCCTTGCTGCTAATCACCCACAGGACGCTGAGGAGCCTGCCCGGACACTAGGGCCTCTGCTGCTTCATCTCTGGAATGGAGATCTCTGGAAAGAAGATGCCAACTCATGAAAAGCATCCACCATGCCTGGCATATAGTAAGTGCTCAATAACAAATATTTCAAATAGTGTGTGGGGGGGTAGCCTTTAAAAATATAAAGTCTGGGGCCACCCTGGTGGCACAAGGGGTTAAGTCTCAGAACTATGAAGCTATTGTAACCGGGCTGAGTCCAAAGTCCAGTAAAGGTGGTGCCCCCTGGAGGGGTTTTGCTGATGAGAATGAATAGCCCCAGGGAAAATGCTAAGTTTGCTTTTGGGGTGGAGAGTCTGGTGAGAAATTAACGGGACTGAAGGAGAAGGGGAAGTCAATCGCCATGATGCAGGAATAGAGGAAGCAGTTGCCATGATGTAGGAAAAGAAGAAACCTTTTTGAATCTTCAATGACTTTGGGGCCAGTGACTTTGGAGACGTTGCAAGTAGCCCAGCGACTGAAACTGCTCCCAATTTTGTCTTCACTGCAGCTGAAGGAAGAAGGCAGAGGCCCGAAGCGGGAGCCTTTCTAAAATGTATGAGTGCAGTCTGTTGAGCTGTCTGGCTGCTCTAGTTGCTGTTTGTAGTGTTGTTGGCCTAGTGCTGTGCTGGGGCACCACAGCAGATTTGGGAGCATCTCCAGTTGTGTTCTGTGTCATCCTTGTGAGTTGGAACCTGGCCTACAGTCTGTTTTTTGCATGTCTGCAGAAGCAGGAAGATGCCATTTTGCAATTGTGGCCTATTGTTTGGAAGAGGAGCTCCACATCAGCAGTGGCGGGAAGACGCCACTTTGTTACTTTTCTGGGATTTAAAGGATTGGACATTGCTGTAAGTAAGGTAAACAGCCATATGTTGACTTTAGTAATTCTTTGTTTTTTCCTGTTTGTTAAATAAATCTCATTGTTATTGTTCCCTAAGTCTGTGCAGAACCAAGATAGTGACCAGTAAGCAATTTGGGCACTGCCTTTGGCCAATTTTGAAGCCCCATTTGCCCAGTATCAGTTTTGGCACCCAATGTGGGGCTCCTCATTTGCCTGATAACATTATCAGCAGCCACTGCAGCACAAGTTCGATCCCCAGCCAGGGATCTGACCCATGTACACAACAGACCTCTCCTGCCTTGCCCGCTGCTCCCCTCAGCAGGGTATTTCAGTCATTCTGCCTGTTCTGCTCCCCACTCTGTCTCTGGTGAATCATTTCACCCCCATCTCCCAATCTCCCACCCCACACCTTTGGCCTACACACCAGCTCTTGTATGCATAAATAAATAAATCTAAATAAATAAACATATATATATATATATATATATATATATATATATATATATATACTTGCTGAGGTTCAAAAGCTTGTCACAAGTCTAAGGCACCTTCTGTTGGAGACCAATAGGAAAGGGGAGAAATGGGCCAGGTAAGTCTGGAAGGAAAATAGCAAAATCAAAATAAAATCAAGGTAAGGGCTGAGACTGCCAGCCTCCCCAGCATGTCTCTTACCCATGTCTTTTTTAAGTGTTTCCATCCATGTCCCCCAAGTTCCTGGCACAAGTCCAAGGCCAAGAAGCAAGTGCAGCTTCTTCTTCCCATGTCACTCTTTATTCCTTGTGGCTCTTCCAGTCTCCTTCTTTCAAGTCTCTTCTAATCCTCTTTAACGTCCCTGCTCTGCTCAGCTCCAGTCTTCCATAGGTGGGGCAGGGAACCTGGACCCTCCCCTTTCTGTGGCATTACACTGTTACATTTTGTGTTTCTGAATCCCACCATGTGTACAGAACACCCATCTGTGTCTGTTATTTGACTGTTTTATAAGCTATATATATATAAAATAGGCTTTGTATTAGATGATTTTGCCCACTGGCAAAATAATGAGAGGCTAATCTAAGTGTTCTGAGTGCAAGTAATGCAACTGGGTTACATTTGTTTGTTTGTTAAGAGTATTAAGTGCATTTTCAACTTACGATGTTTTCAGCTTATGACAGGAATCTTCGGGCTGCAGGGAAATTGTCCCATGTAGGTTCTTCTGAGACTGTGGATTAACAAATTAACAAGAGAAAGGTTAGTAGGAGAGAAGGCCAAAGATACAATAACATACATACAGAGACTTTGCATGACTGTGATTTCTAAAGTAAAATGTTGCAAATCTGGGATATTTATCCTGTATTCAAGGGCCAGGAGTGTCAAGGAGAGGAGGAGAGACTTCAAATGACAGACATGGAAGGGGGACTTCATCTTTTCACTCTGAGTTTTCTTAGATAGGTAGGAGACATTCACTGAACAACCCACCCCTGGTTGATACACCCAAGCCACATTCTTCTTGGTCATAAGAAGGGGGAGCAATGACTGCTTCTTCCATTAGGAAAAGGGCAAAAGACAGAACAAAAACAAAGCTTTCTTATCTTCCAGGGCCTTCACTGCTCTTAACTTAAATAATTTTTGTTCTTTAAATAGTGATAAATAGGTTCATAGACTCTCATTTGACACTTAGCAGAAGAGGCCTACTTGACTCTTTGGGGAAATCAGTGGGGGAAATCAGTCCCACAGTTTATCATAAATGAGGAAGTTGGGTAATAAAATTAATGACTTCCTTGAGGCAAAGGTTGGAAACATGCACTTGCAGCCCATTATACAACACTAGGGTTTCCAAGTTTGGAGCTGCTCTCCTGTGAAGCAAACCACCACGAGTGCTGCTTCTACATGAACTGCCCAATGGAGTGCCACAACTTGCTGGCCAGGGAGAACTGACAGGAACATGAAGCGCAGGCTGCTTGCTGTGCCTTGAATAATGGAGTCCTTTGTCTCAGACCCAAGGCTCCTGTCTTCTGCCGGTGTGCATGAAAAGGAGGCACATCATCTTGTCAGTTGGCTGGTAGGGTAAAATGCTCAGACCCTTCATGGTGCTTAACATCATTTCTTCAAATGTGTTTTATACTCATTGAAATAAGCTCCCAGCTATGCATATTCTGTAGCCAAATGCGAGACTGCAGTCAAATGCAATGAAATGTGACTATCACCATTTAAAATCCTGTTTGGAAAACCCAAACTTAACTGGATCAACTAGCTTTTTAATAACTGAAAAATTCTTGAATATGACCAGTTTTCTTTTCTGTAACCCCGAAGTCAGTATGTCTGTAAACACATGCATGTGTACCTTCTCTTCCTTGGATTTGTTGGGCATTCCTTGTCCCACAAAAGAGAAAGGGGGTGTGAGGTGTTAACCAGAATACTTTAATATAAACAGATAACCAGGGTTATCAAGATTTGGTTATTAATTGTAAGATTGGCCTCTCCACAAAAGGCTCTGAGGGGATTTTTTCCAAGATGTCAGAACAGGAGTTTTCCAATATGTGTCACCCTGATGGGTGAAGCTAAAGGTCAACAGGGTTCTGTGAGACTCAGAAGAAACTGCTACCACTTCCTAAAGAATGGAGACTACATGGATGCTGGGATATCTGCAGAAGTGACCTTTTTCTTAGAGAAACCCATCTTGAGGCACAACAAACATCCAGAGGTCAGGTTTTTTTTACATGAAGTCATCCCCTCTCATCATGTGAGATCCTTCCTCTCTCCGGATGGCCCAGAGCACTTAGCACAGAATATAAGCTCCCTGTTTGTACCATTTACCTTAGAATTTATAGTCATATAAATTCTCCACCTGCATGCTATTTAATTTGGTCTTTTTCTCTTACCAAACTGCCTGATGTTAATGTGTTTGTCCAGCCTCTGAAGAAAACGGAGGGGTAGGGAATTTCCCACCATCCCTGACATCACTGTAAATCAGGAACAATACCTTCATATCTCAAATTCTCAAAAGTCTTCAATATTTTTCCATTTTCAGAATGTGAAACTCTGGGGCACAGAGGTTTTAAATATATTGCAAAGGTCACACGGCTAGAAAATTGCAGAGTTCAGCTCAAAACTGAATTCTGAACAAAGAGAAAAAAAAACCCAAAGAAATGAATTCTACCTGACTCCAGGAAGGTTCTGTTCTACCACACTAGTCTTCAGGATCAGGTAGAGCAGAGGCCTCCTTAAGGGTTTGGGTTAGCCTCTCTAACCACAATCTCTTTGTCTTTCCCATTCCCGGGAACTCCGTCACCGGAGAAGAGAGACACAGTGCTCTATCACTGGGGAAAAGCGTTTCACGTGGATGAAATGAGCCTCACGTATTGGGGCTTGAGCTCACCATGGCTTTAAGTCTTCTCTGAATATCAACTTATAACCAGTGAAATCTACATAATAAAATCTGTCCTTCCTATTAAGTAGGGCTTCTGTGATTTAGAGAGAAAAACAGAATAAGATAATATATGCAAACATGTTTTCAACCAGGTTTGCTTTTGCTGTGAATTGACAAACTCTACTTTTTTTAATCTTTGATACTTGACTATTCATGAACGTGCCTTTAAAACTCAATAGAAGGGAGGTTGCATTTTAAGTGATAACTGGTGGACAGAGAACCCAGAATAAGCCTTTAACCACTAGGATACATGAGGCCTACAGATGGGTGGGAAAAAAAGAGAAGGGGTGTGAGGGCTCCTATTTCACTAATTTGCCTGTATATAGCATTGACCCCCCAAAAGGTCAGACCTCCCAAGTGCTAGACAAACCTAGGACAGGCTTTTCATCTTCATTTCAAATATTAATCTATTTTCCAAATAGAAGCTAGAACACTAAATCAACTAAGAGCAACCATCTGATAAGAAATATGCAAATATCTTTATAAATATACAGTACCATCTATAATGTTGACAGGTCAGATAAAGGCACCAACTTTTTAGTTAAAACTTTAAGTTCCAAATGTAGGATGCAAATGCAGAGATTTTACACACACATATTCACACACAAATGCAATCAATTTCATTTTCAGATCCACAGATGGTTGCAAATTGTATATATTACAGACTCCCCAATCCAACCCACCTTCACATACAAATCACACTCAAATACTGGAGGGACTGCCAATGTCAAGACTAAAATTTTAAAAACCAAAAGATTATCAAAATTGACAAAAAGTACCCTGAAAAGGCCATGAGGGCAGAAGTCATCTCTGGATTTGTTGAACCAAAGAAACATCCAAAATGAAATAACAACAAAATAAACCCAGGGAACACCGCGAGCCAGAGCCCCACCTGCAGGACCTGCCCCGGGGTTCGCTCTGCTCTCCAACCCGAGGTGCCATCAACTACTCCTTTCTGTCTCCTTAATAAATAGTTGGGGTGGGGTGCCCCCAAAGTCAGCAGGCGGTCCCAGTGGGAAGGCAGGGTGACCATAGAAGTGGCACTGGGAAGGATCTGATACGTGACTGCCTGGGCAACCCTTGCTTGGTCCAAGTTGGCCCTGTGCTGGGTGTTCCCAGCAGATGACGGATGTTCCATGCAGGAGGGGGCTGTGGAGAGAGGCCCCACCTTGCAGTTCTCTTGTTCTTGTGTGTCTGTGGACACAGAAATCCTCCCCCCTCCTCCTTTCCTTCCTTCACTGCCCCCGGCTTTCCTTCTCTACCTAATTCTATAAGGGCAAGACTCAGAATAAAAAGAGAGAGTAATTAGGGTCAAAAGACCAGAGGGCCTATTCTGATCTGTCCTGTGTGGCTGATGAGGCCGTGGGCTCCAGAGTATCTGACAAGACATCCATGGAATCAATGTGGCTAAATTAAAACCTGCAGAACATCCATGTTTACAAGCCGCTGTGGGGCGGGAGGAGACAGCCGGCAGCTCTGAGCAAGCGGTGAAGCCTGAGCTGGGCGCCACAGCTCCTCACACGGCCCAAGGAGGAGAGGCCCAGGCACACAAATAACAAGAACAATTAAAACAGGTGAACTTGATGACAGCTCCTGTTAGTTCACGTTGAAGGGGCCTTTTATCTGTTCCTGAAGAATGTGATAACTTTAGGGCCTCCCTGGTGGCGCAGCGGTTAAGCACTGCGCTGTGGGGCTGTCGGCAGCAGCGATGCGAGTTCGACGCCCGGCCGGGGAGAATCCCACATGGTGCGGCAGACCTCTCCTGCCTCGCCCGCTGCTCCCCTCAGCAGTGTATTTCTGATCTGCCTGTTCTGCTCCCCGCTCTGTCTCTGGTGAACCCTCTCGCCGCCCCACACCTCTGGCCTGTACCCCAGCTTGTATGTATAAATAAAATCTTTTAAAAAAAAGAATGTGATAATTTTATAGAATTCATTACTATTTTATAGGAAGTATAGGCTCTCTACAACATGGTAGGACTTTACTTGTATGAGTGGACACACTGAGGAAGGGCAGTGAATGGTCAACAGTCAGTGCACATGGTTGAGTCCTGACAGCCAGGTATTAGCTGTGTTGGGTGAACAAGAGAACAGGCTCAAAGTGAAGTCACTTGTTATAAGTCCTGGGCACCAAGTTGAGATTTAATCTCTCCCAGGAATGGCAACTTCTACGAGTCAATATGGAATTACCTGCTCAGCACTGCTGCCCTAGTCTGCCTGATAAACCCACCTTCCCTAAAGGACTTGCCACAAACAACACACTCATCTTCATATCTTCTGTCTTTCATTTTGCATGGCTCTTTGGAGCTCCTTTCTCACTGCTAGATGGAATGCTGCCCTATTCAGGAATTGTTGTGCAATGCCCACAAGATCTTTAAAATCTCACCAAATTATAAAACCTCACAAAATTACTCAGTTGGTTTTGTTTCTGACAAGGTGGGTATGCCTATTTTGAACCTTTCAGTAGCCTAAGAACATAGGATAGCATTGCAATCATTGCTTAAAATGGATGGCAACAGTTAATAGGGAGGTTTTGCCTCCCCAAGAGCTAATGAATTGGCATTTTAATGCCTAGTAGACTTCAGACTCCCTTTGAAATTTTAGCCAAAATGTTTGTACACTGTTTGAAGTATAAACTGGGATTTTAAAAGTTTGCCTATTCCCTGAATAAAGGATTAATCACAGCCCTGTTTAACAAGAAATAGTCTGTGTGTAATATAATGCCTAAAGGCATTTATCAGAAAATAAGAGATCTTGATTTGGGTTCAGTATCAAAGGGCAGATCCAAGGTGTGTAATCAGCAGGGTCAGGGTGTAGGGGAGCTTTAAAGATCAGGAAGGAGATCATCTGACGTTAGGCCAACTGTGGTGACAGCTTTGGATTGGTTCCCAAATCCATTTGTTTTTATTTGAGTGCAGAGTAAGTTTTAAGAGAGAAGGGTGGGGGTCTTCAGTATGGGCATCTGCTCTCCCCATCAATGAATAACTTCTTACTTATCTGTAGATGCTGAGTCAGACTGTTGATTTTTCACTTGGAAGTCCGGAGGTAGCAGCAGAAATGAGGCAGCTGACTCAAAACAGGTACCATTTTATATGTTCAACAAGTAGGTCTCATCAACTATTTCATCTAATCCAGTTGAATGCACAATTTTATTATTTCAACATCTGGCTATTGAATATTTCCTCTTCATGAAGCTTAGTTCAAAGAAATTTCAATAGTACTGTTTTTTAATTAGCAGTTTCTGGTCCAATTAATAAACCTAAAGTACTTAAGTTCCTCACTCTCAGTTCCAACTCTCCTGTTGAAGACTAAGCCTCTTTGCTTCTCCCACCTCTGCCTCCACGCCTCTGCTTCAAAGCTCACAGAACTAGAGGGTTCATCTGCATGGCATTATAATTATGATAATAGCTGATACTTACATGGCAATTACTATGTGCCAGGATCTGTTGTAAGTGCTTTATACACATTAACTCATTTAACCTTCACATACCTCTATGAGGTAGGAACTATTATTATCCTCACTTTACATGTCTAGAGGGTCTCTGGAGTAGCCTGCTGGGGAAACTATAGTGTAAGGAAAGGGGAAAGAAAAAACTCTTTTTTCAAGGACATTTAGTAAGGATTGAAAGAAAGAAGACAATCTGAGCCCAACTGGGTTTCTTATTCAGCTTCCCCTGTGGTCCAGCTTCCTGTGGTCCAGCTTCTATGACCCAGCTTCTCCTATGGTCCAGCTTCTCCTATGGTCTGGCTTCTCCTGTGGCCCAGCTTCTCCCACAGTTCAGGTTCTTTTGTATCCCAGCTTCTCCTAGGGTCAAGTTTCTCATATAGTCCAGCTTCCCCAGTGGCCCAGCTTCTCCTGTGCCTAGCCCTGCAATTAAGTGTTAAATACAAGAGATTACAAGTAAAAATTTCCTGTAGCAATGAGAGTGCCCAGTGGGCTTTAGTCTGAAAATAGTCTAGGAAATCCAGAGAATGAGAGGAAACTAGCTTTAGATCAAAAGTCGAAGAGAGCCAATGCTTTCTTGAAGCAAAGAATGTGCAACAGTTTTTAATGTCCATGTTGAGGCACAAAGGAAATCATTCATACCTTTCTGGGTTCTTCTAGGCTGACAGATAATCAAATAGCATCAGCCACACTGATAAGAGAAAAATCCATTTAGAAGTTTAATAATAATATCTGATATACACAAGGGCGAGACCTTGCCCAATTGAGTAACTTGCCTGTGTGGCCTTCAATGCCATCTTACACAGCTTAGCTAAGACAGGGGAGTTTCTGGAAGAAAGGAGAAATTCAGTTAGGGTCTTTCTGGGGAAAACAAAGGTACTTATGCCTTCTCGAGCAAAAAGAGATAAGGAGATTAGGTCTTCACCATTTTGTTCCTCTATATCCATACAGATGTCCACAGAGGAAAAACAGCTATCCTGGAACCATATTAAATCCCTCATAAGAAAACTGCCTGGAAGGATGATGGATTCCATCAGACAGAGTATCTTTAAAACAAACTGCCAAAAGAGTCAGAGGGTGAGGAAGTACACTGGAGGAAGTGGCCGGTAGAGCAGTCCCCAGCGGAGGGCTCTGAGAAGCAAAGGGAAAATGCACCTGAGAGAGGGAGACAGGGCTCAACACCAACTGGACCCTCAAGTCACAAAACTATCTCTGTGTAGGATCACTCAAGTAGCGGCTTTCCAGACCCCCTAACTGGACCGAGGAAGGCAATGGCTTTTATGATTACAGTCCATGAGTTCTGCTTGTCCAATACCTGCTACTTAGATAATAAGTTGACATGCCCCAAATCGCAGAGCAAATAACAGCAGAGCTGAGACTAAAAACCCTTCTTTAGTTCCATGATTCTCTTTTCTCTCTACAGAGAAAAAAACAAAGCAGAGAACCAGACACCTAACCACCTATGGTACTTAGAAAATATTCAGACCAATTTCATGTTTAGAACTAAGAAAAACATGAGACATGGAGTTCATTTTTTCGGTAAAAACACTAGAAGTTACAGAGTCATCATTATTTAGAAGAAATGGCATCAACTTGGCATTGGTTAAAAATTGCAATTCCTAGCATTCATGCTAATACCATTCCATAGGTGTCTCTAACTTAGTAATGTGTGTTCATCCTCTACTTCAGAATTTAAATTTTTCCTGCCTTTGTAGCATTGCAAAAAATTTGAATGTTTACCTACCAACTACTACATGATGGTGGAGGTTGAGAGACGACACAAACCATGGACAATCAATAAAACTAGCAGATAAATGTACAAGTACTAATGTGACAAGTATATCAGAGGAGAAAGACAAAGAGGTGCTGAACTAGAGACAATAAGGGGCTCAGTATTTTCTTTGTCAGAAATGCTGTCTCTCTCAGGGTGACAATGAAGCTGAAGCTTGAGACTAGAGCCACATAACGAGCCAGGTATAGGAACAAGAAGTAGAAATGTGGCTGAAGTGTGGAAGAGTTTGGCATATAGAGGGTAATGACCCCAGAGAGGCAAGGGAACAAAGTGGGGAGGTGGAAGTGAGCTTGGAGAGGTCTGTTTGCAGGTGGACCACCTTGAGGGCGTATGGTAAGAAGCACTAACTCCAAGCAAAAGGTAAAGGAGGTAATAATTTTAAGCACAGCTATGTGACCGGATCCATACATTTTTAAAAACACTGTTATGGACTTCATGTTTGTGTCCCCCAAATCCGTAAGTTGAAGTCCTAACCCCTAATGTGATGGTTTTTGGAGGTAGGGCCTTTGGGGGATAACTGGGTTTAAATGAGGTAACCTGGGTAGAGGACCCATGAGGTGTTGAGCACCTTTATGAACGGAGGAGCTGCCAGCGCTTCCTCTCTCTGCCACGGGAGGCTACAGAGAAAACTGTCATCTGCAAGCTAGCTAGAAGGCCCTCACCGAGGACTGAATCTCCAGCACCTTGATCTTAGATTTCCAGTCTTCAGAACAGTGAGAAATAAATTGGGTAGTTATTTAAACTGTCCAATATATGACATTTTGTTACAGCAGTCTAAGCAACAACAAATGTTAAATGTGTTCCCTGGAGAACGGATCGCAGAAAGGCAAGGAAACAAGGAGAGAGAGGTTAAAACTGTAATTGTTCAGGCAAGAGGTGAGATAATATTGCTGTGTGGTACCAGCTACAGTATAGAGACTGCACAGGAATGTGAGATGTACTTTGGGGGCAAAAAGAACCGGGTCTGCGGTTGGTTTGAATAAAACAAGGGAAAGGATGGAGTCAAATTAGGGATGACATCTGGTATGAGAAAATGGTGGATGGTGGTGCCACTTACCATGGTGGAAAAGACAGAGGGAGAGCGGGTATGATGGCAGGAAATAATGGGTTCCACTTGGGATCTGTTAACTTTGAGAGGCCCAAAAGTTGTAGAGAAGAAAATGAGCCTTTGGTTATGAATTCATAAGAGTAAGTCAAAGGGGAGCTCTGGGACACTTGAACAAGAATCCAAGCAAGATTGTTTTCCTCTGTCTGCTTTTCACTAATGCTCACTGCCTCCAACCCAGGAGTAGCCTTTAAAGAAGACAATGCTTAATTATTATTTTTTAAGGTTTATTTATTTATGCATACAAGCTGGTGTGCAGGCCAGAGGCATGGCACAGCGAGAGGGATCACCAGAGACAGAGTGGGGAGCAGAACAGGCAGATCAACTGAAGCACACTGCTGAGGGGAGCAGCGGGCAAGGCAGGAGAGGTCTGCTGTGCCATTTGGGGATCTCCCCGGCCGGTGTCGAACTCAGGTAGCCACTGCCGACAGCTCCACAGTGCAGAGCCTAACTGCAGCGCCACCAGGGAGGCCTGACAATGCTTAATTATTAATCACACTCCTTGGCTACTTAAAGTACCCCTACATGATCCAAAATCGAGGAGGAAAGGGAATATATGGCTGGACTTGGAATTTCTCTGAGAAACCTTCTAGTTCTATTCTGCCTCCCTTCACCTCAGGAACTTGATTAGTCAGTGGGATATTTGGGGACAGAAGATACTATTAGGACAGTGTCCTTCATATACAGAACCTCCCAGAATTTGTATTGTTCTCTGGATTTCATATAACCATGAGTCATACCTGCATTTCCCCAAATCTAGAGGTCCCCAAAGGCAAGTCTGAACTTGTGGGCCCACACAAGGTCAGTGCCTAGCGAGCTCAGGACCTGAGCCCAGGTCCCCTGTGGTTCCAGGAGCTCAAGAGCACTGAAAGAGGCTCAGTACGATGGCTTTCTGCATAGTGCACCCCCTCTTCCTGGGAAGTAAGAGTTTTAAAGGTTGTATAATCTCTCCTGCAGGAGAGACTGATACAGCAACAAAGTCTCTCTCTGTCCCACCAGCTAAGCTCTCCATTTCCTTTACTTTCCCTCTAGGCTTAATAAATGCTGCTATTTTACTTTCTAAGGGAAAAGAGCCTCACTGCAAAGATAACATCAGAAATGCTGACCAGGAGATGATGGCAAATGCAAGCTGGTGGCAAATAGAATCGCGAGACACAGACCCGCTGGCCCTTGCCCACTGCGCCTTGTACCCCCTGTAGCCCTAGATAAGCACCCCACCCTCTGCCCAATGGCAGGATGGTGTTCTCGCAGACCCTAGTCTGCTGCCCTCCTCAATTTGTGGCTAAATTAAACTACTCTCCTTCTCCTCAAACACTGTTTCCTTTTATTTAAAGCAATGGCGACCAGCTAGCATTCCCGTATCAAGACGGCTGCTGAGATCTTGGGCTGTGCTGCTGCAGCGCCTCGGTCTCCAACTCGCAGGGCAGCAGGGCAGCAGGCGTGTAAAGCATTTCGGCTGCTGCTCTGAAAGGACACAGACAGTTCTGCCCAGAAGCATGAAGGTCTCTATTCTTCTGCACAACCCCACCCTATTTAGGGTCCAGGCAGGACGTGGCCTTTCCCAGCAGAGGGCCTCAGAGACCGCTCCCTGTCACACAGCCCAGGTGGACACTGCTGCAGGAAGAGCAGGACTATTGCAGCAGGGAACACAACTGCAGAAACTTGTGTTTGGGAAAGAGGGAGGGACCAAAGGAGGACAGAGGAACAGAAGGAAGGAGGGGAAAAAATGTGCCAGATGCCGTCATCACAGCCTTCTGCAGAGCACAACGAAAGGAAGAAAACCTTTCCAGAAATGAATGTGAGAATTGGTGCTTAGGGGCAGTGTTTTTAGCAAGGGCACAAGTCCCTTCAACATTAAACAGTATAACCAGGGCATCATGGGCTGCAAAGGAAAGTCATCTAAACAGCTCAAAAGCTGCCCCAACAGTCACACCTATATGGGTTACCACCCCTGCGGCTAAGCACCCTTCGTATTTTCTTATAGATTACAACGCCCAGTAAGATGTAAGTACTTTGCCAGGCAGAGTATAGAGTCCGTCAACCTCAGCATGTCTCTGGGCTGAGACTCTGTGCAGGTCGTGTCAGGGGGATGCTCACTCTCTCGCTCCACTTTGACTTATATTGCTAGTGGGCGGGCCTGAAAGAGTGTCACGCTGGGACCACAGACTGCAGTGGTTACCGGTATAGATGATGGGCGGCTCCACTCATGACCTGGGCAAGAAGAGAGATGAAAACTGTGACGCCAGGACTTTGATATTTAAGACGTATGGACAAAGGAGACACTGAGAAAGTAAGCCGTCTTCCCCTCTCCCAGTGAGGCTGGTTGTCGGCCTGAAATATTGCAGGGGCAACACCTGATCTACTTTAAAGACAGGACAAATGGGCTGCTCTGCGCCCTGACAGGCAGCACCCGGCAGGCAAAGCTCCCAGTGTGGCAGCAGCGCGTGTCCCAGCAAGAGCACCTTGCAGGCTGTGTAGAGGGCTCTTGTGACAGAGTAAAATTCAGGGGCCAGAGCTCCTGGGCAGCCTGCCAGGAACCTCATCTGCCATCCTGCACTGAGTGTGTCTGGGTGAAGACAATGTCTCAGCAATGTCTACTGATGTGGGCACACAACTGGGGCGTCCATTCATTGCTCAAGGGTCTAGATTTCAGTTTGAGTCATGGAAAGCATGGAGGCGAAGCAGCGGCCAAACACAAGAGGTCTGGGCGCCCATCAGAGTTAGAGCGATTCCAGCCGAGGTAGCTCGCTCACTCAGTCGGGCTTTGTCCTGCCCACGGCGCCCCACTAACAGTACTATAGCATCCTCTTGACTAGTTTCAAATCATCAATTCTGTTTCACTCTAAATAAGTACTCCTATGTCTTTCTAAGCCATAATTAGAGAAATGACCCCAAACTAGAGAGCCCTTATGAAATTTTTCCATTGATGATTTGTAGATTTTAGAACAAGATTTACATAATCACCGATTCCAAGGTATATTCATTCAAAGGCTGGTGTAATGTAGTAAGTTTTCTATGTGTATTTTTTAATCTTCCAGGGAACTTTATTGCCAAGACCTCAATTCTCCTTCCAATCACAGTTACCTTGTTCAGATTCAGCTCACAGAAAGTTGTCACTGCTAATTTGTCTTTTTCTCTGTTTGAATCTTCTAAGAAGCGAGCTCAAAGTATCTATGTTTTTTTCTATATCCAACAACATTAAGCAGCTTATTTAGATTCACAAACCTCTGCTAACTCTTGCGTTTTGATCGCTTCCATCAGTCATATTCAAAGAGAAATGGCTCCTCTCCAGTAGCCCAACTAATTTTTCAAGTTCCCGGTGATGTGGCAATTGCTATCTGTTGTACTAATGAATCCCTGGTAGTTCCGCCTCCTCTTCTCATTGTTGCTTCTGTTTTTCACACTCTCCTGTTCTAAATGATTTGTTTCAAATTGTCACTGTGTTCTGGATTTCTCTCAAAGGCAAAGCAAGGTGACAAAACCAGTGAGAGTTCTCCATCCAAGCGGTGTCATCCACCTCAGTTTATGATTTTATTTTATATGCTGACCTCTATAAGGTCATCAAATCATCACCCATTACAAGCCTCGAACCCACTACCAACACATATGAGATTCAAACAACCATCTGTTTTGAAATGGACTTTAAAAAATCCACAGTATATCTTTTAAATTTGGCTGTTCAGTAATTTTACTTTCTTAGCCCATTATTGCCTTTTTATTGAAATTGCCTCATTTAAAGTTTCCGTTCAAAATAAAATTCATTTTACTATTTAAAATACTGATGATCCAAAGCAGCTATATGAGGAAAAGCCTGACTCACTGATGACCCAAAACAGATACATGAGGAAAAGCCTGACTCACTGCTTCTCCTAAAGACCCAATGTATGATGCCTCCACCCCCAGTCTCACATCTCTGCTCATGCCATTTCTGCTTCCTGTCAAGACATTCATCCTTTTAACCCTCCATTAACCCAGCCCTCCTACTTCTTGTGTGGGTTGTATTGTTTCATTATATTTTTTGATGCCTAAGTTTCTCTCATCATTTTCTTCCTACAAAAGTCAGGTACTCATTGAAGAAAAAAAATCTGAAAATACAGGCAAAATAATATAAGGAGCATCTATGATGCTAAACTGCCCAGGCTCACTTGCTGATAATGCTCTGGCATATACCTCCTTTATGATCCTTCAGTATGGAGATATATATATATATATATTTTTTTTTTAATAGGGTCCTTTCATCCATTACATTTTGTAACCTACTTTAATTAAACAAATCCATTAGTTCTTGGGCAATTACATACCGACTTCTCCCCATTACAAATAGCACTAAATAAGAAAATTTTACACAGAAACAAACAAAAAAAAAGACAACCACATAAATTCTGAGCAGAAATACACAGAACCATTTAAGAAGTTATCAAACTACCCCACAGTACAACTACAGTTACCAGTATTAGAAAATCCTTGTGAAAGTGTTGTTCTTTTTTTTTCCCACCAAATTTTCATTTCAATACAATTGCTTTCAGTACAAGTCACTTGGAACTGAAGTGACTTAATGGGTACTTACCTTTTCCAGAAAGCCTCCCCAGATTTCCCAGTGGCTATTGATAGCTCTTTCCATAGACCATGTGTCTTGACGTTTTGAAGCTTGTATTTTGGCTTCTGCATTTTCTGACTTGCTCTGTTGTTTCATTTTTTCCATGTTCTCATGTTAACTCCCCTAAGTTAGGATGCTCTGCATATGGGAAGTGTTCAGTAAAGAATAGGGAAATGAAGGTAACTGAGTATCATGTTCAATATTATCCACTATCCCTGGGATTTATTTTCGGGGGTTTTTCCTGACCCAGTTTCAATCTCCCTATTTAGTACAGATAACTGCATTAGCCAGGAATCTTTCAATGAAGATGATAAAAAACCCAGCTGGAGTTAACTTAAGCCAAAAAGAAGTAATTTATTGCTTAATGTAATTAGAAAAACCAGGAAGATACTGCAGACAAAAACTAAGAGATTAAATGATTCTCTCATTCTCTCCCTTTCCTTTTCATTCTCTCTCTCATTTGCCCCTTTTCTCTCCTCTTCCTGCAAGATTTCTGGGTATTTTTACTATAAATGCTACAATGCATGCTAGTGATGGTAAAGCTTATGATCATTGATCTGGTATTGGGGACTGGACTTAGGGGTTGCAAAGTTGGGACTACTATAGATACTCTAGAAGCTCTAGTCTTCTGTCACTCCACTTAGTAACACCAGAGCAAGGACTCACTAATTGTGTCTACCAGGTTACAAATAAAATCCCACATTAACCATGCCTGGTAAAAAAAGTACAGAATCTGGGTACCATGATTAGGGCAGACATGAGTCCCATAGTCATCTCTGTTGCCGGGGATGCTGTGTACCACGGGTGAGAGCTCCCCTAGAGCCACAAAGAATGGTATGAAAGTGTTTTTTTGTATTATTTTATTTATTTATTTATTTTTTATGCATACAAGCTGGGGTGCAGGCCAGAGGTGTGGGGCGGCGAGAGGGTTCACCAGAGACAGAGTGGGGAGCAGAACAGGCAGATGGACAGAAATACACTGCTGAGGGGAGCAGTGGGCCAGGAAGGTCTGCAGTGCCATGTGGGAATCTCCCCCATTGGGGGTCAAACTAGCGTAGCCACTGCCAACAGCTCCACCGCGCAGCGCTTTAACCCTCTGCGCCACTGGGGAGGCCCCGTGTATTATTATTTTAAATATAATTAACTAGAATTTGAGATGCAGGATGTCAAGCAGCCCCCTTTAGCTCATTCTTCTGCCACCTGCCTTCTGATCTAAATTAAGAGACTGCAAGCATCTTGTTTTCTAGTCAGGTAGATCTAGTATTAACTCAACCCCTTCATTTTATAGATGAGGAAATGTAATCGCACTCCTCATTGGTGAAATGATTAGCCAAGGGAAGGTGGTACAGCCCAGCACAAAGAGGAGGGGCTGGGCTGGGAACTGGGAAATCAACAGCACTCAGTCACAGTTCCACAGGGAGTTCCTGGACACACAGAACTCACATCTGGGTCTAGGTTTTGTCCATAAAATAAAGATTTTGGACCTCATGACTTCTAATCATTTCATGATTTCAGGCATTCCAATTCTGAGCCATGAAGATTTATTTGTTAGCTTTCTCAATGGACTGCCACGGTATAAAATTTTACAAAAATAAATTTGTGGTTTTCTTTTGTTAATTAATTCCCCTAATAATGACCATTCTCTCCTACAGCCCATGGAAAATGGTGGAAACCTCACATAGGGTGAAAGAACTAATCTGACTTTTGGTGCCACTAGCCTTCTCTGTAGCTATCCTCTGAGGCCTTGATTGTGCTAGTGCAGGAGGCTCTTGGGAGCTTGGGCGCTGGGCACACATGCCTGACTGTGGACCCCTGGAGTATGGGTGGGGCGATGCTCAGGCCATCCATACCTGAGCCCAGAGGCCAGCGATCTAAGGCCAGCGTCACTCAGAGATGAAGAACAGCTGTGAGAGGGTGGCTATCAGAGAGGACGCGTGATCACAGGAGAGGCAAGACCATGAGAGAACACCAGAGAGAGCCCAGAGAAAGTGTAAATATTCATCCGGGCCTGGGAAGCCTGCCAGCCTCCTGGCCACCCTGGCTTGCCCGCTGAAGGACAGAAGAAATTGACATGTAACCTTGATAAAATTCACACTTATCAACAACATGGACAAAGTCACATGCACTGGCATTTAATTTATAAGGCCCAAGAAGTTCCTTGTGGTTTTTAAAAAAATTTAATCTGCCAATTAGGTGAAGATAAGTTATATATAAAGATCAGAGGAAATATTTTGGCAACGTGATATATTTCAATGACAACTTTCATTTTAATTACCATTAAGTACTCTCAACTAAACAGAACTATACAGAAGTGGGAATTTTGTGAGTTAACTTACAGAAAATGGTTATCCTCTGTCATAAAAACTCCCAGAAATCATAATAAGAACTATTTTATTATTTTTTTTTTGGAGTTCAAAGAAAAATTAGAATATAGGCACAGGAGCAATGTGTGTAAACATATTTCCACATATTTCCAACTTGCTTCATTTTTACTAGTGTGGGGTGAGATTGCATTTCTTTGCAACCAGATATTTCATTGCTAAGCTGGCATTTTACTTGCAAAGTTCAATTACATATGTGCCAAGAAATTGCATTGGCTGGGATTTTGAGTAGGCTGCTATTTGATTGTAATACTGAAAAGGACCAACCACTTTAACATTTGAACTGTGGAGGGCTTAAGTAAAATGTTAAAAGTCTGCAAAAGAAGGAGGAATTTGTTAGCATGCAACTGAGGGGTACCCAGGAACCCTAGACTAAGGTTAAGGGATACTCTAAAATGAATCTGGTGGCCATCCACATGCACAAAAGCAAAGGAAGCAGAGCTTAGTGCGATAGATTTTTAATAGAATTGGAGTACAGAAAGAGAAGAAATGATTTCTAATAATAGTTTCCCAATAAAACTACAAAAATTACCAATCCCCTTGTGGGCTAATGTCCAAAAAGGCTTGGCCTGAAGTAGGGCTGCTGAAGTCTGAAAGCTTGACACAAATCTAAGGTAACTTCAGGCACAGAATCACAAGAAAAGGGGTAGGTAGGTCCCAAAGAACTGGTACAAAAAGAGACTCAAAATTCACAATACACCATTCAGGATATAGTCAAAGCAAATGAAATCACTACCTCAGAGATATATCTCACTCCCACGGCCACTGTAGCATTATATACAATAGTCACCCATATATAAATACACCGGAATATTCAGCCAGAAATGAAAAAAAAAAGGAAATCCTGACATTTTTTTGGGATTCCCATTCTAGGATATTAAATAAGATGGCACTTATGGGGCCTTCCTGGTGGCGCAGTGGCTAAGTGCTGCACTGTGGAGCTGTCGGCAGCGGCAATGCGAGATCTATACCCGCCTGGGGAGATTTCCACATGGCACGGCAGACCTCTCCTGCCTCGCCCGCTGCTCCCATCAGCAGTGTATTTCCCTCGATCTGACTGTTCTGCTCCCCACTCTGTCTCTGGTGAACTCTCTCGCCGCCCCACGCCTCTGGCCTGTACCCCACCTTGTATACAAAAATAAATAAATTAAAAACAAACAAAAAAAAGATGGCACTTATGTCTGAAAGGGCCACTATTGACATTCTGGAATATCAACACTATCAGAACTGTGGGTGGGTTACTCAGTTGTTGTGGACTGGGGTGTTATGCTCTCATAGGGACATATGATAATATTTGAGAACAAGTTCCAAACAGATTTTGGATTCAGAGATGCTATTGTAGAGATACTGTAAAATTTTCTGGGGATACCCCCTCATGCCCTCTGGTTTAGCAAATAAGAGCACAAAGACATTTTTACAGACTTAAAATTGTGGACAGGCTCCACTCTGTAGTTTATGCAGGATTCTGTTAGCCTGAAGGTAAAGTCAGTTGTTCACATCAACTGATGACCAAGAAAAAAATTAAAGATTTAACAATGAGTGTCCAGATTTTGTATCTCAGCAAGGCATTCTTTTGAGAGAAGTGAATAAATCCTGCATTGTCTTCCTCACAAAACAGCATAACATTAAGTTGGAACAGTTTAAAACCAGAAGCCCCTCTTATCTGAATAATTGCATTCTTAATGTCAATGACCGTTTCTACCTATATAAACAAAATTGAAAATTGTGTTTATTGCTACAGCTCTCACAGAGTAAAGTCTGCCAGACTGCCTTCAGGGTCTGAAACTTTTACTTTGATTTTCTAATGAACTCTTGACTGTCATTAAGATTTCCAATTAACAGTGGTAAAGAAATTTGAGCTAGGTGTATCTGATTGGGCTAATTCTGCTGATTGTGTGGTGGCCCATGCATGTGCCTTTTTTTTCCTAAGGAAAGACAAGCCAATACCTCTAGGGAGCAGCAGTAACCCTATGCAGCGGGCTAAAACCCTGGTGCACTCTTAGCATATATTTTGGGAAGGCAGACTAATTCCTCACCTGAAGTAAGAAAAAAAGTTAACACTAGTCCCAGAATGCCAATCTGGCTTTCTACTCTCATAGCCTAAGAAGCACCAATTAATCAGAATTGGCACTACCACTACCAATTCACCACCCTCACCTATATATATATATATAAGGTATATATAAAAGGACCGAAGGGGAGGATGGTTACCTTTTTGAGGGGAGCGCAGCATTCAGAGAGTTTATTCTCATTATGGTGAAGGAGGTTGTATTTTCTCACTCCAAATCAAGGACAAAGAACTGCTCAAAAATTTGGAGGTTTCTGCTTAACCTTGGCTCTTGCTCTTGCTTTCTGCATAATGCTGTTTTCCAGTCACAAGTATTTTCTGAATTGTTTCCATGTTTCAGAAATTGTATAAGGCACTGTAATAACTTCCAAGGTTGGGGCCTCCTTGGTGGCGCAGAAGTTAAGAGCTGCCCTGTGAAGCTGTCACAGCTGTCTGCAGTGGCGACAGGAGTTCGACACCCAGCTGGGAGGTTCCCACATGGCACTGCAGACCTCTCCTACCTCGCCCGCTGCTCCCCTCAGCAGTGCATTTCTGTCGATCTGCCTGTTCTGCTCCCCAATCTGTCTCTGGTGAACCCTCTCTCTGCCCCAAGCCTCTGGCCTGTACCACAGCTTGTATGCATAAAGTAAAAAAATCTTAAAAAAAAATAATTTCCAAGGTCTATTTCTCTTTAAAAAACTGCACTTGTAATTGCACAGAGTTAGGTTGATAGTTCAGGAGCTCAGCGTTTGTAGGCCTGCAGCCAAGCCAGGGGTCGGGATCCTCCACCCCTTATCTGATTCCTCTAGTTTGTCTCCAGGGCAGGGTCCTTTCCTAGCCATGCTGGAAAGTCAGAGCCCACAGCGCAGAGGCTTGCAGGAACTCGGTCAGGAAAGCAGTACTCAATGACGTGGTGCAGGCCAGGGTTCACTGTCAGGACAAGGCCAGGGACTGCAATGCCAGGCAAGGAAAGGCGAGACCCAGAGAGAGCTCAGAAGCAGCCCAGATGTCCTTAAGGTAGAACCTGCTCTTCAAGCTATGGCTGCAGAAGCTGAGAACAGGACGGGGAAGACCCTCCTACTTCACATTTGCCCACATCCTGAGATACAAAGTCAATGTTTTCTTGCCTGAGAGATTTTCTTCTGCTCTCTTTTCTCAAAGTCACTTTTGGTGAGGCATGATTTATGTCTTAAAACATGATTCTTAATAAATCGGTGTACTGCAGTGCCAGCAAGGCACGGAGCAGGCTATGATCCGGGCAGACGGGTAAAGGAGGAGTCCTGGAGCCCTCGGTGGCTTTTTCAGGTTTTTAATGATCCTTCTGCACCATTTGTAGCGAGGCAACCAGGGGCAGGGCAGGCAGGGAGGCCTGAGGGCCACCAGCGAATCTTCACTCTTTCTGGGCTCTCTGGCGTTCTCTTGTGGTCTCTGCACCGGCCTCTACTGCACTCTGCTACATGGTCTGCCGCCATGTCCTCTGCTGCCGCACTTTTATACTCAGTCTCTAGGTTCAGGTGGGCCCACGCACACACGCCCGCCTGCACCATGCTTCAGGTGACGTTATCAGGCACGTGTGTTAAGACCACAGGTGTCCATCATTGATGCTAATGGCGGGAGGGCAGAAAAAAACCTAAGAACTTCCATTTACCCTACATGCACCCATCTCCAGTTTCCAGTTCTAGAACGTTTCCATCTTTGCATTATCCTTTTTTAATTTTAACCAACCCAGCCCCTGACAACCTCTGACAAAGAAGAGCTCAATCTTACAATGAAACACTAATAAGTGTAAAAGGAATGAAGTTCTTAAATATCACCATTTGGCTTTCACCATATGGCTGAAACAGGCAAGAATCATAAATCTATGGTAAAATTCATGGGTAAAGCATGGTAAAGAATAAGCACTATATTTAGTTTCAAGGTATCTCCTTATGAAACACTTATGAACTGCTTATTAATATCAGTATCACACACAAGTTAACTTCAGAAGGGAGAAAGATGGAAATAAACATCTTACAAAGCAATTAAAGTTACCACTGCTAGGAATAATCAACATTGATGTGCCTTGTGATAAAATATCCTGAGAACAAGGCATTATTTCTAAAATAGTCCTACCAAAAAAGGGATAAACTGTGAAGAAAATCTGATATATGTAAACCACAAAGGGATTTCCTACAAAGTAACTGTCTTGGATTTTTTGAAATCAATCAAGGTCAAGAAAGGCAGGCGAGGACTGAAAGCAGGATTTCAAGCTGGAGATCTTTAGGTCAGTTCTGTTCTTCTGAGTGTTCACCCAGGCGGGGTGCGTACTACCTTCTGAGCCTACTCATTCCCCTTTTTTTAAAAACTAGTCTATATTTTAGATTTTTTTGAACTGTTTCTTTTCTGTTTCAGGACCCTATTTAGCTGCACTCTTCAAGGAGAAGTATTATCAAATTGCTCATTCTGGCAAACCAGTATGTTTTTGCATTCAATTACAGGAAGCTCATGTGGAGTTTTTATTTATTTTTAATGTATTTGGGGGGGAAAAAAACCTTTGAAAGTCTAGTTTCCTTTTTTATTTATTTATTTTTAAAGATTTATTTTATTTTTGCATACAAGCTAGGGTGCAGGCCAGAGGTGTAGGACAGTGAGAGGGTTCACCAGAGAGACTGGAGAACAGAACAGGCAGATCGACTGTAAAACACTGCTGAGGGGAGCAGTGGGAGAGGCAGGAGAGGTCTGCTGTACCATGTGGGATTCTCCCCAGCCAGGCATCGAACTCGCGCCTCAGCCGCCGACAGCTCCACAGCGCTGCACTAACCCCTTGCAACCTCTTGTGCCACCAAGGAGGCCCTAGTTTCCTTTTTTAAAATTACAATGTTATATCTATGCGCAAGGACATAAAGTATATCATGGTTATAGATTGACAGTTGCACAGCTAAGATTTATTTTGTCTTTATGCTTTTATTGAATAATTTATTTTCCATCCCAAGGCAGGTCTGAATATATGTTTTAACAACATGATCAGTTTCTTAGAAATTTGTTTAATTTACTTTATTAGAATATAGTCTGTATCTTTGGTAATCCTGTTAATGACAACAAAGAAAAAGAAAAGGAATGGGTTTTGGAGACTCAAGCTTAATACACCAAACACACACACACGCACACAAAGTTAAGTATTACCACCAAAAACTCAGGAGAATCTGATGGTGAGGGCTGTGATCACTGTAATCTGATTAACAGCTTCTAATCTCAACTTTGCATTCATTTGCACCCTGACTTTGGGCAGATATGTCTACTGTCTTAAACTTCTGGAAAAAGGGGAGATGATTCCACCTCATAGAACATTACACAGAATGAGATGAATCACATAAAGCCATTAGCAGTCCTGGCAAGCAGTAGTAAGCCCTTCTCATGCTGACTTAATATTATACTCAGTTGAAAACTATGATTAAAAATGAGTTGGGGAACACCTACCCTTAGCAGACAGAGAATGGCAAAAATTAGTGCATCAATCCTTTAAGAATATGAATCACACTTTTTTCTTTCTCACAATCCTACTCTGTGTCTGTGACTCACATTCTCTCTCTACTCAGAAATCTTACTCTAAACGCTTACAGGAGATGACCTTGTTACTTTCTGTGTCTCAGAAATGATTTTCTCAAACTCAAAGCAAACATTGTGCACAAAATACTACAGAACAATACTAAAGAATCTGGATGGCAATAACATTAAATAAATAGACTTGTGGAGACAGGGCTCTGAACATGACAATAGAATTTGGGGAAAACAGTAGGAGCAGAGGTTGTTTTGAGCAACAGAAATTAAAACCGGTCAATCACTTTTCTTTATGTGGTAGTCTCACAACCCACTGCCAAAATACTCAGCAAAACCAGTCTTTGTCCATCCTCACCTATCCCCCTTCTTCACTCAATTACCATCTTCATCACTAAAAACACTTTGTCTCTTGTATATTGACAGTTCTTAACTTCTTACCACGTTTGCACTGAATACCAGGCTATGCTTGATCAGTGCTCCGGACTAGCGGCCAGTATTTGTCCTTACAAATATTGTATTAGTCCAAATATCATTTATGGAGGTTGGCTAGAGACACACTACCATCTATACCAAGTATTGTTGAGGTTAAAAAGAGTTCAAGATGATTCAGTGTGGTCATGAGATTTCAAACAGGGGTCAGCAAATTATGGTTGGACGGCATAATATGGTGATGGCCACTTGCTTACTTGTTGTCTATGACTGCTCTTTTAATATATAACGGCAGAGTTGAATTGTGAGTGAAATTAAAAGCACTTAATATTTCAAGGTATCTTGGCCCTATTATAGAAAGTTTGCAATGTCTGAAATGGAGATGTAAGTATAATTAAAAACACCCATTTATTAAACATCAATTACAATTTGGTGTTTGTAAAGAAAAATATTTTTATAATACATTAAAAATTTTTTTTTGGCACTTCTTTATAATTACAGGAGTTGAGAATGTTGGAGAGAGCACTTCCATAGGGACATTGAGAAATTTTTTGGAGGAGGTGCCATGAGATAAAGGAATGAACAAATGGGAATGAATATGAGCTAAAAACTTTAAGGCAACAACAACAAAATAAAGATGTAAATATGGGAAGCAAATTTAAAGCAATACAGAGGATGGAACTTGCCCATCACATTGGGATAAACTCTCTTAATGATTTGCAAAGTTTTTACCTTTTACCATCTTTCAAACATGCAGGTATGTTTTCTACAGATCACATTTCATGCACCTCTAGGACGTCTTTTTAAAACATGCGTGATTTCTAGCTGGTAACCCTACTCTAAAGAGGCAAGTTCTCAGAAATGAATTTGATGATAAACATTATAATTAACATCATTACCTGAAAATGTTCTTTAGTTCAACCCTTTTAATCTTTTCCATCATTTGATAGTTAGTATTTACTCAGCAAAAAAATTATTCTTTTGCTTCCTAAACAAAGTCACATGACTAATACAACACATTCATTTGTGAAGATTATTATTGTGTCCTCTTCTCATTCCTATATCTTCCCTTTCCCCAAAGATCCACAAGGGAAAAATCTAGGTGGATTAGTGGGACTCTCCATTTTGGAACAGGGCTTAGTATGTTAGGAATACACAAGAAGATCAATGGTAACAAGATTTTACTGAAATATATTACAAGTCAGAAGAGATTTCAAAAAGCTTTTGAAAATGTTTGCATTAAAAAAAATTGCAGAAAAGCAATTTACATACAAATATAAAAATATCTTAGGTGCAATAATACTAAAAGCTGCTTAGTATTGTTTTGGTCAGTTATCCAGACAGCTACATTTTCAAATGCTACTTAATGTACTTACAAACTAGAAGAAAAGTAAACTACTTTTAAGACGTAGTTTTAAAAGAAGGAACACCAATTAATTATAAAATGTTTTATTTGAAATACATACAATTCTCAAATTGCAAAATAATGAGCCATAATATATGAAACTTTAAGTATTGTACAGTCATTCAACAAACAAATAAACAAAAAGCAAAATCTGGGGGTTGGAGACTAGTAGAGAGAGAGGGAAGAAGGGAGGGAAAGACAAAAAACAAAAAATTTTCTAAATTCAGACAATTAACTCAAATTCATATAACTGCTTTCCTGATATCAAGAGATGAGTAGGGGAAATTATATTTCAAACTCAAGAACTAAAAGGTTTATTGAGTTCAACATAAAATTCCTTCAGAACTCCCATGATATATACATGCGGCTGGAATAAACTGATATTAACATAGTATACATTTGAAAATTAATAGATATAATATTTTAAAACAAACCCTCCAAGACCATATATACAAGCACTGACATCCAAGGAAATAAAATTCAGGCACCATCGAATATTTAGCATATATGGTACCTTGAAGATTAAATGTTCTCTTCCTTCTTTTTACTAGTCTTGTACATGGGTTGTCTCTAAAGCAGTTTTCATACAGAGCCATGCGTCTTGATGGGCCAAACACATTTTCATTTTCTCCAGTACTATAAAAATTAAAAACAGATAAAGAAACATAGGGAAAATAATTAGCTTCATTGTTCACAAAGGAAGATAAAACAACAATAGTCTAAAGTATTCTAGAAAAGCTCAGAAGGTAGATGAACACAATTCTTTAATTGAAAAAAAATTACACTTCTTAATTATAAAAAACCAATTCTACTTAAATAAAGTGAAAGAATTACTTTACTAAATGTCAAGAAGAGTGTTTCAATTAACCACAATGTACAGGGTTCCAAAAATGTGGCTTAAAAAATCAATTTATAAAGAAAAAGTAGGGTTAGGGAATGTTTGTGGACTATAAGCCCATGGTAGGAAGATCCAGCACTAGAAAGGCAAAAATTTCACTGAATTTTGAATAGGGTGCCAAGAGAGGGTGTCATTTTTAGAGTAAAGGTAAGTATCTGTAACTTATTCCATCGAACACAACAACTTCGTTTCAGAAATGGTCTGGAATCAAATCAAAGAAAGAAATCCTAAAAGAATAATAGGGGCCCAGGGAAGAGTTATTTTGGGGCCAGCACATTATCCATGTGCTAAAATATTCAAAATAACCAATATTGAAATATTAAGTGGATATAAAGAAATCTACACTTTCAGGATCTATTTTGCGATTAGTACCCTCATAAGTTACTTTTAAGGCACTCTGACAGTGCCCTTTCTTAATTATTATTTCTCAAATTTAGCATTCAGTGAAACAGAAAGAATACAATGTATTACTCTTGAGGACTATTTAATGCAAAAACAATAAGCAGTAGTTAATGGTTATCTTTAACATGAGCAGGTGCTGTCAATCACCCACTTTCTTATTAAGAGCAATTCTGATCATTTTGTATGGGTGAATTCACAAGAGACTTCCATACCTCAATTGTGCTCATGTTTAATAAAACATATGCTGGCATTATCTTGAAAGAATTAAGAATGTTGTATGTATAAAATACGGTTTCTATGAACTTCAACTCATTGCTCTAAGAGGAAATGTGGAGGAGAAAAATCTCTTTAAAAAATGTTTCTAGATGTATCTGCCTACATGTGTAAGTGCAAAAACGTTAAAGATGTTGATTTTAATACACATTCTAGAAAATATGGTAAGATTTATTTTAATGCTAATAAAAGGAACATACTTTGCAATTAAAGAAGCACTTCAAATATTTTTTTTAAAAGATTTATTTATTTATACATACAAGCTGGGGTAAAGGCCAGAGGTGTGGTGTGGTGAGAGGGTTCACCAGAGACAGAGTAGGGAGCAGACAGGCAGATCAGAAATACACTGCTGAGGGGAGCAGCGGGCGAGGCAGGAAAGGGCTGCCACACCTTGTGGGATTCTCCCAGGCTGGGCATCGAACTCGCATCGTGCGCTGCTGACAGCTCCACAGTGCAGCGCTCAACCGCTGCGCCACCAGGGAGGCCCTTTAAATATTTTCTTAAAGGCAGTATCAGAGAAAGCCATAAAAGACAAAATTCCTGAAGACACAATGCTTTTATATCACCATCATCATATAAGCATCCAAAAGTTGGCCAAACAGTTGGGACCTGGAGGGGATGTAAATATCAGGGGCTACACAATCATCAGAGCTACAAAGAAAATTCTTTTGCAAGTAGGTAGAAAATGATGAAAAGTGAAGATGCAGTCTAGTCAAACTAGATTAGACTCAAGGTCTAAATATGTAACAAGTGCCTAAACATCAGGCTGTGCATGGGTAGCTGTGGCAATACCCACTGCAGGGCAAGAAAGGCCACACACAAGTCAACAATCTTTCATCTGATCATCAGAAGGAAAAAACCAGCTATGCAAGTAACCGATAAATGTGCTATAAAAGAGAGTCATTAGGAACGGTTACTCTGAAATATATGATAAAGATGGGAAAACATTTATTTTGCACAATGGCTAAAAAGCAGTCTTAAATCCCGGTGACCCCATGCCCTTTCCTGTTGCACTGCAATGGACACTGACTTTTGCTATAAAGTTGAAAGGGTGAAGGAAAACTTGAATGTTGTAATCTGTATACCTCTGTATGGCTCTGTATGGCTTAAGTATATTAATGAATCATTTGTGTACCTAAACACAGCTTTGTGTACCTAAGTATAGCTATGCTGAATGAAAGCATATGCAAAAAAAATTATTTCTTTTATAATTTAGTGACAGAAAAATTTGGTCTTCAAAAGGAATTTTTTTATATGCTTCTTCATTTCTAATGATAATAATTCATGATGCTTGCCTTTGAATACTTTGTTTCAGGAAATTCAGATTCAAAACAGATAATCAGAATAGCAATACTAGTCTGCACACGGTAATTTCCCTTGCTCACAATGTTAATTAGATGGTGTATGGTCTTTAAACAAAGCTAGTTTCATTAAAGTGTCATTTAAAATCAAACATCAGATAAAGTTCACAAATGAAAATACATTATGGTATATTCAGACAGACTAGTATCTGCAAATACATGCAAACATTAACATTATCACATTAACACTTGTAATATTTTTATATTTAATCACATTTACTAATTTTACAAAGATTTAAAAAGAAAAAGAAAATTCTTTTCCCCCTGAAAAATGACTTTCAAACAAAATGGAAATTTTAGCACCATCACAAGGACTAATTTCTCAACTGAAAAAGACAGTTGATATGATCTGAATATGCACATAAACCTAATACAAATGCATGTATACTCTAGACACAATGTATACACTTTACACCTAGAGAAATAAATGGAGAAACAGGGTTGAACTCAATCTGTTATTTTTTTAATACTCAGTCTACAAAAATACCTCTCTAACTCTAGCTAATCTATCAAAATTCAGTTAATTTGATTTAATACATAAGGTTAATGGAAGCCACACCTCATTCCCCAGACTTCTACCATCAATCAGTGAAGAAAGAATCAAAAGCAGAAACAGAAGAAATGGGTGGCAGTGGAGAGATTACCATTGAAAGGCCTAGTTTCAGAACAGTAAGTGACCCAAACTATGTGACCTCTACTTTTTTGAACAGACAAGACTAGAAAGACCTTTAAAGACCATTTCAGCAGGGAGAATTCTGATGATGCAATTTCAAAGACAATGACCCAAATAAAAGTGTTTTTCAGTGGAAAAACCACTAATAGGTAGGTGTTGCTAGGCAACGGATATCATAGTGTTTAATCTCTACCCTTCCTACAGAATGACATGATGGAAGAAAATAAGCCTTTTCAGCATTTCAATATAATAGCTGTATCTGACAATTTTTAGTCTTCTTTTAGAACATAATTTCTTTTATGTTGAAACAACTGTAACTTTTGTTAGTATGTATCAGTCTACCTCCATTATTCAAAAACTGGTTTATAATCCATAGCTATTAATAGGATGCACTAAAATTAGCATAAATCAATTATCAATATGCATAATATTGGTATTATATACCAATATCATAATAAATGCTGAGTAACAAATTCGGGTCATCGAATTTGAACATGCATGTGATTTATTAGTATCAATACTTATAAAATATGTAAGTAGAAATGTGAGTTTCAAAGAGAAGATAAATTTCAGAGATTAGAAATAGTTAATGGTTCTATGATTTTATAATTTGATAAGATTTATGTGAATCTAAGACTCATTTAGTATCTCTTGCTTAAGCAATTTCCAATGAACTTCTATAACCTCAGAATCTGACTTTGACATTGTTTCAGCTGCACAGTAGGAAGGGCACAACTGACATAATAGGAAAACCATAAAACCATTTTCAAGTTCATTTCTTAGGATAAAGAATAAAGGATTATGATGAAGGTCTGAATTTGATAAGCTAGGAAACAATCTTTTTTGTGGCTCAGTCTTCTCATCTCTAAAAGGGGATAATGCCAGTCACTTACGTGTTTTATAGTAAGGATTACACAGTATTAAGAAAAGGGGAAGCACTATACAAAGTAGAAAGTTTAAATAAAGACTATAGTTGTTCCATATATGGTTTTAATACAGAATGGAGTGCTGATATATGATGAAAAAAAATTATCCACATAAATGTCCATGCTTCATTAAACCTCCATTTTCATTTGTTTAGGGTGATGATAGTGGTACTTTCATTGCTGGAGTCATCCAGATATTTGCTCTTAACTCTCATATTCATGTTACTCTTGCCTTGGATTTTCTATACAATTTTATTATCAAGAATCTATTCTAGTTCAAAAGTTTATAGCAATCAAGGCCAAAATACTTTTAAATAACTCTTTATGTAGGGTTTCTTCTTCACCTTATCTACTATTTTATTGGAGAACTGGAAAAGAGGAAATTAGGAAACAGACTTAATGATTCTTTCAAAGAAATATATTCAGCTATTAGTTCATGCTTATAAAATGATCTTTCTTGTAAGAGTATGCCTATTCATCATCAAATTCATCTGTTTTCTGTGACTAGGAGTATATAGCATTTTGTCTTTGTGTTAGTCTGTATTAGCTTTATACACACAAAACAACCTGTATACCTCTGACGTCAGGTTGAATTTGTTAGTTTTTACCACAATATCAACCACTTTGTAGGAACAAAGGCCCAGAGACATTGGTAATTGAAGAGTCTTCGTTTATTTTGTCCCTCAACAGCATGGTACCTTTTTATTTTTTCTTAAAAAAAAAAATCAGGCTCTTCCTCTCTATTTTTAATACAGAGAATTAAGAGAAATAGTTCTTCTATTTTTAGATAGATTCTTGGCAAAAAGCAAAACAGGCATGCTATGCAAATTGACAACAGAATTTCAAAACTACAACATTAAAGTAAAATATGTCACTAGTTCATTTTACAGAACTTCAAAGCTCATACTTATAGCTGGAGCAAATTAGATGAGTGGTGGTTAAGTTTACACAATTAATTCCTCTCTGCATATGTTTCCCTTTCCTCCCTCAAAAGGTAGCATCTATTTCTTCTTCCTATGAATCTGACTTGCTGCTTAAGAATGTATGAAATTAGGAAGGACTTCACGACGACAGGAGTGTGAGGGTATGTTAGAGGAAAGTGGCCCCCAATTTTTTTCTAACCATTTTCATAGTCATTATTATTATGATGATGAAATTATTAAAACAGGTTTTAAGTCTGAGGTTTAGCACTATAGGCTAGTATGAAAAAGTCTTCTTAAGTATTTTTGTGAGATTCTGCCAACAGCATGTGCACAGATAGACCTGGTGAGCTGTGTGATAGGCAATGCTTTTCTCAGCTTCTAAACACCTTTCCTACCATTTCCTTATATACCAAACCCACCAAATGTCCAAGCCTCACTTGCTACGGCTTTATTAGGCCCAAAATCATTCTCAAGATTCACCTTTATAATCACCACTGACTACAAAGGACACATGCATTTGCTAATGCTCCACAATTCAATCAATACTAAGAAAATCTTTATAGAGTCAATAATGCATGGAACAAATGCATATTAACTGGCTATTGAGATATTAAAAAGCTTGACCAAAAACCAGAAAAGATGTCAGTGTGGTGCTCTGAGAACTCTGGGTTCATACTTGGAGAAGCTGAGAAAAATACACTATCTCAGAGAACTTACCTGGGCAAACTTGTGAATCTGTTCCACCACTGCCGCAAACAGAGCATGGACACTTTCATCAATCAGACTCTGCATGTAATGCACTGCCTCCTCATCAGATAGGTCTAGACGGAATTTATCCTGAACCTACAAAGGTTACAGTCTGTTAATTTTATGAATCAGGAAAAACAGGGATATATTTTAAAGAGAGAATCAAACTGATACAGATATTACTATTTTATGAGTAAACACAAGAAATGGTTTGTAACATGTAAGGAGTTCTGAATATTCTTCTTTGAAATGTGGAAGATTACTGTTTGCTATCTGTTCTTTATATCACCCTAGCCTTGTTGGTTGTAAACATTTTTAAGAAAAATTAATAGAAAATATTGTTTGGCTCTGCAAATATAAAAGCAGACACAAACTGTTCTTTTAACTAGAAGGTGTGTTTTACTGTTCATACTTCAAATCTAGAACTACTACATGACTTAAATTATGACATACTTATTAACAATCTCCTTCACTTCATTCCTTTTATTCATCATAAAAAGGATGTTGAAAGGTAAGATTATATAAATATTCTATCTTCACTGCCGATGTAAGAATAAGAATTTTATCAAACACTGGCAAAATCAATTAAACTAGCTCTTCTATAGCAATTCCTTGTACTTCAGTGAAGAACTACTTCAATTAATCTATAATTTTCAAAGAAAGCATTTTTTCTTAGTTCACGTTTAAGGATGCAGCTGACTCTCAGTAGCAATAAGTTCTAGAAAAACTGAAAAGCTATATATGAAAATGACTCCCTAAAAAGCCATTGTTATTGAATGCCTACTCTGTACAAAACATTGTACAAAGCACTATACAGGCAATATTTCATTTGACACTCAAATGGCTCTGAGGTAGACATTAATTATCTACATCTGTAAGATGCAGAAACTGAGGCACAAAGAATCTATGAAGCAAACTTAGGACCCTGATAATGAGGGGCTCACATGCTTCTAGACAAGCTCACAATTTTGCCTGCGACCACTCTATTCCTTCCTCCTCATATAAATGGCCTACTTACTTCTGAACATGAAACTTCCAAGTGAAAAAAAAGTGGCTCACATTTAGTGTTTCCTTTCAATTAGAGGATTTAACTTTTAGAAGTAAAACCATTTTATACATGTTGAAATAAATTTGACTTACAAGCAGAAATGAACCTTATATAAAGACCTATTTTTTAAAGTTATCAGAAACTACTTAGTTTGTTCTTTTATTTTTGAAATTCTTCTTTATTCCATCCTAAGCTACATATAGCAAACAATCTAGAATAAACATTTCAAACTTAACATTATCATTTGAAGCTTAAATTAAAATAATTTTGATTTGAAAATAATTCTCTTTGAAAGAGAATTATTGCTTTTGCTTCTCTTTGAAAGCATAAGATTTTATTAAGACTGAAAAAAAATGACAAAAAAATTACATGGAGGATTCTAAGACATTTAATTTTGAAAAGTTAGACACTTCTAAAGATAATTTCAATTAATATATTATTTGCCAATAATAAATAAGACTGATTTTATACTGGCTGCATCATTTCTTTGCATTGGACTATGGGTGACTTTAAACTGGCAAAATTTGTATTTATAGCTAGCAACAAAATTTGGTATTTTTATTTACTTACCAAAGGCAACCTAACTTTCTTAGTGTAACACTAAAGGGCAGTGTAACTTCTCAAAATGTGCTGGAAAGATAACTATTTATTATCTTGGATTATCAGGATTATTGTCTACTAAATCATCTACCTGTTCTTTCAGTTTTCCATCCATGGTTGAATGATGAAATAAAAATTAACCTAACACATTAAAATAAGGAAAAAAGTGAATGTTTGTCAAAAGAAGATGTCAAAGGCAAAAACTGCATGTTCTACAATAGATGATCACGCAAGTGAAATGAGTCTAGAGATGTAATTAATAATAAACACACCAGTTACTCAATTAGACTTTATTAGCAAGTAACAGAAAGTCTTTGAGGAATCCAAATCCTACTTTCAGTTAACATTTTTGGCACTTAGTATCTTTTAACTAGAGGGAACCCTCTTTCATTTTAACCTAATACTTCACATCTAAAAGATATACTAGAAATGTCCTTGAAAGCACAGCTTATATAGGAAAACATAGGCATTTCACATTAGAAAGTTGTGGCACCTACCTTAGGCATTTAGACCAGTGTTCTAAAGTTTGCTGAGTTCTTAGTATTTCACTTAATTACCATTTGTTGATGTCTATTTGAAAAGTCCTATCTGCTACAAAGACAGAATCAAATCTGACGTTCCTGCTTCAAAATGGAGATCTGTCATATCCTTTTTTTTTCCTTCCAACTAACTTCAATTTGGAGACTAGAAATTCAGTATCTTATTTTTCTACTGAAGAGTTAGCACACTTTCACTCACAAAATAAATATTTAATGCCTTTCAAATAGAAATGAATGAGCAATATATTTTCCTATATTTGTAAACCAATTTAAAAATATATTCTCACCTGTAACTGAGGATTAACATGGTGATCTGAAAAACCATCATCTTTAAGAAGTCTTGGCTATTACATCTGTTCTCCCCATAAACCTGGGATGAATGATACTTGATGCTTTTGGTAATGAGAGAATTTCATGTGCTAGATAGTTCTTTTGAGAACTATAACTAAGGAATAAATAAGTATGTAGAAGGAAGAGACATCTTCTTCCAATTATGCCCTATTACTCTACCACAGGGTCAGACAAAATTCTGGAAGAGGCTAAGGGAGCTGCAATAGCTAAGCCAGGAGCTTCCCTGCATTCATTTGCTTTGTACACCAAAAGAGCAACCACACAACAAATGAAGCCTCCTTTTGTTTCTAATGACCAATTTATAAAGTGTGAATTTGAATAAAATTCATAGATTAGCCCGAAATTCTTGAACCATACTGGAATCATACTTTCAAATTTTTGTTTGGATGTGCATGTGTGCCTGACAGCCAATTAGTGCCAAAAATTAAATTATGTCTTTAATAGCATCTGACATATATTCTTGCACACACATTCTCAGGTACATAGAGCTGTTTCCCAAATAAAACCCTGCAACACATTTCTAGACTAAATTATATTATCTTTCATAAAAAGCAGAGGGATTTCATATACACCTCATCTTTACTCTGCCTTTGAAAACTCAAAATACACCACTTGACAGACTAATTTAACATTTATTAACTTAGAAAGAAGGCTTTTGCTTAAAATTTAGTGTTTTACCATCTCTCAAATAGCAATTTTCATTAAAATAAGAAAAGCAGACATTCTCAATTCAATTCTTATAATTTAAAGGATTAGAATCAGAAAAACAAAATTTCTATACTCACTTCCTAACCATTTAATCACAAAAGAAATTACAACAAAGGAACAACTTTCATTTATCAGAGTGAAAGGAAAAGTTTTAATCTAAGTATTATTTTCTTGCTGAATTCATTTGATTACTTGAACTGCATCAGAATATATGAAAATCTGACTTGAATACAGAAATAAAGAGCACTGAAAGAAAAACAATGAAAACTGAACCCCTAGCTAACGATTGCTAAAAAAGTATCAATGCTGTAAAAGATTGTGGAAAGATACATGAATATTTGAAGGAAAAAAGCTTCATTGCCACAATTCCATTGAGAGTTGATAACATGACTTGTATGTTTATAACTTTACAGGCATCAAAAGTAATTTAATTTTACAGATCATTTGAAATAGACCTTTATGTAATTTGCAGTTGTTTGTAATATATATACATAAAATTTCTTAATTTTGAAGTTTAGTAAAAGAATCAGTTTAGTATAGGAATACATTTATTGAATTCTTCAGGACAAAATAGCATTATCTTGTTTAATTACTTTGAACAAACTTGCTTACCGCCGTTTAAAATATTTCTTTTTTTATTACTTATTTAAAGGAAAACAGGAATGAAAAAAGATTGTCTGTCAAATGGTCATGTCATCTGTTAAACTAATTCTACCATTTTTTTACTTCTTTATTTGAATATTCATATGCGTTTAAAAAAAAGCAAAGAAGATTTACAGCTCCTTGAAAATAAGCAATTGTCTTCTTTCAACACCTTCTCTTGAATAGTTATGTTTATGATTCCCCAGGGAATACATTTGATTTTTATCACAAATGTTTTACATTTCCTTCATTCACCAGTGCATTCTACAGAAGTCGTTAACTTATAAGTCTTATCTCCATAACACAGGTTTATAAAATAGTTCCTTATTTATTAAAAAGAGCTGACATACATGTATTTGATGAGGCCCTTCAAACCCACCAAATTTAAAATTTTCAAAACCAACAGTATCCCGACACTTGGTTACCCTCTTTATTTCTTGCTCTCTATAACACTAAATAGCTCTTAAAATGCTATATATTTTCCTTACTTGTTTCTTTGCTTTCCTTACTAACAGGTAGGCTCCATATAGACAGGAAATTTTCTTTTATTATTGTTTATAATTCAACACTGATACAATACTTGACACATATTACAGCTCCATAAACATTGTTGAGTGAATGAATGAACACGCATAGGGAGAATATACTCAAAACTGCAGGAGCCTGATTACCCTTTGGAAAAAGAAATGTGACAGCAATAACACTAACTTCAGCATTTTGATTTAGTAATAAAAGAGGATTTAAAGAGGATAGGGCAGAATGTTAATATTTATTAAATATCTGTGGTGGTTAATAGGTATTTGTTAGAGAAGCATCCACATTTTTTATAATATAAACATTTCATACAAAAATTTATAAAGAAAAAAGTAGTATGACCTGTTTGTTCAATTGTCAGGAGCCATCGGACAAGATGGCCCCCAGCGGTGAGTTATGGCCCTAAATTGCCTGAGTTGCCCATATAAGGTTAGGTTTCGATGAGGACTGCCTTAGGTGTCTGTTTCCCCGTTTCATGTACATTTTTCCCAAACTGACGTCAGCAAGACCGTCCCATTGTTTCCCGTGCTGCGCTCTCATTGAATCCCCAATCTCGAACCACCCTGCGTCACCTAATGTAACTTTCCCGTGACTGTCACCCTATATATGCTCTTTCCCCCGGAACAATAAACGAGACTTGATCAGACCTCCTGTCTTGTCTCCATTTTCTTTCTTTCTTTTTTTTAATTAATTATTGGTGCCTTTTTTTTTTATTTATACATACAAGTTGGGGTACAGGCCAGAGGTGTGGGGCAGTGAGAGGGTTCACCAGAGACAGAGCGGGTAGCAGAACAGGCAGATCAGAAACACACTGCTGAGGGGAGCAGCGGGCAAGGCAGGAGAGGTCTGCTGCGCCATGTGGGATTCTCCCAGGCAGTGCGTTGAACTCATGTCGCCGCTGCCAACAGCTCCACAGCACACAGCGCTTAACCGCTGCGCCACCGGGGAGGCCCTTGTCTCCATTTTCTCGAGTACCCCTGTCCCTTGCTCCCTGCTTCTTTCTCAGGTACAACATTGATCTGGACTCGCGGGCCGAGTCATTCAATGTTGGAAATTATTTTATTCACTGTGTTTTAGTTATACAAGTATCAAAGCGTTTGCTTTTATCAGTTTGTATTGTTATTAGGCTACTGGGATATTCTTGCTAAAAATAAGTGATCAGAAAGATCACTTATTGAGAACACATCTCAGCACCAAGCAGTAATGGCACACTAATATACTTCTAACCAGGTACTCAATTGATGTTTGTGACTGATGATTACATGTTTTAAATGTTGACCCCCAACTCTCATTCTTAGGCAATGGGGTTTTTGAAGAAATAAACAAACCTGATTAACAAAAATGTTAGACATTCCATATGTACTCAGTTTCCAAAAAAAATTTAAAAAATTGATGTATACTAAGTAGTGAAGCCAGGTACTGCACTTTTAATAATTACTCAAGTAATATGAAAAATCTGCACTTCGCTAAAGACTTCAGACTAAAATGTGCTACTATTTTTCTCTAGCTGGCATCATTCAAGAGACCAAAGCAAATTTTTTGTTAAGTATTAAGACTTTGAAGGTATGTCAGCAATCTCTAGTCCATCAAAGTATAAAGTCTACTTCTTAAGAAAAAAAAAAACTAATAAAAACCATACCTTTCAGTTTATTCCTAACAGACTTTAATGTCCAGTTTATACTGCAACTCTTTATTTCATCTTCTTGCTAAACTAGTAGAGTGCAAAGAAACTAGATATAAATGTAAAATACTCTTTTGGGGAAAAATATGGTGAAATACCTTTTCCTTAAGGTTCACTTAATTGAAACTAGAAAAATCAGGGAATTCTGATCAAAGGAAAAATGACTAATGTACATATTTTTTATTCCAAACAACAACAACTGCTTTACATTTTAAAATACCATGTCATAAAGCTAGCTAGTAACACAAGGGCACTGTCTTCCACAAAAAAAAATCATGATCTCCTGAAGAGAAACAGAGATGGGACAAAAGATCTAGTAAGAATAAGAAAAACCTAAATTAGCTGGCAGAGGAAACTGACTCTCTTTGACAAATACTGTTAGAATTTTCATAAATAACTTCTGAACACAAGTAAAGTAAGGGAAGAGTGAACATATGACAGAGATAAATGGTTGTAAAATAAACAAAGCAAAACAGACCCTGAATATCGTAACGCAAAATAAATATATAAACAACATTTGAAATCTAGTGCAGCCATCAATTATTGCTAAAGAAATTTTTATCAGTCAATTATATTTCTTGATGGATGAGCCTTATTCAATAAAAAATAAACAAGGTGTCAAGAAATAAAGCTAGTGTGATAAACAGTCTATTTGCCATGGGATTATTAAAATAGTGCTTATTGTACAAAATAAGAAATGAAACCCTAATAAAACCCTAATTTTTAAAAATGGCTTAACAATAAGATATTTACATTAAAATTCCTTTCAATGCTTGTCAAAGACTTACAAAATTAGGTGAAAGAGATTAACCCTGCTCATGTTTGCAGTGGTCTGAGTATTTGTGGCTCTCAATCTACATGGTGAATCCTAATGCCCGAGTGTGACGGTATTAGGAGGTGGGCCTTTGGGAGGTGCACAGGTCACAAGGGTAGAGTCTCATGACTGAGTTTAGTAACCTTATAAAAGACTTCACAGAGGTCCCTAAGGCCTTATACCATGTGAGGATATAACAAGAAGCTTCAGCTGAAAAGGGCCTTTCCCTGTCCTGCTGGCATCCTGATCTGACTTCCAGTCTCTAGAACTGAGAAAAATAAACTCCTGCTGCTTATAAACTACCCAGTCTTTGGAATTTTGTTATAAGCAGCCCAAATGGACAAAGATACTGTCCAACCCACAGAATTATCCAGCAATGTTCAGTCAGGTACAATGAAATGTAGGGTTTTTTGATGTCAATTATTTTCAACTCCATCTCTTAGACTGCTACTGTCCTTTAGTAATATTATCCGAGTGAAAAAGGTCTATTTTTCTTTTTAGTTCAATAATGCTAATCACACTGTTATTTATGATCATCTTATGGTACTTTTTGGGTAAATAAAGTGCTTGACATACATTCCCTTCCTTGACAGTCAGAGAATCAGAAATTAATTGGAAGAAAAATCTTCAAATCCACTGCCACGTCTAGTAGGCCAGCTCTGAAAACTGTTCATCCACATGACAAGTTCCCTTTGTTTTTCTCTTCGTAGTCTGAGTTAAAGAGTAGATCTCTCCTCTCCTGACACAGTAAAAGACCTCTGTAAACAAGGGTAAGGACGAGAAGGACAAGAAACAGCTATTTCTGCCTATGTAGTATTATAACGCTTTGTTTCCGATCCTCAGCATGCTTAGCCTGAAGTGCTAGGAATTAAGGTATCCTACTAGGAGTATTAAAGAAGAGTTAAACTTTTCCAAGACAAAGAAGTGAGTGAGCTTTCTCTCCAGATACAGTGACCTACTCATGAGACTTTGGGTATGACAGAAGTGGGGGACAGAAGTGGCCGCAGAGAAGGTCTCTTTCTTAATTTACTAAAGAGCCTAAGGGTTGGTACAATAGAGGAAAATGGGTTGTTAAAATCTTAACATCTACATATGAAAAGTAGACAGTGATTCCTGAGAATGTCTAAAAAAATTACCTTTTTCACAGTTTTATCTGGTTCAAGAGCAATATCTGGGATGTTTGCATCCACCATCAAGGAGAACAAGTTTAAAATCAGATTAGAATACCTAAAAGAAAGCGGGAAATAAAAAAAATGCAATGCATTAATTTTTTTCAATTCTTCTGCATGTCAAGAACACTCCTAGAAACAGTGGCTCTTGGATCTTTATAATGATTACTATTAGCCCAATAGAAAACAAATGTAAGATTATATATCAGCTGTCTGAATAAAAAAGGAACCTTGGAAAAATATTCTGGGGTCTTGATAAATGCCATTTCTAGGTTCCACACTATGAAACAAAACTTTGAAGTAAACATCTCCAAAGATAATCTTTTTATGTTTTAGTAAGCATATTCTTTTTAGAAGGGTTCTAAGGAGAATTCACTTTATATCTAATTAGCATTTACTAAACAACGAAAATCTGTCTTTGCTAAATGATGACTATCTCAGTGAGTCATGGGTAAATGAATCAAAGGGAAATACCATTATCTCACTAATCACTCATAACTCTCTGGGGATATTAATCACCATTTTAGAAACTACAGTGACTAGTTTGGATATAAGCAATCCTCAGTGAATAAGAGCTAGTCTCCACTGTATTAAAGATGGCTAAATATCTAAACATTATCATCTTTGGACCATGCTTACTCCTACAAGGACTAAAAGTTCTTCATCCATCCTCAAATTTTTCTTTTTCCTTTAAACAAGGAGAAAGAACATTTCCATCCCAAATGCTCATTTCCAGAAGTGGAGGCTTATGGGGAAAGGTGTACATAACTGTGGGGAATTTCCTTGTGAGAACTGATAAAAACACCTATCACAGATGCTATTCCATTTCTCTTCATGTAATAATTTAATTTACTCAACCAACAAATATTCACTGAATATTCACTCTACACACTGTACCAGGCCTAGGGATACAGGGGTGAAGTGAACAAAGAAAGTCCCTATCAGCATGAAACTTACATTCTAGAGTAGGATGAGGATTTACACAAAAAAACTGACAAACATGGTATCAAATATCTGATAAACTGATTAAAAAGAAACAAAAGAAAAAAAAAAAACAGGGAAAGGGGTCAAAGATTGACTGGTTGGAAAGAGGAGCCATCTTAAAAAAACATGATCTTATTGTAAAAGTGCTGGAAAGGAAATGACTTTAAAAGCTTTTACTGGCCCTCTGGTGGGAATAAGAATGGAGATAGGGGAACTATTTCATAGATATCCAGGTGGAAAAGAAACAATATGGAGGCTACCAGACTGTATTTTGGAGATTGGAGTGACTGTATTTTGGAGTGGGACATTTTTGCTTAAGGTTTTAATGGAGGACAGAAGAGAAGAATTGAATATCGCAAGGATTTAGCTTAAGTGATGAAGAACTACTACTACTCATCAAAGTAAGAATGAGTGAATGAACAAAGAACAAGATTTTGGTAAGGGAATCAAGAATTTTGTCTTAAAAATAATGAAACAGATGTATACTAGATTCTTCACAAAGATATCAAGTAGACAGATATGTACCGCAGTGGAGTATCAGAACTGGTGTTACTGAAGTCATCAGCATTTAGATTCTGTAGAAGGTCACAATGCGAATCAATATACTTAACCAGAAATTAGGGGTAAAAAAGATTCAGAAATAAATCTTTCATATTGATAATAGCACGTCTAAGCAGTTCAATGAGTAGAGGTCAGAAGAAATCAGCAAAGAAAACAGGAGTCACCACTAAGGCAAAAAGGAAACAGGAATGAGTTACATGGAATCCAAGGAAGGTTTTTAGTCACAAAGAACAGTCAAAGCGGCTAGAAACAAAGATGACCATTAGATGTGGTACAGATAACTCTTCACCTTGATGACATGAGTTTCAAAAGCAGAGTCTAACCAGAATTCTTACTGCAGAAAGCTGAAGGAAGAAAAAGAGGCATGTAAGTGAAGGAAGTGAGAACCACAAGTTTTAAAGAGAATGTGCTGTGAAGGAAGTGAAGCAACAGTGCAATGTCGAGTACTGTCACTGCTCTCCTCACTAGATGTCTGTCGCAGTCACCCAGTTGTTATAGCCAAAACTACCTCTATAGATGTACTCTGGAGGGAGGAGGAGTGTAAAATAGATTTCAGGTGAGAAGCACTAATTAAAACCGATGGTGAGAATACCATAGTGGTCTGATTTTCTTCAGCATATCAACTGTTGGCCTGTACACATGAAATAGGAAGCAGACAGTTCTGATTAGAGTTGGGGTTGCAGGAGGTGAGGTTATAGGACTGGATAAAGATGGTTAAGGGAGATTTTAGGAAGATGGGCAGTAAGAATGACTATAGTTTAGGAGCAAAAAATTCATTGAGGAAAGAAGAAAAATGAGTCTATGAAGTAGATTGTATGAGATGGTAGGCTGGTGAGACTAGAAATAGCAAATATAAGGTTGAAGATTTGTTTGAATAAGGACATATCTGAAAATGAGCTGTAAGGATAACAGGAATTGGTCAGGGTGGAAATTTGGTATATGTGCTGCTAAAGCGAGCACATGTCAGGGTGGAAATTTGGGATGAAGATTTTGGAAGGGTAAATTTACTAATATTGATAAGAGGGAGTGGCCAAGGTTAGTGATAAATGATGGCAAAGATGTAGGATGGATATAATTTAGACTATTTAAAAAGAGTGGGTTGAGTACAGTGTTCAGGGAAAATGTTCTCTTTCTCTTACCCATGTTTATGCCAACCACCTTGCCACTCACTGGTCTTACAAAATTGGTCTAAACTGTTCAGTAAAAGCTTCAATAGTAAAAAAGAAATGCATCTTACTGCATCAAGTGAGATTCTTAGAGTGTTTCAGTTCTATTTCCCTGACAATCTCCATTTTGCATGTAATAAATACGGTAATATCACTTAATAATTAGTGTACTACTTCAAGGTAGGAAAATAATAAAGTTAATGATGAAAGTTAGTGTGATTAATAAATTCACTATGAGCAGGCAAAGATCGTCTGCAATAATGTAAGCTCTTTACTTGATACAGTTAAAATACATTTCTTATTTCAGTATTTTTCCTGAAAGCTTTAGGCCATCTGTGCATTATTACTGCTTAACTTGATATTTGGCATAAATAAGGGTTAAGAGAGTTACGCTTTCTTTGAACACATAAGATTTAAAATAATTTAGAATTATTGTTGCCATGACAGCATATTAAAAAAATACATCATCCCTTTTTTATTAATCAATATCTATTTTACCAGTATCTCTTTGGAGAACGCATAAAAATTAAATGAGAATTAAATGTGTTCTGACAGCTGAACAACTGTAACCACCTAGGACTTTGTTCGAAAGGGACCAACTGTTTCTGTGATCCAATGTTACTCCCCAGCTTCTTGGGGCAAAAATCATCGGAAGTTGGTCAAACCCACAACCTAATAATAAAAGTGCCAAATAACCTTAAATCCAAATTTACTTTCACCTATCAGGCTAATTCTCATGTTAAGAAGGAAATTTTTACTATTAATAAAATACACTAAAAAATAAATGTTGATCAAAACATTAGGATCTGGCAAATATTAACTAAAGTACAGTGAAATTTTTAAAAATTAAAACAACAGTTTTCATGATGACTTGACATGAAATTATTTGGACTAATCTCTTTGTGATTTTTCTTAGGAAAGGCGAAAGTTAACTTTGGCTCCATTAATAACTGGCCTGTGTTTTCTCATTCTACTCAACTGCTACTAATCCATTATCAATGAGTTTATAAAACATTGTTTTTCTTCTGCTTTCAATAAGAGAGCATCTTTGACATTTCTCTGGTTATCATTTCATATCATTCTGACTGCCTCCTCAGTGAGATGGCAATGGCTCTATCTAGTCTTCTGTAGGCTCTAACTATTCTAAATGAAAATCCCAGATATTTAAGTGGAATTCTCATTTCTCTCCAAGTGCTTCTGCATCACCAAGCAAATCAAAAGAACACTCATCTTCTCATTATTCCTTTAGCATTTCTGGGAAGTAAAGCTGAACCACTCTGCCACCCAAAGGCTAAATATTATGGCCATTTGTAAAATGCATGTGCATGGTACAGACTGAGCTAACAACATATTAATTCATATTATGTTTTAACCACTGAATGACTAACTCATGTTACAAACAAGACAGTGCACCTGTATAGACAACTCAATGTCTACTGATTTTATTTTAACCTGGAAGAGCAGGTAGGTTGCTATGTCTTTTGTGCTGGAGTTTTCTGCTGGAATAAGAATATTCATTTGCATGGTTAAGTTGAAAACAGAGTTAGAGTCAAATGAGCCTGCCATTTTTGACTGATCATCACAGACATGTCCTGAATTAAAAAAACAAGACTTTTAATTTTTTTTTCTGATGCTATGATGTTTAGTCTTAAGTAAATTAAGATGAAGGAAACAGATACAGTGACGTATCTCACTGGAGAAAAAAAGAGAAACAAAGAAAAATCAATGTACTTTTTAACAAACTTCTGAAGGGTCCCAAGGAGCATCCAAAACCGAGGATGCTAAAAATGATTTAATTTAACTATCACTCTAAATATACTAGATACTTCATTTTATGATTAAAAAAAGTGGGAAGTCAGGTAGGTGATTATAAGCCTTCAAGTCTAGCTGCAAGAAGATCTAAATGGTATAAAACTTCTTAACCTTTTCTCTATGCCAGAACTGTCAAAGAACAGAGCATACTTTATTAACATGATTTCAACCTCTGATTTTAAAACCTGTGTTTGCCTAATCTTATGTAATGCCAGCTTAACCTTTGGTGTGATTTAGCAGTCAGAAAATTAGTGGAAAAGCAAGGAATTCTGTGTTTTCCTTTGATATCAAACTGTTTATCAAAATATCAAATGTACAGTAGGAAACTGTTACTTGTGTCATTCTGAAAAAGAATGATATTGAACGAATAAATATATTTGAACAATTACTTTTCTTGTTCTTTGAAATGAATTTACCAAAATTCTCCATACCAAGCAAATCAACTTACCTTCGAAGGTGGAGAAAAGCAGTGTAACACTGTTTACGGAACTCTTGGTACTGCTCGCTCTGGGTACCTCCCATTCCTTCTACCATTTCTTTATTCAGCTTCATTGGGGGTGGAAGAGGCTTCGGATCCCGACCCAAAATATATCCAAAGTCTATGTGGAAGAGTTTGCCTGCATGTAGATAAGAAACTCATCTGCTTTCAGGTTATAAAACCGTGAAGGGGACAAGTCATACAGCTGATATGAGCAATGCCTTTTCATGGAGTATTAATTCACGATGAAGCCTATTAGGTTCGACGATTTTTTTAACCTCCATCTTTGGAGGGGGCCTTCAGAGCATGTTGTAGGTTTAACTCATATTCATTCAGATGAAACTATACTTAAAATCACCCTACAGTAATATTAGTTAAAAAATTTAAATCCTACATTTAGATCTTTACAATCAGGACAGTCAAAGCCCAAACAAAGGCTAAAGGTGTTAGCAGAAATTAGTTATCTCATAGCAAATTTCTCATGTTGAAGTTTAAGTGAACTGTCCTTCATATAGTGGAAAACTAATTTTATATAGTTGTAAGATAAAAAATTCTTTAACTTATTACTATCCACCCTCATGAAAAAATCCCCCAAATTTCAAATTCTATTATCAGCTTCATCTGACCATTTTCAACTAATCTGTGTCCCTCATTTGCTGGAGACTAGGAAACCAAGAACAGCATTCATGTCTGCGAAGAGCTGGGTGCAGCTGCAGTGCCCCCGAAGAAAAGTCCTACAGCATCGTGGAACCTCGCAGAAAAAGTGATTCTTCCCTTTAGAGAATAATTCACAACAGAATTCTTAAAGCACCTTGTAATTTATAAGTAGGTATAAAATAGACATTCATTTTAATATAAAAAATAACCCCATGGATCCTAAACTCTGAGCTCCATGCAGGCAGGAATTTATGTTTGTTTCATGCATCACTGTATCCCCGGTGTCAGAAGTTTCTGGCACAAAGCAGACATTTATTGTCAAATGAAGGAATGAATTCATTTAAAAAGTCAACCAAAAATCTCCCTCAAGCAACCCAACCACTATTTTGTTTTGTACTACATTATGATCTGTTACATGTGGAAATTTATCCTGCATCATGTGTTTGGGAAACTTAGATTATTTATTCCCTTAAGGGCACCAAGCCAAAAACTTTCCTTCTTGAAATATATGTATTGAGGTTTTGCACACTTTTGCCACTTTACAAAATATTTTTATATAGTGACTCTATTCACTAAGATGTTAGTTATACCCTCTGTCTACCTCTTTCTCAGAGCATTATTACTGTTATCTGAAAATTTTATACTCCATCACTAGATCACTGTTGGAAATATAATGATGGGCACAGAAATGACTACGTTTAGAGCAGTGAAACCGCAGGTTAATAATGACCCACTGGTAGGCACTGGGAGTCAGTAGTACAAATGCCCTGCAGAACAACAGACACCTTCATGTCTCACTTGGTCAGTTGCTTAACCTTTCTAAACTTCACTTTCTAATTGCAATATAATCAGTACTTACTTAAAAAAGCAGAATTAAAAGAGACAAAATATCTACTATTTAACACAATGGATGACACACAGTGAATATTCTAAATGTAAGCTGCCATTATTATCCCCAACTAAGTTACAGAGTAGTATCAAGCAAAACAACTAAAAAACCTTTTAAGTCAAGAATAATTACATATATAGACTTGCCCCATTTTAAAAGGTATCTATCTAGGTCAGAGGAAAAGTCACTTTAGTCTGAATTCAAATTATATTAAGCTATTTTAAATAGCTTTTAAAGGTGAGCATAAATTCTATCTTCTATACTTCAAACACCAATTTTTAAATTTTTTATTTTATATATATTTTACATCATCGTTCATTTTTGTACAATGTTTGCTTTCTCTTCTCAGGTGTAGTCCCAATAGAATTCCTACCACCCATTCACCCGAACATCATCACCATAACCCCTTGTGTTCTTCCCTCCCGTTTTGATCCCTCTCCCCGCCTCCCCTGCAGTGTCTCTGATTTACAGTTGCCTGTTAATTTTTTTTAATTTATTATAATTATTTTTTTCCTGATCCCTTATTCATTTCCCCTACATTCCTCCTATAAATGAAATCATCTAATATTTTTCTTTTTCTTTCTGGCTTATTTCAATGAGCATAATCCCTCTAGCTCCATACATGTTGCTGCAAATGACATGATTTTATCTTTTTTGGTTGATGAGTAATATTCCAAGATGTATATATACCATATCTTCTTGATCCAGTCACCTCTTTTTGGGCATTTGGGTTGTTTCTATATCTTACCTATTGTAAATAGTGCTGCAATAAACAAAGGGGTGCAACTATCTTTTTGAATTAATGTTTTTGTGTCCTTTGAGTAGATTCTTAAGAGTGGAATTGCTGGGTCATATGGAAGCTCCACACAGTCTTCCATAGTGGTTGGACCAGTCTGCATTCCCACCAGCAGTGTAGGAGAGTTCCTATTTCTCCACATCCTTGCCAACATTTGTTGTTTACTTTTTTTTTTTTAAATATGTGCCATTCTCACTGTTGTATCTCATTGTGCTTTTGATTTGCATGTCCCTGATTACAAGTGATGTTGAACATCTTTTCATATACCTGCTGTCCATTTGCATTTCCTCTTTGGAGAAGTGTCTTTTTAGCTCTTCTGTCCATTTTCTGACTGGATTGTTTACTTTGCTTTTGTTGAGTCAAATCAGCTCTTTGTAATCAGTCCCTTATCAGTAGTATTGTGTGCAAAAATTTTCTCCCTATCAGTAGGGTGTCTTTTTATTTTGTTAAAGTCTCTTTTGCTACACAGGAGCTTTTTAGTTTGATGTAGTCCCAGCTATTCATCTTTTCTTCCACTTTCTTTGCTTTGGGAGATGTGTCTTTAAAGATATTACTTAGTTGTATGTCATGTAGTGTTTCGCTTATATATTTTATGGTTTCAGGTCTTATGTCCAATTCTTTTACCCATTTTGAGTTGGTTTTTGTGCAAGGTGTGAGGTAGTAGCCTAGCTTCATTCTTTTGCATGCAGCAGTCCAATTTTTCCAGCACCATTTATTGAACTGACTTTCCTTGTTCCATTACATATGGAACTATTTTCCACTGCATAATCAAACAGTTTTGATTACTGTTTCTATTTCACTGCTTGTAATTGGTCTGTTAAGGTGTTCTATTTCTTCTTTATCTAGCTCTGGATGATTGTATAGTTCTAGGAATTTGTCCAACTCTTCCAGATTGCTGAACTTGCCAAACACCAAATTTTAAGAAAAAATTTGAATACTGAGACCGTTTAAAAATACATACTAATCAATTATTACTTTAATACTTTTGAAATATATTTAATATTTATTTTTTTAAATTAATATTTGTATGTCAGTAATACCTGCAATAACAACTGCCAGGAATCAGTAATCTAATATTAAAGACATAAGCAATTTAATTGCCTACAATTCTTATAGGCATCTTTCTTACAAGGAAAAAATAATATACTACACTAGGAAATCTTATGAAATTTTGAAAATGAGACTTTAAATTTTTCAAGGCCAGATAAAAGTATGAATTTGAGGCACTGCAAGTGATAAGTTTCAATATTACTTCCTCTGTCACATTAATATTGGTGAATTTAGCTATTTTATAATTATGTATTTTATAGCTATATAAGCGAAGACGCACAAGAAATTATCAGGCTTTATATGTTGTACTTATTTAAGGTTACAAAATGTAGTATGTTAATACAGTGAATTTCATTTCTATTTAAAAGAGGGCTGTGTCTTACCCATGATTGGAAAAAAAACATCTTTCTAGAAATCAAAATGAGTTTCAGGGGTCTCTAAATACAATGCAATTTTAGAAGGAAATCCATAAACCACCAAATTCCCAAAGGAAGTCCATGATTCCAAAACACGAGGAAACAGTTTCAGAACAAGGAATTTGACAATTGTATTACTCATTGGGAAGCGTCATCTCCTAATCCCTTAAGGTTCAAGGATACATCCTATTAAAATTTTCCAGGATTCGGTGAAAAGTATATAATTAATTTCTGTTAAGGATTTTACCACCTTCAACTAAATATGTATCCTCAGCTTAACTAAGCTAAGCACTTCATTTTGTGTGCCAAGCTCATTCTGAATTTCTCATTTATTTTCTATGTTGTTAGATAAACACCATTATACTCTTCAAAAGACAGAGATAAGAACTTTGCAATACTATAGGTATAGATGAACTTTTCTAGGTTTTATTTAATTATTTAAACAAGGTTATTTCCTTACAATGTAATTCCTAATGATAGTTTTGAGCACGTAATTCTCACCAAATTTGATTTCAAAACTATCACCCTTAATAAAGCATGCTGGCAGAAAACGGTATCAACATCACACATGGTTTATTTAATAGACATGGTGTTTTCAATACAAAACCTAGCCCATTTTTCCTCTTTTCATTACAGGGATTACTGAAATTCCAATGTTAGCTATGTGTCATTGCTTGCAAACGAACTGCATTTCCATATTTTCTTGTAAGAAAACTCTTAAAGAACAGGATTACAGCATAATTATAAGCCATAAAAAATTCAGTATCTAACAATGAAACCATTATCATGCTTTGTAAGTTCAAAGAGTCGTGTATTTTGAAAAAAGGCTATTAATATTTTGAGAATATTCATCTTCCTATATGTCAAAGGGAATGGCTCTTTTAAATTAGTATCTATAAATGAAACTTATAAAGGTTTTAAAAATGCACTTCATGTAATAAAAAAAGTTTAATAAATTCAGAGAGTATGGTCTTATTCAAATCTATTACCTTAAACAGTCTGGAGACAAAGCATAAATACACAAAACAATGCTAACCATAATTACCTCCTTTGTACCTGACTTGCAATACATAGGAGATAAGAGTTGCTAATCTAATTTTTCTGTTTGTTATTGTGTGTGACAAGAACTTTTCTCTAAAATTGTAGTTCAAGACATTTGTAGTTCTTGAATTAAAAAGAACATATACAGCTGAACTTAATAGCATTTAATAATAGCGTCTCTCTTAATTTCCATTATGTTTTCTAATATAAATATGACCAGTCTCAAAACTGTACGCATTCTGTCTTTAAATTGTGCTTACTTCCTCCGATTTGACACTCTCTATAACCCAAACCTTATCTTTTTCAAATCCCACACAAGCCCCTAATTCAGAAATTCTTCCCTGCCACTCTACTCCATAGTAAGTTTCCCACTTTTTTCAGTTTTTTTTTGTATACAACTTTACATTTTACTATTTTCCTACACAATCTCTTGATTTCTTATGTGAATGCTCTATTGTTCCTGCTTACCTACTAAAACTCTAGAAACAAAGTGGTGAACAACTATTTATTGATAAAACAGAACCTCTATTTCTGGAATTAAAAACTTGTCCTATACGTACACTCCTAGTGCTCACAATACATATTAAACCCTTGTGAAATACTGGTATTTTCACTTATAGTTAAAAGCACAATAATGAAATATTTTTCAGTATCAGCTTTTCAGCAACAAAGAACAATATAGCATACTTAAGTACAGATAAGTATGGACTTATTTGCTAAGTGTTTGCTAAGTATTTCATATAATTTATTCCCATTTCCATACGACTGTTTAGATGGTCATCTTAGGGACAAAATTAAGCTAAATGAAGAAAAGGGGACAACCTTGCTTACTTAAACAGTGTGAAGCCAGCATTTAGAATTTACTGCCCTTGTCTTTGGAGTATAGTTTGCTCAGCACCTAGAATTTACTGCCCTTATCTCTGTCTCTGAGGTCCCTACCTGACTGTCCCTGAAGCTGCCTAATTAACCCTAACTTGTCCTGGGACTCAACAGTACACTGGACTATATAATATCCAGTCCCAAAATCCAAATTATTAAATGTTACATATTTTTATTTTCCTTTAGTCACAAATCATTAAACCAGTAAAGGTTTATTCTCTGAAATATTCTTTCCTGTTAAGGAATTGTCTTGATGTCTAATGCAGAACATTACTTTTTTGAAGATTAAAACAATGGCCTTCAATGAGCAATTCTAAAACATTTTGGTCTCAGAACATTTTCAAGCTCTTAAAAATTATTGAGGATCCCAAAATTATTGAGAACTACTTTTATTTATACTTACTAAAATTTGAAATTAAAACTGAGATCTTTTAAAAATATTAATTTTAAAATAACCAATAATTAAATAATATTTTAACATTAACTTGTTTTTATGAACAATAATTCCTAAAATAAAATAATTTAGTGAGCAGAATGGTATTGTCTTACATTTTTCAAATCTCTTTAAATGTCTGCCTTAATAGGATGCCAGTTGTATTCTCCTATTTTCTGCTTCTTCCAATTTGCATATGTTGTTTGAGAATCTAGTTTCTAAACACATATGGATTTTTAAAAAGGAAGAGAATTTTAATGACTTTTTCTGATAATTATGGATACATCTATTTACTACTAAAACATATTCTCAGGCCTTACCATAACTACTGAATCAGAAACACTGAGGTAGGGATACAGCAATTTGTATTTAACATGTTTTCCAGATGATTCTCATATAGGTGGAAGCTCCAGGACTTTTGATTCAGTTTACTGTGACTAATACAACTCTCAATGTCAGTTTGGTCACAATGGAGGGGACAGTGGTAAGATTAATCACCTAAATGAATTAAAAATTCATATTCAAGACTGACAGTTGCAGTTTCCCTGTGATGTACAACCTCATTACCTTAAAGTTGGACATATTTTTTATTCAAGGGGGTTGCTATGAAAATTTATTAATAATTTTTAATTATCTAGTTTGTGGCTGCTAAGCTACTCTGAATGCTTTTTTAAAATTTAATCTCCCCCCAAATTCTTTGCAAAGCAAAACAAACATAATACCTAGACAATATTAAAAAATGCATCACCTGATAAGAAAACTTGCAAAAAAATTTAATATCCTAATCTAGTTTTACTCTAAAGAATGAATTAAACTTTGCTATATAAAAGGTGATCCAAAAATTAGATTTCTCTGTATAATCTGATCTCAAATTAAATCTAAGCAGTTTATGTACTAGAGGCAAAGGCATTATTTCAGCTCCTACGACTTACACTGGGAAGTGTGCTTTTCATCTGCATCCCCTCCAAACCCAACACATTCTTCACAAACCAACCAAGTTACTTTCTCTATGATGTAATTTCTAGGTTCTTAGGCACATGGAGTATTATTGCACATTACCTTTTTCTAATAACCTCTATGAGAAGAAACAACGTCCTTCTGAAGTAAACTTAAAAAGAAGACACCATGAACAGCAACCATTAACTTTTTTCCTCATAAAAGTACAACAGGGTCATTTCCAGGGAAAGGGGAAGTTCAGGTTCACTGCCCCACCCAAGGAAGGGAAGGGAAGGACTGAGCAAGAGGGAAAGCTATAAAGAAGGAAGGAAGATAAAGGAGACTTGGAGGAGGCACAGGAGCAGAGACATGTGAAGAAGCTGCACTTGCTTTTCCACTTTGGACTTGTACCAGGGACTTGGGGAACATGGAAGGAGATACTTGAAACAGACAGGGGGGAGAGACCTTGGGGAGGTTAACTATGGCAACCTTTACCTTGATTTTGAATTTGTTCTTTTCCTTCTAAACTTGCCTGGCCGGCCCCTTCTGCCCCTTCCTATGGGTCCCCATCAGTAGGTGCCTTAGACTTATGGCAAGTTTTTGGGTCTCAGCATTCCTGCTTTGGGCCAACCCCATCTGGCTAGGCATTTACCCATGAGGAGATGGGTAACTTCAGGTGTTTCATGTGAAAACCATTTTATCTATTCTTTCTCTTTTCTGTGTTACACACAAATTGTAGTAAAGTTCCTTTGTACTGAAGGTCTCATGTGTTTGAATATGGTGTCTCTAAGCAGCAGATGGCAGAACCCACTTGGAGAAGGCAGGTTTGGGAGTTCAGGGTGCCTCCTACTCTGTAGCAGCAGGTTTCAGTAAACATAAGAAGACTGACTGTACAGTCAAGAAACTTTCAAAAGATTTTAAATAATATCTGAAAATGATATCTGAAAAATATCCGAAAATAAAATCATGAAGTAAAATTCCAGTCATTATTTAAACATCTACAGTAATGATCAATAAAAACTTAAAAAAAGTATTTATGGATAAAAAAGGGAGATCCTGTATGTCAGCTTAGTTCCTTTTGGATACATTAATGAGAAAAACCAATCAAACTGATAAATAACAATGTATCCACATTCTATCATAGAAATAAAACATTTAGACAGAAAACAGATTTTCCCTGAAACCCTACTAAGTAAAAGTGACATGAAAAACCCTAGTTCATTTATTCATTTTAAAAAAATTTAATGGATGCCTGATAACTGCAAAAAATAATCCTCTCTCAAGTTCCTGACAATAAACAAGCACATTAAAAAATGAGTCTTTGGTTTTAGATTTTACAGTATATTTAATCTACAAAACTAAGTTACTTAGTAGCTCAGGGAGCAAAACCAACTGAATATTAACTAAGTTCTTTCTATATAAAAAGATTTTGAACACTGTGAAAAACTGTTTTATGCCCTGAGAAAAAATAAGAAAAATTATCATACTTTATTTTTAAAATTTCTAGGTTTACCTCAAAACACAGAGAGGATAACATTAAATCAATGATCATAATGGCTATTTCTTTTACAAACATTACTATACTCCTAAAATAAAGAGCTACTCAAAAGAGAATTTAGAAGGCAATAGTTTAATGGAATTTGGCTTGGGAAAAGGAATTTTTGAAATATATCCTTTAAAATTTTGATTCCAAATAGTAATATTCTTTTGTCATTTCCTGATGGCAAAACAAACTAACAAAACCATAATAGCTGGTTAGCCCTTACAGAATGTTTACTATGTGTTCATACCATACAAAACTCTACCCAGTTATCTGACTCAACATTCATAACACTACCATGAAAGAGGTTCTCTTTTTGTTTATACTTTTGAAGAGGAGACTGACTCATAGATACTAGGTAACTTACCCAAAGTGACCCAGTGATAGAGGGACACTTTAAACTGAAATAATCTCTAACTTCAGAGTCTTGATATTAACACTTGTGTGAAACTGTTCCTCAGAATTGAAATAAAAAAGTGAATTGATCAAACATTAAAGAATAATAAAGACCAGGAGACACACTGAAAAAAAAGTCCAATTAGGAAAACAGTAAGAATGACTATTTTTCTTAAAGCTCTCAAACAAAAGGGTCAAAGGGAATACATAATCAGAAGACAAAAAAGCCTCATCCCCTCTCTCCTATGCACAAACGATTAACATCAGATTAGAAGGGACATTCTGAGAACCTACAACTTTCCATTTACTACAGATACCCAGCTCCTTGTTTCCATTTGTGAATGTGTTTTTGGTTATTAACATTAATTTTATATTAATTGTACTATAAAGTCTGCATACCATAAGCAACAAGAAAGTTTTTAAGTCATACTGGTCCTCTTTTCCCCTCAAATTCTCAGAAATAAAAACCTTTCTCCAAAAAGTTGGGATAGGCCTAAATACACTGATTTTTTTTTTTGAGCCCTGCCACAATTGATTACCCTGAACAAACTTCCTAAAGCTTCCTCAAAGGAACCCAAGGAAAAAATGTCCACTTTTTCCAACTCCATATCACAGCTTAAATTCTGTAATATCTTGCCCAAATAATATTCTACTAATGCATTAATAAGTGAAACATTATTCACCCCAAATTTGCTTCAAAATACCCAATGTTTAATATACTACATGAGAATACACTGAAAAGGAATCTGCAGACGTTTACATTTAAGGTGGATACACAGCACCCTCTGCTGCACAAGCTGAGGAAAAACCAAGTAAGCTAAAAGTCCACAACCAAATTAAAGCAAGGGCAAAAAATTTCTGGGAAACGATAACTTACATTTGTGTAAGTTTTGAAATTCTCTCTTTTCATTGGCATATATTCCTCCAAACACTCCTAAACTTCTCTGGCTCAACCTTTTCTGTCGCAACTATATTTACATTTGGAACAGTGTATTTGGGGCCAAGTCACGAAAGATCCCAGTGAAATAAAATCTCAGTGTTTCCTGCCTCCTTGCTCTGTATGTCATACCAGGAAACAAGACAGAAATGAGATCAGTAGGATAATGACAAAACTACCACATACACATAAAGGAGAGTCAAAGACTCTAACACTGTCCAACCTGGCAAAACATTTCATTTTGAAGAATGAGAGAAATGTTACTTTTCCTAAGAAAGTCCTATCAAACCTGAGAGGTAGGAGAACATCTAAATTTAAAAATTTTTAATATATTATAGTCTATGTTGAAGGCATATGAACCCAAAATGTACATACAATGGAAGTTTCTTGATGTTAGAGGCATTTTTAATTATAAGCAGTTAACTATATTTTCTGCAATGAGTCATATTCAAATTTCACTTTAACTGTATAATAGTTGTCTAAATGATACAGTCTATGACATACACGTAATTAATGTAACTTGAAAACTTTTTAAATATGGACTGTTAGTAAAAGATAACTAAAGATAAAAAATTTAAAAATAAATCATCAAAATTTTTAGAAATTGAAGAATGAATTATACTTCCATTTTCTCAACATAATCAGTCTTTCCTTCTAGAATCTAATTTCATTTAACTAAATTGAAAGCACTTATCCTAATAGGAAGATTCGAAAAGCTAATGGATGAAATTATTAAAGGGCAATTAGGGAACAAATAACACAAAAGAAATGCTGTTTTAAAAGAAAGAAAAATGTACCTTTTAACTAGCATTTCTAAGGTAAGTTTTTATTTTCTAAAGGCAAATTTGGAGCGCCCCCTAGTGGAAAACTGATAATAAACTTAAAAGCTTCTAATTCTGAAATTGTATAATTCAATTTCCATTATACACATCATTTGACTTGCATGAAAATGTAGTGAATAGAATCCTCTTTCCAAACCTTACTCTTAAAACACACACACACACACACACACACACACACACACAAAGAGTTTTCAAAGCCTAACAGTACAGCTTTGATTGATCAACTTCCACAGGAAGAAATAAGTTCTATGAGTTCTATGACTATAACATCGATTATAATACTACTCCATACATTAGAGAACTTCATTTTGGTTATAAAATTAGAAACAAATAGAATCACTTTGGTATCTTGATTCGTCTGATTAGTAGGAGATTAAGGCAAAAAAGAGAGTTAACAAACAACCCAGAAAAAACAACTTTCAAATTACAATTTTCTCCAGACCATAATATTTTATAAACATCCTGTCACCGGGCTGAGTCCAAGTCCTGTAAAAATGTGGCACCCCCTACAGGGGTTTACTGTTAAAGGTGAATTGCAGCCAGGTGATCTGAAGCTCCGCCAGGTGGGCTTCTTGAGAATTCTGCGGGATTTTGCTTACCTGGGGCAGGAAGGTGGGGTCTATAAGATTTTAAAAAGGAGAGCCGCAGGAAGAGGGACACAGACGCCATTATTTAGAACTGGAAGAAGGAGACGTCATTATGTAGAAGAAAAGTAGGAGTTGATAGCTCGCTACAAGGTGGAAATGAAGATTTAGGGCCAGGGACTTTGGAGGCTTTGCAAGTAGCCAAAGAAAGAAGACAGATGCCCAAAGCGGGCCCCTTTGAAAATGTGTAAGTGCAGTCTGATGGGCCGACTGGCCACTGTAGGTGCTGTTTACAGTTTAGTTGGCCTAATGATGTGCTGGAGCATCAAGGTGGTTTTAAAAGCATTTTCAGCTGCATCCTATGCCGTCCTTGGAAGTTGGAACTTGGCCTGCAGTCTGATCGGTGTGTGTGGAAAAGGAGAAGCAATGGCAAAAATCTCCATCAGCATAAGAAAGAAAATGCCACAATAGCAAAGGTATGGACGCAACACAGATGTCCAAAAATAGATGATTGGATCAAGAAGATGTGGTCCATACACGCAATGGAATACTATTCAGCATTCAAAGAAGATAAACACATGCAATTTGCAGCGACATCGATGGAATTACAGGGGATCATACTCAGTGAAATAAACCAGAATGAAAGAGAAAAATATCGAATGGTTTCACTTATAACAGGACTATAAGGAAACCAAATAGGAGAGAGACACTCAGCAGATGGGCGGGTGGGGGTGGGAGAGGGGAGGATAAGGGCACAAAATGGAGTAGAAAAGGACACAAGGGAACACGGAGCTGGATCACGGGTGAATTGGTGGCGGGTTACCCAAGGGGAATACAAAATGTAAAAGGCATAAATAACAATAAAAATATATTAAAAATAAATTAAAAAAAAATGCCGAGTTGAAAATGTGGCCTATTGTCTGGAAGAGGAGCTACACATTAGCAGTGGCGGGAAGACGCCGTCTTTATTACCTTTTTGGAACTTTAGGGACTGGACATTGTTTTAAGTAAGGTAAATGGCCATATGTTAACTTTAGTAACTTTTGTTTTACCTATGTTAATTTTAGTAATGTTTTGCCCTTTCTTGTTTGTTAAATAAATCCTAATATTGTTATTCCCTAAACCTAAGTAGTCTTATAATTGTGCGCGCAGGTGCAGAACCAAGACAGTGACCGGTAGCAACTGAGGCACTGCTTTTGTCTAAGTTTAAAAGGGCCTCATTTTCCCAGTTTTAATCTTTTGCTAAATTAGAACTTGCACGACAATAAATCATATTCTTTTGGTCTTGGTCTTGGTTCTTGGTCTTGACACAGATGGTGCTCACATGAAAATTATACAACAGGTGATTTTTCAAATTAACTTGAAAATATGAAATTTCAGACTATGTGAATTAATAAGGTTAGTATATTAATAGTCACATTACATTCAATGTATTATGTTAAATTCCAGATATTACAACTTGGAGATATTACTAACAAAACAAAATGTCCTTACCATTTTGAGAGACCATTTTAAAGAGTAATTTAAAATTGATCAGAATCTCTTGTAAGTCTGAATAAACTCACATTGTTTAGCCAAGAATAGAAAAGGTTATACAGAAGAGCAGAAATATTTATTCATGTCTTCCTTCAGCACTTTATTAAACATTTTAGCTAAGAGTGTTCAAGGCTCTGGAAGCATGGTGGCAAACTAGATGGACAAGATCTCTGCTCTAATGGAATTTGAATCTAGAATTGGGAGATGGTAATGAGAAGCCAACATGCCCCACAAAAGAGTCAGGATTTCTGCCTGTTCTGTTTACTCTAATTTCCCCAGCACTTAGGAAAATACTGAATGTGCTCAATAAATACTTGCTGAATTAATTATATATAAAAGGTAACTTTCAGTAAGTGAGAATTGCTATAAGGAAAACAATTAAAAAGTAGGGAGCAATGGGAAAGGGTAGATATATGTTATTTCAAATCAGAAAATTAGAGAAGGCTTCTCAATGGAGATACCTTAGAACTTAAGACATAGTAGCAAAAGTCACAATAGCAAAGACCTGGGATGAGCTTTCCAGGAAGAAGAAACAAGGGCAAGTGCCTGAGGCAAAGGTGGTTTGACATTCACAGCTTTGAAGTGGTCAGCACAGGTAAGCCATCTCAGCCAAAGCAAAGACTTCAGATTTTATTCAAATAGTATAGGCAAAAGTTATTGTTGGCTTCATAGTAGGTCAAAGCAGCAAACATGAAGCAAGAGAGTAATTTCATGATCTATTTTGGAGCTAGGGAGTGAGACCAAGAGCAGAATTAAAACCAGTCTTAAGTCTGGGGCTTGAACAACTTGGTGGATAAAAATGTTTCCAGTTACTATGATGGGAAAAAGAGGTGAGAAGCAAGTTAAGTAGGTAGCAGAGGAAAAAAAACAACTTTTACAATTTGCTATATAATTAGGACTTCAAATATGAGAATATTTCGGTTTGAAGTTCAAGAATCATCAGGAAGAAGGGGCATCAGAAGATTACATGAACTCCAAAGGGAAAAGCAAAGACTTAAAGGTAGCAGTCAAAGTTTGCTTAGCTTGAAAAGAGAAGTAGAGCTTGTCTACACAATGGGTTTTCCATCAAAAACTAAGAAGCAAGAACTAGATGGCCATCTGGAAAAGGTGATTCTTATAAGGGGTAGGAGTTTCCCCTAGAAGTATTGCAAAGGACCATTTAATACCATTTAATGGAACATTTAGGAATAATATGATTTAATTTCACTTTATGCAACTTACTTTATTATTAATAAATAGATTGCAGGATAAAAATCACTGGCATGTAAAATGTATTTTATTTTATTGTATTTAGTAGCTATTGTTACCTGTTTTTGTGAGCAAAAGGTTATCCAAGTGTCTGTCTCCAACTCCAAGTATGTATGTAATCACGCAATATCCAGCTGCAATGACAGTTAAAAAAAAAAAAGTGAAAAACACATAGAAACCAGGTTGGACACACCTCTGATGTAAAAGAAGCTTATGCTACTTTAATGTTAACTTGCTTAGTATTTTTGATTTCCCACCAAAATTCTCAGACTAAATTTGTAGTTTTCTAGACTCTAAAGAGTGTATCATCCGAAATGCAAAAGAAATTACCATTTGTTAGAAAAGTCACTTGTAGGGCCTCCTTGGTGGCCTAGTGGTTAAGTGTCAGTGCTATGACCATTATGGCCTGAGCTCAATCCCCAGCCAGGGAGTTAACCCGCATGGCGCAGCAGACCTCTCCAGTCTCGCCCATTGCTCCCCTCAGCAGTATATTTCAGTAGCTCTGCCTGTTCTGCTTCCCATTCTGTCTCTGGTGAATCCTCTCACCCTCTGAGCCTCTTCTAACACACACACACACACACACACACACACACACACACACACACACAACCCAACAACAACACAAAAGTCACTTGTGTCTGGCTAAATCAGGTTTTAGGAACCTTAATTATAATGTGTCAACCACTTCTCATTTCAAATTGGACACATTTAAAAAGACAGTGAAAAAGAGGTGTCTACAAAAATAAACATAACGCAGTGACTCATTCCACAACTGCGTTATCTACAAGAGAAGAAAATAAATGCAGGCTTAAAAATAATCTTTAGAAAAATAACTTTGAAGTGCCAGAAGATAGAAAAACAAATGAATTCAGTTTAGTGGCAAAGACATTTATGAAGTTCACACCATAATCTTCTAAAGTATTAAAGAAAATTGCAAGGACAGAGTCATTGGCTTTGCTTTACTCTCTCTTATCTTTCTCTTCAAAAATGTCTGGAAACCTGGCATGTGTTGAAAATGCTCAAAATTAGGAAAATAAACCTTTTTTGAAGATTTTTCTCCCTCTGTTTCTCTCATTAGAACACCTGACAACAAATACATCTTGCAAAGACACACACACACACACACACACACACACACACACACACACACACACACAAAACCAGTACTTACAAAAACATATTTATTTTAGCCAGTAAGTCAGAAAAAAAGACTATGCCATCTAGTAACAACTAAATTAATTCAAATTCAGTAAAAATCACAGTTCATCTGACTCAGGTTCTAATGGCCACTTCAAAAGTCCAAAAGTGACTTAAACAGTGATATCATCACTCATCTTTAATTATTAATTCATAATAATCACAGTTGTAATTTTGGAAAGGCTAGGTCCTTATATGGGCACAGTACCATCATCATCTCCAATCCTTTCAATGAAGCCAGTTAAGCACTATAATCATTCTTCAAATGAAAAACCACAGGTTCCTGGAGTTAACAGGAATGGCCAAGGTAACTGGGCTAGGATTTGAACCTAATTTTGACTAAAGTCCACCCTCATGTATGTCATTTTTACCCTCAAAAATGCCTCCTTCCTAAAGTGGCTATTTTGATAAATGCTACTTTGATAAACACTCAACAAGATAATTAAGCTCAAGCATTAATTCAGAACAACAGAATAATATAATAACAACAAATAACAACAAATAGTAACAGGTAAAATTAGATTACACACCTATGTGTCAAAATATATCTGTACTTAGAGAATGAACAAAAGATCACTCAAAAATGTTTCTAATTACGTTACTAGCTCACTAACAATTTTTACTTATCCCTAACAAATCAGTGATTCTTGAAACAAAGTCTATAGTGTGAAAGGGACTACTAGCCTGCCTACACAATGACCTATCTATGCTTCTTCCTTAAAACCAAACCAAAATGGGATCTATGCAGCAGGACTGTGCTGAAGTAGCCTCACATGCAGTTAGGAGTAGACAATGAAATGTATAATAATGTAGGTTTGTTTGAGCATTTTTAAAGAGGACTTCGGCTCCTTTATACTTATCCTTCTTCCTGCCTAGACTGCAAACATAACTGCAGTTGCATCAGTAGTCTGGGATCATGAGGAAAAGATAATCTAGGCCTTGGTTGGCACTAATGTCCTTAGACTACTAAAAGAGTGACAATGGCTCACATCTGGTGTTCTTGGAATCAAGAAAATAACCCTTATATGTAGAAACACTATAGTTAGATTATGTTCACCGCAGTCAAATGCAATTATTAACACAGCTGTTAGTCCACTGGGGAACCTGATGGTCACTGAGATAAAGGGTGAGCAAATAAAGCTTGATGACTAAAACTAATCCTCAGATAATTTGGAATATTATAAATAAAGTTTATAGGAACAGAGTCACATCCTCTTGTTCACATAATATCCTGAACACTACAATGGTAGGAGCTAGTGGTTGTAGAGCTCATCTGGCCTAAAAAAGCCTAAAATGTTCACTATCTAGAAGGCTTTAGGGAAAAAGTGGCTGATCCTTACTCTAGGTCAGTGCTACCCAAATGTACTGACTAACAGTATCATCACCTGTTAAAAAAAAAATGCAAATTCTTGAGTCCTACTTTACTCCAAGAAACTCTAGTGACAGTGGCCAGAAATCCATTTTAATAAGCTCTCAAAAGTGAGGCTATGCACACCACAGTTTGAGAAGCCTGCTTATAGAGTTTTAATGTACATTAAGAGTCCCATGGGATTCCTGTTTAAATGCAGATGATCAAAATATCAAGGACAAGGTCTGAGACTTTGTAATACAAAGAAATTCCCAGGTCTAGTCAAAGCACCTGGTGCTGATCTAAAACTACTGCAAAATAAGTTTTTCCACAGATGACAAGATTTTCCATGAAAAAGGTATTTAGTGACTTAAGGAAAGGGTATTAAATCTGGTATTAATAAAGAGAACACTGAGCACACACTTGAACTTGTACAGGGTTCTCGTATATTTAAATTTCAAATTAACACTAATTAAGAATAGAAAATTCTTACTGGTAATGTGCCTAGGAAGATAGTTGAAATTTCAGCAAATTTTAAAAAGGACATCACTATGTATCAGTGCACTTGAGTTGCTGTATGGTACAAGTAACTATTCATGTTAACTATAAATTATAATTAGCTTTATCACTATTTACTTTGCTTCAAGTTGTTCAGCTATTTCTAAAGAGTCATGATTCATGCATACAGCAATATTATTTTTAAACTAAAATGCTCATGTAACTAGACATGCATTAATTATGCTTGTCACTATTTATAAAGCGGGATGCTTTTATAAACTACTCTCCATTATCAAGTTTATTTTTACAGTGATATTTCATTGTTATTATTGGATTATTTTTAATGGGAATGGGAAATGTATGAGATACGAGTCCTTCATCCTCTTGTAGTAGGTTTAAGTCATAACTAAATTTGATGATGATTTTTATAAATGGTTTGAAGTTATTTTATAGATAAAGATATACAGAGACATACAAACGGTGGAGGTGAGAATTTAGGATGTCTCAATAATTTAGTGTGTCAGTAGTTGGAGGGCACTTTAGACAAAGAATATGTTTTGAAAAGTACATCTTGAGGCAAGAATGGATGATTTTGAGAAATTTTGAGGAGATAAATAAAAGAAAAATTCCAGATGGCCCTGAATAGATTTCAAAGGAATTTTTTTTAAAACTAAACTTATTATTTAACTACAGTGGAAACACTAAACTAGACTAAGAGAATCTTGTCAAAGGATGCTGTTCATTAATATCGTAAATCCATGGAGATGCACAACATCATGAAATTGGTTTTATAAAATTCTAATTTAAAGTAAAATACAAAGAAATACAGACAACTAAATGACACTATTTCTCTTTACTCTGTAAAGATAAGAGTGTGAGAGAAAATAATCAGTATTTTCACATTTACTTGCATGACATCAACTTGACTGACTCCAGAATGTGAAAAAAAAACAAAAAACCTTAATTATTACTGCTTTCTTCTTACACTTGCTCCCAAGCCTTAAACATTATTTTCTAAAATAAAAGTTACACATACATCTATATGATAATGCCCAGCAATCAGACTCTGGTTCAAAGGAGAGACTTATTAATCAATTAATCCTCTAATGAAAATACAAATAACAGCTTTCATCCTCCAACATTACCTGGAATGTTATCAAACTCACTGAAACACAAAAGATTAGTTTATAATATAGCAAGATGTATGTAAGACAAAAGGTTATTCAAAATAAGATGAAAGCCTGCCATCAAATCAGTTATCAGGAAATAAATAAACGTGTAATGCTGGGGAAAAAAAAGAACATGATCTAATTTGAATTTAACAGTCCAATAGGTATGATAATTTAAATTACTATTTCTTTCATATGAAAACAATCAATTGTATTTTTTCATTAGTTCTTTGGAAATAAAGGGGACATTATATAAAAGGCACATGCTATGACATTTAGCATGTATCCATAATACACCATTTCAGTAATTTTACTAAGTGAGCAATATTTTCAAAGTTTAATCAATATTTATAGGTTGTATGTATACATATTTCAAGTAGAAAAAAGTAACATTCCTAAAACATATTTATGATATAAAAAAGTTTACTGTAGCAATCTGAAAATTAAATTTTTCAATATATTTCTTATTCAAAGTGGGAATTATGTCACCTCCCTTTGAATCTAGGCAGGCACAATGACTCCTTATAGTAGAAGTGACAATGTACCAGTTTCCCAACCCTGGCCTTCAGAAACCAACAATTTCTGCTTCCTTGTGTCTTAGAATACTCCTATAGGAACTCAGTTCTGAGAAGCCCAAGTCACAGAAAAGCCCTGTATAGGTGACTGATTGACAAGTCTTGCTGAAAGACAGTATAAATTACCAATTACATAAGTAATCTATAATTTCAGATGTTCAACTTAGTTGAGTCTTTAGATGATAGGCAATTTCTCAGGTCACAGAAAATATAGACTTGAAGGTCTGAGTAAAACAGGAAAGAGAAAAGGGGGACAGGGAAGGAAGGAGGAGAAAGGATAGGAAAACAAGTGGGAAAGAAAGGAGGAGAAAGAGAAAGGAAGCATTTTTCTTGAATGCTTTAGTGTTTTTTGATCTTTAAATATACTGTATGCAATCACTTTTATGAGTAAACATAATTACATGTAACATGCTTATTCTCCTTAAATAAACATGACTTAAACTATGTAAGTCTCTAAGATACATATTTTATTTCACTCTCTTCAAAATTTCTAGAAATATTGCTTTCTGTATACTTCTTGGTCAAAAATGTAACATCAAGCACAAATTTGGAATTATGTTATGAGGTCCAAAAATCATTTGGAGTACTATGTCACAGGAGCATTGTGAAAAAAATTCTGTGATTAAGAAAGTAATCTATAAACCATAAGATGACATAAAAGTTTAAATAGGGCCTCCCTGGTGGCGCAACAGGTTAAGCAAAGCACTATGAAGCTATCCAGAGCCACTATAGCACGAGTTCAATACTGGGCCAGGGATATTCCCACATGTAGCAGCAGACCTCTCCTGCCTCATCCACTGACCCTCTCAGCAGTGTACTTCAGTAGATCCGCCTGTTCTGCTCCCCACTCTGTCTCTGGTGAATCATCTCACCACCCCACACCTCTGGCTCACACCCCAGCTTGTATGCATAAATAAATCTTTTAAAAAAAAGTTTAAATATATAAATTTAGAAAACCCTTTATTAGCTCCCTCCAGTTTTGCTTGCTTAAAATAGTTATAAATATGGACATAAATATAGTTATAGGTATTAGGAACAAATTATGTATCATCTACCATTCAGGGCTCAACTATACTGTTGAATACTTTAATAACCCGTTCTTAATCTAGTTATGGAAATACATCTCTCAAAGTGAAAAATAAAAAAAAATCATCTACAATATGAACTTAATGAGAATGAGGACAGGAATAATAGCTGAAACATATGAAGCAATCTCAATGACATGCTACTACTTACCTATTTCTAGAAACTAAGTAGTAATCGTAACACAGCACAGTTATCTTAGCTCTTAAGATTTATTTAAAACATAACTAATGCTTTAGACTTTTCTCACAGTATACTTAGTTGGAGCTACTCAAAATACTAGGAAAATCTAGGGGGAAATTAACAGCTTCCAGTCAGAGATAACTTGTAATTATAAAATATTAAGAGGCTGCAAAGATATCGCTATTAAAGACTAAAAAGACTAATAACTTATTCCGTCAAACATTTATTAACTTCTTATATTAATTTTTTCTATCTATTAAACACCCAATATAATATGTCATGAGGTGGGGCATTTGGGACTGCTTAGGTCATGAGGAAGGAGGCCGAATAAATGGGATTAGTGTTCACAGAGCTCCCTAATCCCTTTCATGATGTTCTTGACCCAAAGCAGGTCCTCATCTAGACTGTGATGGCAGTGTCCTGATTTCTAACTTCCAGCCTCCGGAGCAGTGAGCAGTAAACATCTGCTGTTTTGTTAGTGTAGTTCCAGGTGACTAACACAGAACTGTAACATTAAGTATGAGTATGGCAATATCAGGCTAGCCTGCTTTCCTTTATTCCAACACATCAATGCAAATTAACAGCTTGAAAATCTTACCACAGCTTTTAACGTAAGTATCCATAACTTCGGCACTGATCCCATTTGGCCCATTTTCACTTGGTGCATATTTTCTAAAGAAGTTCTAAAAAGATATTTACATGTTAATAAATTTAAAACAACCTTTTAGGCCCCTTGAAATTGTAAATAACAACCAACAAGTATCTGATCTAAACCTACTTAGTGATTATAAGTGTGGACTTTAGGAAGCACATTGTACAGGAATCAGTGTTATTACTGCTTATGGCCTATTAAGAATATATGCATGTATGTATTTATGAATGTTACTACTTCTATACAATAAGAGAAAACATTAAATTTACTATTTTATCTCTTAATTAATCACTTTGTTTCACTTTCTCCTGAAACTGAACATGAGTAAAATACTGTTAACGAGCTCAATAAAATTATGTACAAGTCTTCAAAATAATGATAATGTAAGTCCTAAGAATTCTCACAATGTAGAGGAAACTGACAGATAAATATGAGAGATGCTGACTGCACAAAGGAATTACAAGATCACAATAAATGCATTATAGAATCTAAAGAATCTGGGAACAAAGGAGAAAGATGGTACAATTTTACTTCTTTCAGATTGCCAACTGGACTTAATCCCTTACATTTAGATGTTAACAAAAAATACACAGAGTTTATCATTTGAATACACAACTAATGTACTTAAACCATAAGTTTATCCTGTGTTTTTAGCTATTTTGTACTCCCTGGATGTTGGAATCTGTATCTAGAATATACAGAGAACTCCTAACAAGTCAATAATTAAAAAAAGGGACAACCCAACAGGAAAATAAATACACTCTTAACATAAAAAAATAAATGACCAATACGTATGTTTTTAAATGCTCAGTCTCATTGATAATCAGGGCACTACAAACTAAACCACAGTGAAATAACAAAATTCCTAAGTTTGATAATGCCAGGATTAGGCTAAGATGTGTAGCAATGTGAAGTGCAAGAGATGCAACTACTCTGGAAAATAAGTTTTAATTATCTACTACAGCTGAAGGTGAGAATAACCTGTCTCAAATAAACTCTTTTAAAGACTGGACATGGAATCAAACATCAATAGGTAAGCCATCAATGTCTTTATTTTACCAAATCATAATTGCAAAGAACAAAATAATAAGTGAGATGTTATACAACTAAATTAAGTCAATGTAACTAAACAATCATTTCAGTTAGAATCTGTTAAAGCTCTACATTCATTTCATGTCATTTGCAGAATAATCCTAGAGCAAGGTACTGTTATTACCTAAAAATTAAAGCTTGCAGAGTATGTAGAGGGTTCTCAAGAAGTCCAACATGTGCACGTGACTACATCCTGAACCAAAGACTAGAATAATCACTTGTTTTGCCATGATATCAGAATAATGTCCTTCTCAAATCTAAACTCTACAAAGCATTACTGGGACCCTCTACATTTGAAAAGAAAAAAAACAAATTACTGCAAATATCCTCTATCAAGCCATTCCTGCATTATCTTTTATCTCAGGCATTATTAGTTTTTTCCTATGAGAATTACATACAGTTTTTCTGACAGGGGAAAAATATATTTAAAAAAATAGCAAAACTATTCCAATGATATACATTGCTTAGTCCTAGTAACTATTTTCCTTGTATCGAGAGTAACAAGGTTGCAGGGGGAAAATAGAACTGTTTTTTAATTACGAAAAATATGTATGAGCCACAGTATCACATTACTACTGTTTTGAGTAACAACAAAAACTGAAAATATTTAAAATGCTCATTGATTATATTTCCATATTTTGGAATACCATAAAAAACTTGAACATTTTTTTGTTAGTTCACCAATTTCTGATCTCCTATCATGTATCAGGCACTATTTGAGGAATTGAGCATCTCCATGTACTCACATGGAAAAATTTTCCACGATTGGTATTACTTTCTGAAGAAAGGGAAAAAAAACCTGAGGGAAGGCGGGTGATAAAGGAAACTTTTGTTTTGAATGCTGTATAGTGCTTATAAAGACCAAAATTTCTTTAAGAAAAATACATTGATGAATTGTATAAACCTTTAAAATTGATCATTCTGTACCTGAATGCTTCCTTCTGTATCAAGAACTTCAGCAACAGGAACTGACTGGATGAACTGCATGAAGCCTACACAGAAACAGACACATTGAAGTAAGCACACTTACTGATAAGCAATTAAAATAAAGGTTCTGTTAATAATTTTATTTATTTATAAGTGTATACACTACAGACTGGAAGAATTTAAAGAGATGTGTAAACACTATACTAAGTTTATATTGGCATTTATGTCAGAGGAACTACAAGGAGTAAGTTGGGCAAATTAAATTATGGTAATTTAACATTTTTTCTATGTCAGTATATATTATTTACACAAGGAACATAGTAATAGGTTAAGCTTCTCAAATCCAACATAAAAAATTTCTTCTTTCTGTGGTTTTATGACATAAATCAATTTAAAATGTTCCAAAACTTAAAATCACTTTAAGAAACCTGGAATTGTGGAATATCTGTCACCTAACCCTGAGACTAAATTATGTTCATTGGTTCTTTTTAATACTTCATCATCTATAATTTCTTGGAAATGATGTGAGAGGAAAGCATGACTTCCTTAAACTACAAACTATATACAGTAGAACAAGGAAAAAAAGTTAAGTCTGGTAAATCTGGGGATACAAATAGAAAATAAATCTGTGAAACAAAGAAGGCTAAATGAAGGAAGCTATTTCAAAATCATAAACAATCACGGTCTGGTTTTAGTGAGCTTTACATTATAATGATTGTGTACAAATTAGGACACAATCTAAAAGAAACGTATATTCCTTTAGAGTAAGAACTGTCTCATTTAGTCCCATATCACAAACACTGAATAAACTTCATTAATTCACTTAGGTTTTTTTTTTTTAAGTTGGTGTTGGCTGGGCTGCTATGTCAGTTGGGGCCCAGGGTCTTCTCCCAGATCACTTGGGTGTTGGCAGAATTCAGCTCCCTGTGGTGACCAGACCTGTTTGGTCACAAGGTACCAGACACAAGGTGCCTGCTTCCTCACCAACTGTCAGCCAGAGGGCTGCTCTCAGCAACAGAGTCCACTCATGTCCACTGTCATGGATCATCTGTCTTCAAGTCAGCAGCAGAGACCCCCCTCAAATGTCAAATCTCCTCATGCCTCAACTCTGATTTTCTCTGCCTGACCTCTAACCACAGATTATTAAAGGCTCATGTAATCAGGTCAGGCTGACCCAGATAATCTCCTGATCTTAATGTCAACTGATTTGGGATTTTCATTACACTTATAAAAGCCTTCACAGCAGTATCTAGGTTCCTGTTTGACTAAATAACTAGCAGATAGTGTGTGTTTGGGAGAGTCCAGGAACCGTGGCAAACCATCTTGGAATTCTATCCACCGGAGTCCAAGGTAGGTGCAAGCCAACTGTGCTTGAGAAGGACAAAGGAGGCGTATACTAGATCATCGGCAGGAAGAGCACTGCACAGATCACAGAAGAGGTGGGGCAAGAGAAGGAACAGCAGCTTTGAAGACAGGCCTTTGCAAGGATTTTGGTTTTACCTTTGGAGGCCAGAAGTCACTGAGCTGAGTGGCATGATCTGGCTCATTTGTGAGAGGCATTGCTGTAGCTGCATGACATAGATGACAGGGAAGGCAAGGCAAGGACTGAGGCAGGAACAATTAGAGGAGGCTACTATGATAATACAGGTGAGAAAGGATGTTGGCTTGGACAAGGGTGAAGGTGATGAAAGTAGAGAAGGAGTCAGATTCTGGATATATTTGAAGGGAAAGCTGACAGAGTTTGCTAGTAGATTGTGGGTAGTAAGAGAAATGAGCAGAGAAGGTTTTTCTTCTTTGTTTTACAATTACTGTCTAAAAATAACTTATGCGTTTATCACTCTCCTTCAAATTCTATGTACTTACTTCATGATTAATTGGTTGCTAATCCTACAATCCCCGTTCCATGAAAGCAGGGGCATTCTTGTAAAATGCATCCCCAGAGTTTTATTGTCTGACACAGAGTAGGCATTCAACAGACTTGCTGAATCCACGAATGAATGAATGAACAAACAAGTAACTCTATACTTCCAACACTCATTTTCTTTACATGAGTTGTTTTAATACAGCAGAAATGGAAGTAGAGATTTACTTTAATATAGCCCATGAGATCAGACCCAAATTCAGTGTTTTATTTCAATATATTGACCTATCAGGGAAAAAAATGGCAAATGTTTGTTAGTTTATATTGTAGGTTTTCACAAGTATCCTAGGTGTTTTCTATCTCAAATTGCTCCTCACTCACCTGGGGTTTGTTTTACATTTCTTTATTTTTTTTTTCTATTTTTTTTTCTTTCAAATCTCCAACAGTTATGGTTTTCAGTTTTCAATTTTGTGGAATTTCTAGAAGAGAGTCCTGTTCCACCAAGTACACATAATGCATTTCTAGATTTCAAATTAATGTTCACTTGTTCAGTTGTCAGGCAATGAGCTTTACAGCAGGAGAATTTCATGACAACTTATCCCTTGTGTGCCTAGAGAACCTCTGAAAGTGGAAGGGAAGATGACTAAAGAGGTGAAAAGAAAAGCCTGATAAATTGTAGAGTATTAGGCAGTCACATAAAATCCAGTCTAATAAAACCTTTTAACTGCAAATAGATGTGAGACATTAAAATCCTGAAGTACTTATTATAAAGATATTTGTTATCTATATAATTATAATGAAAATAAACTGTGTAAAATACAAGTTTTACTTATTTTTCATGTTTTTTTAAAATAAAGTTTCGGATTTAAAATAATAGACCCTGATCAAGGCTACAAAAATATTTCCAGCCCAGAAGTGAAATAATCCTAAAGTGAGTGGTACTGAACAGCCCATAATTCGTGAAAATAAGTAATGGCGTGCATAGCTTTCTGAATATCTGGTGATTAGTAAAACAATCTTCTTGAAGGTCTAAGTGACAAGAAAACTGATCTTTAAGCAAAACCAGGTTGGAACAATTTATGTGCCTTGTTGTTAAACTACTTTCTGGCTTAGTGAACTGAACAGAATAACTAAAGTGAAGTTATCTTTGAAGCTACTTTTTTCCTACAAATGTTCTAAATGTTTAGGTCTTGGGTAAACACCTGAACAGGCAGACTCAGAGTCCTTATGATCTCCTTCCAGGTGTAGACCCTGTGCTCTCCTCTGCTCTGTCCTGCTTCTTTAAGCCCTTTAAGTTATGAGCAATAAGGAGAATGGAAGAAGGGATGGAGCAAAGGAGAAGGAAGGAAGCAGGGATGGATGGATGGGGGAGACAGAAGAGAGGAATGGAGGAGACAGGAACTCCCTGACTCAAATATGTAACAAGTAGGCCTAAACTTAAAAAAAACTCAAAATACTCTAGCTCTTAGTGTCAAGTTAGTTCTTTACTAAGTCAACATTATTATGTAAAGTATAAGTTGCTGAAGGAATTATAAGCAATTTCTTTGTTTTTAAACAATTACATTTCACTGTTTGAAGGAGAAGAACAGATTGTGTGCTTTGGGATGAGACCTTAAAACCCAAAGTCAACCTAACAGACTGTCAGAAAACATGTCATTTAGAGACCTGCTGTTTTGCCAGTCCTTTTCTACAGAACATCCAAGTAGCTCATTGCGTAATTCTTTTAATAATGCAAAGGTCATATAGTGAGTACTACCATGTTAAAAACATACTCTCTTTTTCTAAGGATCCACAAGAGATGTCTAAACATTTTGCTTATATGGTCTTTAAAAATCAGTGTGAATAAATACTGATTAGACTTCTTTTATCTTTTTTCCCCCCACAACCATCCTTATATCCTCTTGCCCCTTTCTCCAGCACCCCCCACCCCCTGACCCCAAAGACAATAGGTATTTATTGTTGATCTATTACACAGCAAGAAATTTGTCAGGTGAAAAATAGAGCCTTGGCTTTATTTTCATAGATCACACAAATGTACAAGTTTTATGTGTAAGTACTATGAATAAAGGAGTACTATGAAATGGAATAGTGTAGGGGAGACTAAAGTCATATCAGAGAGTAAAGGAAATTTGACATTCGAGTCATTTTGAAGTACAATAAAAAGTAACTGTGGAGCAAAGCATGTTAAAGAAAATGATTACAGCATATATGAAGATCTCATGGCTAAAAGAGCATAGTGTATACCAGAAAATGGAAGGTGGTGGTGGCAAAGCCTAGGCAACAAGGAGAGGCTTAAGAGAGGCAGAGCAGTGGTCACACCATGCCAGGACTTATAAGCTACATTAAGGCTTGTGTGTTTGTCTCAAGAACAAATGAAAGCTAGTACAGAAACCTTACACCTTTAACCAGATCACCCAAGAAGAAAATGACAAAAGTAATAAAAACATCAAAAAGATTTTGAAGTGGTGAGAGGAAAGAGAAAATCTAAAAGTATAAGTTTCTCCAAAGCATCAGAGAGTAAGAAGCTCTAAGAGTAACAAGACTATGTAATTTATAATAGGCACTAGGCAAGCATTCCTAGCCTATCTGCCTTCAAACTTCCAGAGGTCATTCAATCTCAAAATAACCTATATTATGAATACATATGTATATACCTACAAACATTTATTTAATTGCTAATGTAATATCACTGGCTGAGTGGCTTTTATAAACAGAGCACAGTAAGAAGCCTCTCTGGAGCAGAATAACTATTAAATGCTGACTCAGGACTTAGAGCACCAGGTAAGAAGTTTTGTAAATTGTAACCAGTTTTGAATGCAAAGAAATTTATCATAAAGGTATTAAATTTTCTTTTTATAAACTGTTATATGATCATAAGAGATGAGCAGAAGGACACAAGGAAAGTAGCGAGGATGGCAGGTAGGCAGGTAGATCCAGTTGGTCCTCAGCTACAAATGAATTCAACCTTAAAGATTTTTAAAAGTATTTAATTAAAAAAGAAACAGTATACATATTGGACATTGAAAAAAACAATCATGATGTAAACTTACCATGCTTTGTACTAGTGGCTAATACTTTATAAGGTGTCAACTTCAAATCCAGATTTTCTTTCCGTAGCAGCTTTTGATAGAAAAAAAATAATATACTAACCAAATGTAAAGATTATCACGGAACAGTTTTGTATGTAAGTATTATAGTTTAATATAAAAGAGATTTAGGAGGCAAACATAAAATTAAAATTTAACTACACTGGTTAACTTTTATCATCAAAATTAATTTATTAAACACTTATATGATGGTATGCCATATTTTTAGTCTTATTCTTAATCACTATCAGTAGTTTTCAATGAACATTAGGGTTCTTCTTACTGATCTATGAATTCTTTCCTGGACATAAAGTATTTCGACACTCAGACTTCAAAAGCCAGAGATGAGATTGAATTTTATAAAGATCTGAGAAATTACTATAAAGAAATTTTATAAAGATAAGGAAATTACTAAATATTACATGGAGAGAACTGGGGAAAAGGTTTTTATTAAAAATGGATATATGGGGGCCTCCCTGGTGGCACAGGAGTTAAAGTCTCAGTGCTATCATTCTATCGCCAGTCACTGCGGCATGAGTTAGATCTCTTGCCAGGGAGCTGACCCACATGGCACAGCAGACCTCTTCTGTTTCGCCCCCCGCTCCCCTCAGCAGGGTATTTCAGTAGATCTGTCAGTTCTGCTCCCCACTCTGTCTCTGGTGAATACTCTCAGCCCCTGCACCTCTGGCCTACACCCCAGTTCTTGTATGTATAAATAATTAAAATGAATCTTTAAAAAAATAAATTAATAAACAGACATACTTAAAAAATGGATACATGCTGTTTCATTGCATAATCATTACAAAAGTCACTCTGCAGTATAAAAAACAACTAAATTTATTCAAGGTCAGGAAAGATTATTCAGTTTTCCAGGACTGCACCTGAACATTCACAAGTACTACTGCATCCATACAGAAGTTTTCTAAAATGAAAAAAATGTCCCCTGTCAACATAAGGTTATAGTCACCTTGTCCATAAGTGAAATGATTTGAAGAATAAGTTGATCTTGGCGTAAATCATCCCCATGTTTAAATATAACTGGATATTTGCCTCCATCTTCTGTCTTAAAGAATAATTGTGCAGGCATAAGAGCACTCTGCAAATAAAAACATTGCTTTCAAATTTGGATGTAAATTAATTCATTAGATTTACTATATACAGAAGGAAATGCTGACATGGAAGGTAAACAAACAGGTAAGGATATATAAAAAAAAAAGATGATTTTGCAACAAGCTGCAAGGCTGCACGGGGTACCTTGGAGAGAACAATGAAATAGCCAAAAGAAGATACATGGCAGCAAGAACCCAAGCACTGAAGTGAGTCATGGATGTGAATCCAGGTTCTGGCAGAACTGAGCTAGCTTACCTTGTGCCTATTCTTTACCCTGCTTCCTCTTATCTGTAAAATAATGCTAGCAGCTCCTCTCTAGAGTTCTAAAGGGGATCAGAAACCAAAGAGGTCAAGAATCTGCCACTATACCTGAGACAGCACATTCTAGATAGGTTCACCATTATTTTAATATTACAGACGTAATGAATTTAAGTGAGATGAAGTAGTAATGCACAATATCTGCCAGATAAAAAGCCAAGAGCACTGGCTACTAATGTCAGGTATCCAACTATTTATAGTTGAATTGCTTCTTTTATAAAATAAGGGGAAATCTGAAGTATCTGTATCATTTTTTCTATACTAACTACATGTCGTCCTCTGAATTATTCCTTTCAATAAATGAGATCTTCCTTTAGTTTAGTATATGTCTAAATCAACAAATAATAAAATTAAATTATCTTAAGAAAAAAAACTTCACCTAGAGAAGCATACTGAGACCACAACTTTGGAGATAAAAGATCATAAAACTTTCTGAGAAAGATCCCCTATTGGTTTTGATCACTGAGCATTTATATCAGATGGAAATTTGAAGAATCTGCAATAATCTAAAGAATTAGCCTGACAAAGGAAAAGTTAACAGAAACCTTAATTTACACAGCCCATGAGAAATAACAGCACTAAAAGTATCACAAAGAAGGATAAACATGTAACAAATAGTAAAATGCTAATGGAAGTTAAATGGTAGAAGCACAGTTGTGTAATGTAAAGTTCTTTGCTATATGTTTGGAAACTTTCCTTTAAAATATTATGGGAAAGCATTAAAAATGCTTCGAAGACCAAAGACTTACTGTGGTGATCATTTTGTAACATATACAAATATTAAGTTATTATTTCCATGCCTACAATAGGTTAAATTTCTGTTATACCTCAATAAAAAAAAAATGCTTCAAAGACTATGTTTAGAACTTACAACTTCTATGAACTGAAACTCTGAATTTTAAATAATCTTAAATTAAAGTATACTTTTACCATCCTAGACAAAAATGGTTTATAAATTACCTCAAAGGTCATTTAAGACCCAAAAATTAAGTCCTTATGCTAGCCCTAGTAGTAGTAAAGGCCCTAGAACCATTAATCCTAAACAGCTACTCAAAATTTTCCAGAATGCCCAAATATTTATGGGCTGGAGGAAAAAGACTGAATATTAGAATCAAAATTATGTCCCCTGCTAGTTTATTAATGATGTACTTTTTGTATATGACACAATTGTAATACTGTCTAATTAAGGAGAAAACAGGTCCAGAGTACACCTAACAATAGTGTTAGATATACATTCTTATACTCCACTCTTATAATTTCTGCTCTTAGATATTCTTTCCCTTTCTGTTAAAAAAAAAAAAAAAAAAAAGGTGAAACTACCTTTTTGATTTACTGTTCCTGGTCAGTCCTCCAGTAACAAGACTATTTGAAACTGGTCTAGTTTGGAAATTCCAGGCAAAAGGAATAGCAAGTATTACACATAAACTGTCTTGTACATAGCTTTTTGTGCATTTATAATTGAGTGGACTATAAGCATGAGCTAAGAAATACTTGTGTTTTATCTCCTATAACAGTGTTTTTTAAATTGTAGGCTATATTCCATTAATGAGTTTTTAAAACCAATTAAAAAGGTTACAACCAACATTATAAAATTAAAGCATTAGGTCAGTTTTTAAGAAAATAGAAGCGGCCTGAGTCCACAAAAAGTGGTCTGAGTAAGTACTGCTTTATGTTTTTGTTGTGGAAGCTGGGTTGCCATAGGTTGCCTTTAAACATGCCCTTTAGTTATTTTTTACTGTAATCACACCTCATTTAAATACTTAAATTGTTGTTCTATGAACCCTTTCCTGCATGCAATGTAACACCCCAATGGAAGTTAAGCCTTTTCCATACTAGAATTGCAAAACCTAAAATGTCATGTCTCACAGAGAACTATCTTATAATGCCAAGCGGATAATGATGCATCAGAGATAATAACGGAATAATGTTAAAAAGGTTAGCTGGGATTCATATTTAACCATGTGAACTTACGAAATGAATATATGATACAAGTTTTGAAATCCAATTTTTTTTTAAAAAATCTAACAACAAAAAGTAGATGTGGCTTTTATGAACAAACAGTTCAACGAATTAAACATAAAAAACAAATGAGATATAAAAAATATTTTATACATTTCATATAAAAATATTTACAGTAATACAGGATCTTAAATCAAAACAAACTGATAAATAAAAGGTAAAAGGTACCTTTTCATCTAGCACTTACTAAGTCAAAAGAAATTGTGCAAATCACCTACAATACAATAATTTTTGAAGGCAGTGTCTCTGTTCTAGTTTTAAAGAATTATGTTCCAATCACATACCTTAAATAGTGTGGCTGTTTCTGGAATTATACCTCTAATTTTCACTTGGGGTTCTAAAGGCAATGGGATAAGCTCCACATCTGCCAGATTCATCTTCTCATTGTCTCCAAGCAATGCCTGTAGCCTCTCATTCTAGGAGAACAAATCAGAAATGATTAATTAGGCTAAACAAGAAAATTCATTTATAAAACATATAGTAAGGAGAGAAAGGCCTATTCTATTTAAGATGTTTGCAAAGCATCATAAAAGTGGGTATAAAGTAACATAAAGGAGATAGCGTATATGTGATACTGAAGGAGGTATTGTCACCTTGTCAATAATAGCAGCATGTTTTTAAAAGGAATAATTCTTTAACTGTGAAAAGCTGAACTCTGACCAAAAGGTTAGAGAACACCTTTCTTTTCCTACAGCTGAGAATCAGGAATACACTCAAGATGGACTTAACTGAAGGTACAGAATTAACATGACAGAATCAGGAATATACTTAAGCATATTCCATTGCCTTTCTGTTTTCAAAGGATTTGTGAAACCACCATGAGAAAGTGTAATTTCATTTGAGTTTTAATTTTGTATAGCCAAATATTAAGCAGGAGTTTAGTTAGGATACTCTGCTACATGTTTTGGGTTTTAAAAGTATATTCAGTTTACTTGAAGGAACTTGGACCTTACCTTTTACTGTTTGACTGTCTGATATCAAACGTAACTCAAATCTCATCATCTACTTTCTTCAGTTCACAAGCACACTGCACTGAGTCAAGATTTCAGAAAGTGGGTATTTCAAACCATGGTGAAAGAGCTTTCTCAGCTAGCAGCATCTATACTATTTATACAAAACTCTTTGAATCGGCTTCAAAGGAATAATCTATTTCCTTAGAAAGCTGTGAGAGTACTTTCCGGGTGAATACTTGACTTGTCAACCTCAGGAGCATAAAGCACTTCACCTGTAATGTTACTAAAAAGATGTATGCCATCAGAGGGGAGGACACTGGAATCAATGAGATGTAAATTCAGAAACATAGTATGTTTCAAGGCACACCAAGACTTTTAAATTATTTACTTTCAGTAGTACTCCAAATCTCCCTCTGAATGATGAAAAGTCATTATGAATTTCTACATATCCCTTACAAAAAAGTGTATCTGCCGTATGACCAGATATACCAGTATAAAGTAATGTCAAATAATTTGAATTTCTAGTTTTCCTACAATAACCAATTTCTAACTGATGTGCTAATGAACAATAACCAAAAAGCAGATAAAAAGAGAAGGGTGAGAAAACCAGCCACTTCTCATCACTTCTACTGCCACAAGCCCTGATCCAAGCCCCCATCACTTCTCATCTCAATTATTGCAATAGCCTCCTGATGGCTCTTCTTCAACCTCTGACTCTCACAGTTTCTTATCAAAAACAACTAGAATACTAGAGATCATGTCGTTCTGTCCAAAACCTTGAGTACCCGCCGCTCTTATGCAATGTTTAAGGCAACATCCTTTTAATGTCTTAAAGGAAGTACCCCATGTTTCCCTATTATCTCTGTTCTCATCTCTACCACTCTCCCCACACTCCCGTCGCTACGGACACATTGGACTGCTTCTTATTTCACAAACATGCCACAAACACTCCCACTTCAGGGCCTCTGAATTTGCTCTTCGTGGTCTGTAATGGTTTTTAAGATATCCACATGGGTTGCACCCTCACTTGCTTCAGGCCTTTATTCAAATACTAGCTTCTCAGAGAAGCCACCCTGATCACTCTACTGGGAAGTAAAGCACTATCTTATAACTCAACCAAGCATTTCCTACCTACCTTTCTTGCTATACTTTTCTCCACAGAACTCACTTTTATCAAGCATTCTTTCTATTTTTCTATCTTATTTATTCTGTTCGTTTTATCTTCCAATAAGAATGTTAAGTCGGTAAGGGCAGAGATATTTATATTCATTGCTGTATCTCCAAAAGCTAGAAAAATGCTTGGCAAGTAATAGGCATGCAATGCATTTCTGTAGAATAAATGAATATTATCATCTAAAGAATCACAAAGTGAATAAGGAACTACTTAATATTCAAAACGAAAGTTTTAACTTTAAAAAAAATGGAAATACATTTTTACTAAAACACAAATATTTAGAACCAGAAACCTCTGCAACAGAATTATTCCTATGCTATAGATCTACACAGAAAAGACAGCAACATTATAATTTATTTTACCCAGGGGACATTAAACCCGTGGATTACCTTGCCACTTAGCTGGTACTGCTGCACTCACCAGGGCATGTCTCTCCCAACTTCAAAATGAGGGATGGGAAATCACTACAGATGATTTTTCAATTATTAGTAGTAGTCTTTTCATGACTACTAGTAACAACACAAATAATGATAATAGAGAGCCATTATGGAGTTTCTGCAAGGTGCCAGCCAGGGCTTGTTTTTAGTACCTCTATATAAATAGCTAAAAATATTTAATCATTGTTAAGAATATATTTGGAACTGTCTGACTAAACTATATGCAATGTGGCAAAAACAAGTCTTATTTTGGGGGTCTCTAAGTGATGTATAAATAGGCAATCATCCTCCAGAATAGCTAAAACTGAGGTATCGTCAAAAGCTTGTGTATATGGTGATGTACTGTTTTAAATACATGTCCCAAACTGATGGTCACAGGAACAGCACTCCCTCTGCTGGTAGGCACTTGTTATTACACTGCTTCTGACAGGACTCTCAGGGAGAGGGACAGCGGAAGGAATGGCAGCAGAGATTAAGATATTTAGTAGGATCATGCTCAGCGAAATAAGCCAAAAGGAAAAAGAAAAATATCTAATGGTTTCACTTATAGCAGGAATATAAGGGAACCAAATAAAAAAGAGAGTCAGCGAGAGAGGGGGAGGATAAGGGCTCAAAATGGGGGAGAAGAGAGCACAAGGGACTGTGGTGACAATTCACCGGGGAATTGGTGGTGGGAAACCTATGGGGAATACACAATAATGTAAAAGACATAAGTAATAATAACAATAAAATAAAAAAAAGATATTTAGTTATTTGTGATTCTTCTCAACAATAAAGAGAACACTCAGTGTGAATAATGTGTTTCTCTTCAACCTACTTCCTCCTCCCTAGCCTTGTGAATATTACTCCAGGCACATATCTCTGCTAGTATTTCTCTCTAGACCTAATCCCCTGTCTCTGAGCTCTGGATGCTTCACCTTTTCTTCTCTCCACTTTCCTCTCACAAACCTGGAAAGCAATAAAATGAGTTGTCTTTTTTCCCCAAAGGTAACTAAGAATGATCTGCCTATCACAGGATTCGGTAAAGAGAAGATATCAAGTGACTCCTTCCTATCATTTAGGTTTCTGATCTAGAAAACCGCCATGAAGAACACATTCTATTCTTCTATGCTCATCAAGTAGAAGCTTATCACTGAGAGAAAAAAAATCAATGTGTAGTCATGAAAAGATACAAATGATTGTGATTTCAAGTTTGTATCTGTTTTTTAAGTCAGTGTTGTTATTAACAACTAATTCAGTAAACTGGGGGCAAGTTACTCTGGACCTTCATCTTCTCAGAAGAATTCTAGACTAAGAGATCTTCAGAGGTCCTTCCCAGTCAAATCAATCATGTTCTAATATACTAAGATTCTGAGGGCCTCCCCGGTGGTGCAGCGGTTGAGCGCTGTGCTGTGGAGCTGTCGGCAGCAGCGATGCGAGTTCGACACCCGGCTGGGGAGAATCCCACATGGTGCGGCAGACCTCTCCTGCCTCGCCCGCTGCTCCCCTCAGCAGTGTATTTCTGATCTGCCTGTTCTGCTCCCCGCTCTGTCTCTGGTGAACCCTCTCGCCGCCCCACACCTCTGGTCTGTACCCCAGCTTGTATGTATAAATAAGTAAATCTTTTAAAAAAGAAAAAGATTCTGAAATGTGAGCTAGTAAAGCACTGCTGATAAAAATATGGACTCAAAATGCCTAGGTCTAAATCCCATCTCCAAAAATTACTCACTAAGACAATGGATAAATTACTTAATCTCTCTAACCCTAATTTTCCTCACAATTAGGATAACAACAGTACTTAAAGTATAAGGCTGTGGTAAGAATTAAATTAAAAAATACATATACGCTTGTCAGACAGAGTCCTACACATAATGAGTACTTGTAAACGTCCCTATCAGTCTAACTACATAAAAATTTCACAAAATATATCACCCAAAGAGACAGAACCAAAACTCAATTATTTAACAATACCAAGTACACATGATTGGGCATAAAGAAAAAGCAGAACCCACAGGTTTACCTTTTTCTTACGATTTCCACTTTCACGCTGCACTGCCTTCATTAGGTGGACCAGTCGGTCCACAAACGTCTGCTGTGCAGCCAGCAAAGATCGCATGACTCTGACAGACTTATCACCCTGAAGGGAAACAACAGAAAGGAAATTAGTTCTGTGCAGAATAATGATCAGGGTTTTGCTAATAGCATGGGTAATCCTTATTTATTCTTCCAATAACTGCAAACTTCATCATGAAGTGGAATTGAAAAAGCTTAATTATCTTGATTCACAGATAATGAGAAATCTGCTATCTTACTTAAACACCACTAACTCTTCCACAGTTAAAAATTATCTTAGTCTGCAGCAAACACTAGTACATCAAATGGGTCTTTTCTCACATTAAAACCATGTGACAAGACAGAATTCATTCACCCAAAATGCATAAACTCACTGATTCAGTAACTTTGTGGAGGCTATGATGTCTTCCGAAATGTGCTGGTTATATGGCAGAAACAACATTTTCCTTCAAAGAACTGAAAAAATGCTTTTTAAAAAGGGCAAGTACTGAAACAGCAACATAATACATAATTGCTAGTAAAATATGTCATAAAAACTAAGTGCTTCAAAGTCTTATACAGTGATTCCCAGTTCAAAAAGTACTATAAATCTCATTTCTCATTTAATCTTCTCAAATATTTTGATAAGGGTAGCTGGGAAGAAGGGTCCTTGATAAGAAAAATAGAAAAATGAGAGGGAAATAAAAAAGTGAATCTTTTTGTTTTTACATGTTGCTGACCGTTCATTAAAGCAAGGGTCGACAAACTTGGTATAAAAAGTAAAAAAAATAAATACTTAGGCCTTGTTGGCTATCTGCTTTCTATTCCAACTACCAATTGCTATTATAATGCAGAAGCAGCCATAAACAAAATGTTACTGTTCCAATAATATTTTACTCATGAACATTGACATTTCAATTTCAGTAATTTTCATGCATCCCGTATTTTCCTTCTTCTGATTTTTTCACCATTTAAAAATACAAAGAATATATATCTATCTATAGCTATATCTACATATATATCCTCATATATATAGTCTTAGCTCATGACATACCAAAATAGGCAACAGGCTGGATCTGGCCCATGCATTGCTTTTGTCAATTGGCACATTAAATGGTTACCTTCAACAATGCTTGGCTGAATCGTCTCATTACATTCAAGTACATCTCGTGGGTCTTTGGATCTCTCTGTTGAGTATCTTGATCTTCACATTCCACTATCACATACCTTAAAATATGGTAAGTCATTCATACAAGTGAAATGAAACTCCATTCTGTAAATACTTATACCTTTCCATTAAAATAGATTCACATTTGAAATATAATCAAATGAGAGCAATGAAACAGCATCATTCCTTTAACAACCACCTATAAAATGTAAAATCATCTTATCTATTGTTCCTGACTGTTTTGATGGGAATAAGACATAATAATAAACAAACCTGAACTCGCACCTTGGTATACACAATCAGATGTATGCATACAGAGCATAAAACCAAAAAAATGTTTCAGAAAGCAATACTCTATGAGCAACGTTAACATTGAACAATGTTAAGAGTTGATTTCAATGGATCACAATGTGTAGTTTGGTTAGTTCAGGACATTACCTATGTCAAACAAACCGTCAAATAGTACTATTTAAATCTAACCTATACTATCTACCCTTTAAAGTACTTCCCTATTTCCATCACTTTACTGTATTTTCTTTTTCCTGTTGACACAGCAAACTCTTCCACAAATGAGCAATAGAGATAATATACAGGCAGCACCACAACTCTATTCAGGTTTCCTTTACTACCAAGTAAAAACAATGGACACAACTATTTCCGGTCATTAAGGATTTGCATTAATGTTCATAAAAAAGGTTAATTATCAAACACCTCTCAAAATCATTCAAGCCAATACACTACTGAAAAAAGAAAGTCCATCTAAAATAAAGATGATAGCATCATCTCCAAATATGAAGGGCAAATTTAGAAAAGACTAGAAGATATAGATTTGAGTCATTTCTGAATTTTCTGTTTATAGCAGTAAGCTAGATTCTACAAAGAACTCTAAGACCTGCAAGTAGAAATGTAGACAGAACGTTCCAGGTACCATTTCCAAATGACATCAGTTAGCTATTACCTGGCAATTCTGTTTTGTGGGGTAGTCTTTATTACCTTGGAAGGTCTTAAAAGTTACAGAAAACCATGTCAAAGCAACCAAAGTTTACTTTTAACTTCAAATTACTGGAATAGCTATAAAAGTAAAAAACCTAGAATGATTTATAGACCCTGGTTCCCAACACTTTACAGATTGGAGACTTATAACTCCCCTCTGTGGCTTAAAAGGTTGACACTATTCATTTTAAAAGGATTGTTTGTACAACTATAGCCCTCTAAGGATTCAACTTTAGCAGAAAAATCCTTTTTAAGTCACAGTAACGAGAACAAGTGAAAAAAGAAATTCAGAATGTTCAAAAGGAAATAGCTCAATTAAAATTTATATTTCAATACACTTGTTCTAATAGAGTAAGCTTAGAGTGAGAGGCATTAAAATTGCTACATTTGATTAATTTAATTTTTATACTTTTGTCCATGATCAAAGCAAGAGAATGGGCATTTTAAACCAGTTCTTTGAAATTATTTTCCATATTTTTACCCTACAATCACAAAAGCAATGTCCACCAAAGTAAGAAGTCCTCATCAATAGTTATTTTTCCCCATGAATATTCCTGAATATGTAATCCACAGACTGTAAATATGGGAAAAACAATTACTCCTCAGAGAATGAATAGACACAGCACATACTATTGCTTCAATGAATCAGAATTGTAGAGGGAAAACACAAATCAAATCTAAGTTTGGTGGAATGCTTATAAGACTGGGAGCAGGGGCTGCACTTTATTTATTATCAATGCAAAAAACAAAGTGCTGTTTTTTGGGTTTTTTTTTTAAAGATTTATTTATTTATACATACAAGCTGGGGCACAGGCCAGAGGCGTGAGGCAGTGAGAGGGTTCGGTGGCGAGAGGGTTCACCAGAGACAGAGCGGGGAGCAGAACAGGCAGATCAACGGAAATACACTGCTGAGGGGAGCAGCGGGGCGAGGCAGGAGAGGTCTGCCGGACCATGTGGGTATCTCCCTGGCAGGGCATCAAACTCGCGTTGCCGCTGCTGACAGCTCCACAGCGCAGTGCCTAACCGGGGCACCACCAGGGAGGCCCCCAAAGTGCTCTTTCTGAACAGAAACAGTTGCCTTGTTGGAATCCTCATCTAAGGCGTCCCACTGTTCAGCTACTTTCAGAATGGTCTGAAAATTCTTCCTACTTGAACTCAAATAGAGATCAAAGATTCCTATCACAACAAATGTGAAATTTTACATTGAAATCTGGTATACAGTCGATTCCAAAGACACAAAAACATATAATCAGTACATACATGGACACACACTGCTTACAGTGATTACTCTAGAATATAAATTCTGAGGCCGAGAAAATTGCAAAGAAATACTGCAAAGAAATAAAAATATCTATAAGGGAATTCTCAGTAAATGATTTAAAAATATATAACAACTTTATTTAAAATACCAAGGAACCTTGTAAGTATTTACTTAAAAACTCAGCAACAAGCCTCACACATTTTTTCCTTATTTTCCATTTATTTACATTTTTATGAAGAAATATTTTTCCACAACACCAATGAACACACATATACTTAAGAATTCAGATTGGAATATGGAGAGTACTAGAAAGCTAGAGGTTATGTTTAGAGGAAATAGTTATTTGGCGATATGAGAATTTCTAAGTAAACTTTTCAAGGTGAAAATGCTGATTATCAACTAGCCAAAATTCTATCAATATATTTTCAAGGACATACTGAAATTTACTAGGAAGGAAATAGAGTTTTATGCATAGTATATTAAGCTGCTAAAGTAAAAGCAAGAACTCTTATTTTTCTTCTCACTACTAATTGTACTAAGAAAAAAATAATAATTCCAGTTTCCAAAGGAGGGGGCTAATGAGTTATTTAGTTGAAATTATTGAAAGTGTTTTTTTTCCATTGTAAAAAGAACTTTAAGGCTGAAACTAAACAATTATTCACTATTTATGTAAGTCATGGATACATGTGTTTGTTAAAGCAGCCTCTGATATAATTACCTATTTCTTTAGTTAAAGGGACAGCAACCAGAATAACAGTGTATTTGGGGAGTAGAATGTAATTAGGTTTGATCTGACCTATGACAGTTTTTTCAACTTCAGTCTAAAACAAGATAGTATTTTTATTTAATTTCTTCATGGAAAGAAAAATACCTGATTATTCTTCAAAAATAATGAGGTTTCAGAATGGGTCTGTATTAATTTGTACCTTTCAAGTAAGCCTAGTAAACTGAGCAATAAGATTAGATCAGAGAAAATTTCTATAGTGAAAGTAATTAACTACACCAAGAAGTTTCAAAAGTATCCCCTTAAAAGTACAACACAAAAGACTTCTAGAAGACCTTACCCAGCTGGCTTTGCCCTTGGTTTGCCCTATAAAAACTAGATAAAGCTCCTTTGTCTAGTGTTTAATCCAGTACTTATTTTTTCCCCAGTATTTCCTTCAATTGAACCAACATAATTTTCATTGTAATTTAAGGTACTTGTGCTTTACACTTGAGAATCCAGTGACAGATAAAGGGAGTCATGCCTCATAGTAACTATCTCAGGAATCCATTTAGTTTCTCTGCCTTACCTTCTCCTTTCCTTCAACTCTATCAGGAATCATCCGTTCAGATGTAAAATACAGATATTTATACTTGCCCTACTTAACTTTACAGAAACAAATGAGAAAAGATGAGTGAAAGAACTGTTAATAGCATAGTGCTAGAAAAATAATCTAATTCAAGTTTGGGTTCTGCCAGATTCAGAAGCATCATGTTTTGGCCTCATTTTCCTAATCTATAAGTAACTTCAAATTCTAACTTCCTATTTTTGCACAATTTCAAAGCTTTGGTAAATCATGGGAAAATACACAGTCCTGAAAGACTGGGAAGTATCACACATATACTACCTAAAAAGAATAAAAGACAAACTGCTATCAAACTAAAAAAAAAGTTATTACCGTACTCAGTTTTTATCCTAGATTCTGAAAAGTTAGTGAAAGGTAGAGAAACAGTAATGCTAAGAAGTATTTCCACTAACTTAATAATAAGGGAATATAGCTTGATATAAATACTGCATTTAGGCTTTTGATAATTGCACATACGTTATTTTAAACTGCGTTTATATTCAAATGTGGGAAATATCGTTCTAAGGCTTGGCAAGAGAATATACACAAAATGTCACTTACCAGTATAAATAATTAGCCAGCGTTGAGTTTTTACAGGCTCTTGATATCAAGAAGGTACAGAGATCTTGCTGAAAGAAAGGAAAGAAATGTGTATGTATTATATCACCATCTGGTATTAACGAGGAGGAAATAAGAGTCTAAATTTGCCTATCAATTTTCAACCATATACCTTTGTCACAGATCAGATTTTAATCCATCCATGTCTAACTCTCATCCTTTCACTCAATATTTATCCAAAAACAGGCAATATGTGAAAAGATAAAAGTATCATGATTTGCAGAGTACCTTGTTCCCCTGAGCATTATAGGTAGCAGAGAAGATAGACATTAAAGAAACAGTCACAGGCTTACTGAACAGGAGAAAATATTTGCAACACATACATCTGACAAGGGGTTGATATCCAAGATCTACAAAGAACTCATACAATCCAACAAAAAGAAAACAAATGACCCAATAAAAAAAATGGGCAGAAGAGCTACATAGGCACTTGTCCAAATAACACACAGAGATGACCAACAGGCACATGGAAAAATGTTCATCATTTGTTGTAAGAGATATAACCTCAAACCTGTGAGAAGTATCCAAAAGACTAGAAACAAGTGTTAGTGAGCATGCAGAGAAAAAGGAACTCTTGTGCACTGCTGATGGAAACGTAGACTGATCTCTCTATAGAAAAGAGTGTGGAGACTTCGCAATATATTAAAAATAAATCTACCATATGATTCAGCAATCCCACTATCTGTATCTACCTGAAGGATGCAAAAACACTAATTCGAAGGGATGCACTCCTATATTCACTGCAGCACTACTGACAATAGGCAACCAGTGGAAACAGTCAAAGTACTCAAAGACAAATGAATGGATTTGTCAAATGTAGTATATATGCACAATGAAATACTGCTTAGCTATATAAAGATAAACTCTTGCCATTGTAACAACAATAGATGGAACTAGAGGGGGTTATGGTAAGTGAAATAAAGTCAGAAGGAGAAAGACAAATACAGCATGGTTTCACTTATATGTGGACTATAGAGAAAGAACAATGGGTCAGATAAAGCCAAACTAATCAGAACCTAACCACAGAACTGAGAAGACCAGAGGGGAAGAGGGAAAGGGAGAAGGCACAATGGACTATGGTGGAAGAACATGGATGTCTTGATGAAGGGTATGGTGTGGTAACAACACCTGATAGGGGTGATCCTATACCTCTGAACTTATATACAATATTGTAAACCAATGTTACCTCAATTAAAAAAATACAAATTTCAAAATAATAAATTTGGAGCACAGTCATAGAAAATTTTTCTATTAGGCGGTCAGTAAAGGTAGAGATGAGATATTCGGACAAGACTGAAATGATACTCTATATAAAAGTTCATCTGCGAGATTACTGAAGGAAAAAAATTAAAATTATAGGAACACTAAAGCAAAAAAGTCTGTAAAGGAAGGCAATAGCCAAATTATGCAAGACCTTTAAGGTCACAGTAGTGAATATGGATTTTATTTTAAAATCAACAATGCCTAACCAAAGATCTTAGACAGGAGAGTGAGATGATTTGATTTACATTTTATGAAAATGATTCCAGTTGCTCTGAGAAGTACAGAACTGAGATCAGTTAAGACGCTTTCACAGTAGTCTAGAAGAGGAGCAGAGAGAGATGATGATGGAGAGAATCTATTGCCTGAACCAAACACACACAATGGCTTCCTTAAAACCCCAAGAGAAAATGACAAAGGAATGGGGAAGAAAAACAAGATGCTCCTCAGGTATGGGGTGTCAGAAAACAACATCCTCCTCCGATGTTGGTATCTCAAGTAGTGATAAGAAAGGGAATCTAGCTTGGTTGGAAATCAGTTTGATATGCAGTAGACTGTTAATTGTTTAGGGATAGCCTGAAGGTGAAGACTGCCTGTACAGTTGTCTAGCCCACCAGAGAAAGGAGAAAGGGAAGGGAGCTGTCACTTGAAAAGATTCTACTGTGGTCTGGGAGTGTTTAAGTTACACAAACACTTTAAGGAACTATTCAGTTAACAAAAGGTAAAAATGGCTTAATCATTGAGTAACAACAGTGTTTGTTCAGTCATAAAAAAAAATCAGAAATACATAAAAACTATTTTGTTTAGCCTAAAAATTTCCAGATTCCAATCACTTCACACAATCTTCATCATGTACCACACCCACCACCAAGCCTCATCTGAATTATTTCAACAGCTTCCGAGTAAAAGTTACTTAATAAGGTGATTTACAAGGTTTCCACAAAAGAGATGTTTTCCTCCCTCTGAGTCATGCTTTTGCCATGTTCTTTTGGTCTTTTGTTCCTCAAGCCCAGCAAGCTCTGATCCATAGTTACTGTTGTTTTGCCTGACATGCTTTTCCCTCGGAAAACCACATGGCTGTTCCCTCAACTGCTTCATCTTTAAAATCCGTTTCACTTCTAAGGAGACCTTCCCTGATCAATCTTTTCAAAATTACAATCACTGTACACATCTGAACATTCTCTATCTTCCTTTTCTGTTTTATTTTTCTCCATAGAAAACAGATATCAACATATCTTTAATTACATATAAATATCATTGACTATGAACCACCAAACAGTAGAATGCATGCTTCATAAAGACAAATATTTTGATTGTTTTGTTCTCTGTTTTATCATCCCCAGAACCTAGAATTGTCTTTAGCATACAGTAAGAGCTCAAAAAATATGTGTAACTGAATGAATTACCAAATCAACAAATAGCCATGAAGAGGCAAAATAATTAAAAGTGCAGATGAACAATTCTTTAAAGCGCTCCATTAATGACTCTATGGTCCTCTGATTGAAAACTCTCTTTTCAATGTTTTCTATTAGAAGAAGAGGCAGGCAGAGAGTCTAACTTTGGTTTATAGCAAAGAACTAAAATAAAAGTGTCATACATTCATCAACATTAATTCTTAAAAAAAATTTTTTTAAAGATTTATTAATACATACAAGCTGGGGTACAGGCCAGAGGTGAGGGGCGGAGAGAGGGTCCGCTAGAGACAGAGTGGGGAGCAGAACAGGCAGATCAGAAATACACTGCTGAGGGGAGCAGCGGGCGAGGCAAGAGAGGTCTGCAGCGCCATGTGGGATTCTCCCTGGCTGGGCATCGAACTCGCATCGCGGGCTGCCGGAAGCTCCACAGCGCAGCACTCAACTGCTGCGCCACCAGGGAGGCCCTAATTCTTAAAATTTTACTCTAAGCAATATATATACATCTTGAAAATCAACTGAACTTTCTAAGATTAAAACATGTATTTTTGAACTGAGGTTTTATATCAGGAATATGATTCTTTGCAAATTAGACTTTTTGGGGAGAAATCCAACAATACATATTAGATCAACTTCTGCAATGTACTTTCCAATGTACTCTTTCATGGCAACATTAGTCAAACAAGTGTGTTTCACCTCTAAACTTAGTCTATCTAATTTTTTTAAACTTAATTTTCTGTATGAGTTAAAAACAGCTGCTTTAGCACATTATCCCTAGCATCAGCCATATATTTCTAAAATGTAATTACAAACACCAACGATTACAATTATGTTCATAAATGTTAACAATAAATATTCCATGTTTCTTTAATAAAATATTTAAACCCAGCTTATTTTCACACTGCATGCAAATTCATTTATATACTCAAAGCACCAACAAAATACCTTGAATTGAGGATTATTTGGCACTTTTTGCTGAAAGGAAATGTCATAAACATGCATCATGGAACAGCTTATTTAATAAAGCTGCAATATTTAGTTTATTAATCAAAACCAGTGTTTTAAAGACCAACATTAAATATGTATCTGGTAGGACATTTCCTGTAGGAAACTTGAAAAACTTTGTACTCACTTCCAGATTTTCACCATCTGAACCTTCTTTAGTTTTAGTTGCAGGAGGCGGGGATGATATGGGAGGAAGAGGGCTGGTTATAATCTGGGAGCTGAAAAAAATTAATAAGACATGTAACTAATATGCAAAATATTCTGTCTATAAGACAAGACACATATTTTTTCATCATAGTTTACCTCAACTACATCTGGCCAAAGCATCACTTTCTGAAGTATGTTCTATACAACATTAGAGTTACCTTATGCTCTGGAGAAAGGTTCCATGGTCAAGTAATATGAGTAAAAGCCTACTGGAAATTTATGTGGAAGTTTGAATATTAAAGTTTTGATGAGTACTACAGTTTTGTTTTTAAAGCCCATTTTACTTTAAACCAATTTCCAAACATGTTTGGCCACAAAACCATCCCACCTCTTTTAATCTTTTTAAAAAACATACAAATTACAGGCTGTATTTGGAAAGTATCATATTACAGTTTCCATCCTGTCATAAAATCTTAAATAGACTTCTAATAAAACATTCTAGGTGGCATAAGTAAGAAGGCAAGTAAACATGAATAGTGACTGCAGGTCTCCAACGCACAGCTAAAGAAAATGGGGTCTCTTACAAAATAGAAAAATACAAAACAGCTTAGGGAAGAAAACGTTTTTTCCTGTTTTTCAGTTCACCTCCAAATGAAACAGAAAAGATAAAAATTAGCATTATCATAACTATAAAGAAAAATCCAGACATACGCTCTTGGTTTATGTGATACTGAAATAATTGGCCTGAATCAGGGAATCTGAATTCTCAAACTCATTCTATTCTGTTATTAAAAAATCTCATGGCCTTCCCAAAAATTTTAAATAAGTAAGCCTCAGATTTCTCACCCAAAGGTTCCTATTATTTCACATTTGAAGATTTTATGAGTGATAAAATTTCAATGTAAAAAGAACATAAGCTTTGGATTAACTCTACCTTTCACAAGACAGAAGATTTTTAGTAATTTACTTAAGTTCTTCTCACTGAAAACTATAACTTTTCAATATAATATCATGTCCAACAACATGCTCTACCTGTCATTTTATTTTTGTGTGAACACTATTTGTATCCAACACATACTGAGCACTATTCAGACACTTTTCTAAAAGCTGTGTGTATTAGCTCATTTAATCTTTTGACAACGCTTAAAGATCAGTTACTATTGCTATATTCCCATTTTTAAGATGCGAAACTGGGTCATAGAAAGTATTTTTTAACTCACACAAGTTGACACAGTTAACTTGATCAAGTTTAGTTAAATGACAGTAAAGATTTTAACTCAAGTATTCTGACTCCGTCAACAGTACTACAAAACAGTACTCTATAAATACAGATTTGTGTTCTGTGAGTGTACATGCCATATTCATTGGTAAAACTTCAAATGTAATACCAAGTAAGATTGGGGACATCTGAAAAAAAAAAAAGTGCTCTTGAAAGCAGGGGGAAGTAATGATCGGGTTTAAAAAAGTCTCCCCTGGATTTTCATACCTATCTATTTCTGCAGAATTTATTCCAGAACTTGACACACTCTCTGAAGCAGAGCCCTGACTATCTTTCTTTGTAGGTTCTAACCCATTTTTTATGTCATCAAAATTTTCATATTTGAGAGCCTGGACGAGCTGTAATAGGTACATCAATAAATCCTGGAAAACACAAACAAAAAATAAACTATTATTAGAAAAACGATGAAATGTGGTTATAGACGTAATTTATTCTTGAATACCAAACCAACAATTTACTAACAATCTAACAAATCTAGTGACTATGAAAGCACCTCTATATTGTTTGTTTCTAAGAATCATTTTTCAATTTGGGCAAAAAACACCTGATTTTCTATTGCTTTGAAATTTATGGCATCCAAAATCTATAGGTGAGCTTGCATTCATTTTCAAAGGGAACAAAGTGTATTACATAACAGAAAATTGATTAGTATATTTAATGACAAGTACCCTTCTTGAGCAGTCTAAGTAATTCTTGAGCAGTCTAAGTAATTCAGTTTCACTAATTCAGCCTTCATTTCTCGGGAAATGCTGCTGAATGTATCATCCTTGTATTTTCCTCTTTATGGAAAAGCCTTACCAAGAGAAATTAAAAAGACTACATTGTCATTAAATTCCTCAAGAAGGGACATTTCTGAAGAAAACTTTCCTCTTTTTAGCTCATTACCATCTGATTTATCAGTAATCTGGTATTCAATATTCAAGCTACAGTTTCCTTTGTAAGAAAATGAATACATTTTAATAGCAAGTACAAAGTCTATTTATTTATTATACAGTCACAATATTAAAAGTTCCTCCAATTATGAACGATATAAGCATACAAGTAAAACAAACAAACAAAAATCAAGTTTAAATTTTACAGGCAATTCAGTAAAAATTTCCTGAGCTGTGAAATATTATCTAGGTAGTAATCATCATTTTTTCCTAGAACAAGTTAATTCTAATGCTTCAGAGTACACATGTCAAGACGTATGTCAACAGCACTTCTTGACTTCCCATTCTTACTGAATTAAGAGTAACTATGTAGGCATACATTGTTAGGTACATGGGTTCTGCTCTTGCCTCCTGGCGAGCTATATACACCTACACTCCTGTTAAAGAGAAATACTTTCTATAATATTTTCTGTATTTTCAACCTCCTTGCCTTTGCACATACACTGCTTTCGCTACTTGGAATATAAACTCATGAACAATTATAAAAATTATATTTTTCCTTCAATGTGTATCTCAAAAGCTACTTCCTCTTTAAAATCTAGTGGAGAATTTCTCACTCTTTTTGAGCAACAGGATAGAAAGAAATATGGCTTTAAACTTAGCAATTAGTCTTAAATTCAGAAAGCCATTAAAAATTAAGATTTATTTTCACAAGTGTATAGCTGGTATAGTATTAGAAAAAATCACACAACAGATTTCATCTGTTTTCATGTATCTATGGCATTATAAACTGAAGTTTTTCAGATCATATTATGCTACGTCTACAAAATAAAAGAGCCTACCAAAAGTCTATTAGAACTAGTAAGAGAAATCATGAAAGTGACTAGTTAAAATATAAAGACAAAAATAGTCTTCCATTTGACTATTTTAACTATAAAAAACTTTATTTTACAAAACAGAAATAAGACTAAAGGAGTGGGGTAGTTCAAAATATTAACAATATGATTATGGAAGTAAATCTAGTATTTAAAAGTCATTTAAGAATTTTTATAAAATTGCAACTTGAATAAAAAAAAGCATGTCTTCAGGAGGGAAGGAAGATTTAATATCACAAGATGGCAACTTTCCCCAATACATAAATGTAATTCATTTAAAATTCTGTTAGAATTTTAAGAAAATGACAATATTGCTCTAAAATTCTTTGTAAAATGTACAAGTTTCCTTAAAAATTGTAAATAAGATGAAAGGGAGAGAATCTGTCCAATCATATAAAGTTAATATGATGCTATTATAATTTTTTTAAAGATTTATTTATTTATTCATATAAGCTGGGATGTAGGCCAGAGGTGTGGGGTGGTGAGAGGATTCACCAGAGACAGAGTAGAGAGCAGAACAGGCAGATCAACTGAAATACACTGCTGAGGGGAGTAGCTGGCGAGGCAGGAGAGGTCTGCCGTGCCATGTGGGAATCTCCCTGGCTGGGTATCGAACTCATGCTGCCGTGGCTCCTGATAGTTTCATAGTGCTATGCTTAACCTGTTGCGTCACCAGGGAAGCCCGCTATTATAATTTTTTAAAGTATGTGATCAGCTCAAAAATAGAAGCTTTGTAAAGTATTATCCGCAATATACATTTTTTGGCCTAACATACTAATGCAAGTTATTTATTTAAGAATATGAAAAATATACACATACAAGTCTATCACTAGAATACAGTTTTAGCAAAAAACTGGAAGTAACTGCCTGTCAAAAGGCTGACTTGTTAAATTATAATAAACTTGCAGTAAAATATTTGCTGCTATTCAAAAATAATAAAGTAGGTCTACAGGTGTCAACAATTCTAATTGTAATTAGAATTCTAATTATTTTATATTTTTACAGATTCAACATGCCCTTAACATCATTATGAATATTGTCTATGTTTCCAGAAGTGATGAGGTCTGTACTAGCAGCTTGAAGGATAACATGAGAAAGATTCCTCTAGGACAATAAACTAACACATATAAAAAAGCCTGTCTACCTGGAGAGTTTATGGTCTTTCAAGAAATTGGACTAACTGTTCACACATAGGATACAATATTTTTTCTCAAGTTTTTCAGTTAGCAAAGATACTGATAGTGGCCTCTTATGTACTATGCCATGATTATATGATTCTACAGTCTTTTGCAACACCAAAAACACTGAAAATTTACAAAAGGGATAGGAAATAGATAGGAAACTGGGTGAATATATCATGTTAACAAAGTACATAAAGTCAGAAAAAAAAAGTTAAAATTCAGATCTTAATATATACCTGAGCAACAATAAGAACAATTAAAAGATTCTGTTTTTTAGCTTAGTAAATGCAGTTCATTACTGATTAAGTTCAGAGACTTGGGGGCCTCCCTGGTGGCGCAGAGGTTGAGCGCTGCGCTGTGGAGCTGTCGGCAGCCGGGACACGAGTTTGACTCCCAGCCACAGAGAATCCCACATGGTGCCGCAGACCTCTCCTGCCTTGCCCGCTGCTCCCCTCAGCAGTGTATTTCTGATCTGCCTGCTCTGCTTCCCACTCTGTCTCTGGTGAACCCTCTCGCCGCCCCACGCCTCTGGCCTGTACCCCAGCTTGTATGTATAAATAAA